>JANJXV010000326.1:600000-1143095 GCA_024803745.1 Megascapheus bottae
CCTCCATTCTATGAGTTCACACACCTCCATTCTATGAGTTCACACACCTCCATTTTGACTTCACACACCTCCATTCTATGACTTCACACACCTTCATTCTTACTTCAGAAACATCCATTCTATGACTTCACGCACCTCCGTTCTATGACTTCACAAATCTCCGTTCTGTGACTTCACACACCTCCATTCTGACTTCACAAACATCAATTCTGTGACTTCACGCACCTCCATTCTGAATTCACACACCTCCATTCTATGACTTCACACATCTACATTCTGACTTCACACACCTCCATTCTGTGACTTCACACACCTCCATTCCATGACTTCACACACCTCCATTCTATGACTTCACAAATCTCCATTCTGTGACTTCACACACCTCCATTCTGAGTTCACACACCTCCATTCTCTGACTTCACACACCTCCATTCTGTGACTTAACACACCTCCATTCTATGACTTCCAGACCTTCATTCTGTGACTTCACACTCCTTTATTTTTTGACCACACACACCTCCATTCTATGACTTCACACACCTCCATTGTGAGTTCACACACCTAGATTCTGTGACTTCACACACCTCCATTCTGTGACTTCACACACCTCCATTCTATGACTTCACACACCTCCATTCTATGACTTCACAAATCTCCATTCTGTGACTTCACACACCTCCATTCTGAGTTCACACACCTCCATTCTCTGACTTCACACACCTCCATTCTGTGACTTAACACACCTCCATTCTATGACTTCCAGACCTCCATTCTGTGACTTCACACTCCTTTATTTTTTGACCACACACACCTCCATTCTATGACTTCACACACCTCCATTGTGAGTTCACACACCTCCATTCTGTGACTTCACACACCTCCATTCTGTGACTTCACACACCTCCATTCTATGACTTCACACAACTCCATTATGTGACTTCACACACCTCCGTTCTGTGACTTCACACACCTTTATTGTTTGACTTCACACACTTCTATTTTTGACTTCACGCACCTCCATTCCATGACTTCCCACACCTCCATTCTATGAGTTCACACACCTCCATTCTATGAATTCACACACCTCCATTTTGACTTCACACACCTCCATTCTATGGCTTCACACACCTTCATTCTTACTTCAGAAACATCCATTCTATGACTTCACGAACCTCCGTTCTATGACTTCACAAATCTCCGTTCTGTGACTTCACACACGTCCATTCTGACTTCACAAACATCAATTCTGTGACTTCACGCACCTCAATTCTGACTTCACACACCTCCATTCTATGACTTCACACATCTACATTCTGACTTCACACACCTCCATTCTGTGACTTCACACACCTCCATTCCATGACTTCACACACCTCCATTCTATGACTTCACAAATCTCCATTCTGTGACTTCACACTCCTCCATTCTGAGTTCACACAGCTCCATTCTCTGACTTCACACACCTCCATTCTGTGACTTAACACACCTCCATTCTATGACTTCCAGAACTCCATTCTGTGACTTCACACTCCATTATTTTTTGACTACACACACCTCCATTCTATGACTTCACACACCTCCATTGTGAGTTCACACACCTCCATTCTGTGACTTCACACACCTCCATTCTGTGACTTCACACACCTCCATTCTATGACTTCACACAACTCCATTATGTGACTTCACACACCTCCGTTCTGTGACTTCACACACCACCATTGTTTGACTTCACACACCTCCATTTTTGGACTTCACGCACCTCCATTCCATGACTTCACACATCTCCATTTTATGAGTTCACACACCTCCATTTTGACTTCACACACCTCCATTCTATGACTTCACACACCTTCATTCTACTTCAGAAACATCCATTCTATGACTTCACACACCTACATTCTATGACTTCACATACCTCCATTCTGTGACTTCACACACCTCCATTCTGAGTTCACACACCTCAATTCTGTGACTTCACAAACCTCAATTCTGGCTTTACACACCTCCATTCTATGACTTCACACACTTCCATTCTATGACTTCACACACCTCCATTCTTTGACTTCACACACCTCCATTGTGAGTTCACACACCTCCATTCTGTGACTTCACACACCTCCATTCTTTGACTTCACACACCTCCATTCTGTGACTTCACACACCTCCATTCTATGACTTCACACACCTGCATTCTATGACTTTACACACCTCAAGTCTATGACTTCACACACCTCCATTCTATGACTTCACACACCTCCATTCTGTGACTTCACACATCTCCATTCTATGAGGTCACACACCTGCATTATGACTTCACACACCTCCTTTATATGACTTCACACACCTCCATTCTGACTTCACACACCTCCATTCTGACTTCACAAACATCAATTCGGTGACTTCACACACCTCCATTGTATGATTACACACGCCTCCATTCTATGACTTCACACACCTCCATTCTATGACTTCACAAACCTCCATTCTGACTTCACACACCTCCATTCTGAGTTCACAAACATCAATTCCGTGACTTCACATACCTCCATTCTATGACTTCACACACCTCCATTCTTTGACTTCACACACCTCCATTGTGAGTTCACACACCTCCATTCTGTGACTTCACACACCTCCATTCTGAATTCACACACCTCCATTCTGTGACTTAACACACCTTCATTCTGTGACTTCACACACCTTCATTCTATGACTTCAAACACCTCCATTCTGTTACTTCACACAGCTCAATTCTGTGACTTCACACACCTACATTATGACTTCACACACCTCCATTCTATGACTTCACACACCTCCATTCTGTGACTTCACACATCTCCATTCTATGAGGTCACACACCTGCATTATGACTTCACACACCTCCTTTCTATGACTTCACACACCACCATTCTGACTTCACACACCTCCATTCTGACTTCACAAACATCAATTCTGTGACTTCACACACCTCCATTCTTTGAATTCACACACCTCCATTGTGACTTCACACACCTGCATTCTGACTTCACAAACATCAATTCGGTGACTTCACACACCTCCATTGTATGATTTCACACGCCTCCATTCTATGACTTCACACACCTCCATTCTGACTTCACAAACATCAATTCTGTGACTTCACACACCTCCATTCTATGACTTCACATACCTCCATTCTATGACTTCACACACCTCCATTCTATGACTTCACACACTTCCATTCTTTGACTTCACACACCTCCATTCTTTGACTTCACACACCTCCATTGTTAGTTCACACACCTCCATTCTATGACTTCACACACCTCCATTCTGACTTCACACAGCTCCATTCTATGACTTCACACACCTCCATTCTGTGACTTCTCACACCTCCATTCTATGACTTAACACACCTTCATTCTTACTTCACAAACATCCATTTTATGACTTCACACACCTCCATTCTATGACTTCAAAAACCTCAATTCTGTGACTCCAGACACCTCCATTCTGTGACTTCACACCCCTACATTATGACTTCACACACCTCCATTCTATGACTTCACACACTTCCATTCAATGACTTCACACACCTCCATTCTTTGACTTCACACACCTCCATTGTGAGTTCACACACCTCCATTCTGTGACTTCACACACCTACATACTTTGACTTCACACATCTCCATTCTGTGACTTCACACACCTCCATTCTATGACTTCACACACCTCCACTCTATGAATTCACACATCTCCATTCTGTGACTTCACACACCTCCATTCTATGACTTCCAACACGTCCATTCTGGGACTTCACACACCTCCTTTCTATGATTTCAAACACCTCCATTCTATGACTTCACACACCTCCATTCTATGACTTTACACACCTCCATTCTTTGACTTCGCACACCTCCTTTCTATGATTTCACACACCTCCATTCTATGACTTCACACACCTCCATTCTATGACTTCACAAACCTCCATTCTGACTTCAAACACCTCCATTCTGACTTCACAAACATCAATTCTGTGACTTCACACACCTCAATTCTGTGACTTCACACACCTCCATTCTATGACTTCACACACCTCCATTCTATGACTTCAAACACTTCCATTCTATGACTTCACACAAACCCATTCTTTGACTTCACATACCTCCATTGTTAGTTCACACACCTCCACTCTATGACATAACACACCGCCATTCTGACTTCACACAGCTCCATTCTATGACTTCACACACCTCCATTCTGTGACTTCACACACCTCCATTCTATGACTTAACACACCTTCATTCTTACTTCACAAACATCCATTCTAGGACTTCACACACCTCCAATCTGACTTCACACAGCTCCATTCTGTGACTTCACACACCTCCATTCTGGGACTTCTCACACCTCCATTCTATGACTTCACACACCTCCATTGTGACTTCACACACCTCCCTTCTATGAATTCACACACCTCCATTCTGACTTCACACACCTCCACTCTATGACTTCACACATCTACATTCTGACTTCACACACCTCCATTCTGTGACTTCACAAACCTCCATTCCATGACTTCACACACCTCCATTGTGACTTCACACACCTCCATTCTATGACTTCACACACCTCCATTGTGACTTCACACACCTCCATTCTATGAGTTCACACACCTCCATTCTGAATTCACACACCTCCATTCTATGACTTCACACATCTCCATTCTGACTTCACACACCTTCATTCTGTGACTTCACACACCTCCATTCCATGACTTCCCACACCTCCATTCGATGACTTCACACAACTCCATTCTTTGACTTCACACACCTCAATTCTATGAGTTCACACACCTCCATTTGTGACTCTACACACCAACTTTTTGACTTCACACACCTCCATTCTATGACTTCACACACCTCCATTGTGACTTCACGCACCTCCATTCTGTGACTTCACACACCTCCATTCTGTGACTTCACACACCTCCATTCTGTGAATTCACACACCTCCATTTTGACTTCACACACTTCCATTCTTTGACTTCACACACCTCCATTCTGTGACTTCACACACCACCATTGTTTGACTTCACACACCTCCATTTTTGGACTTCACGCACCTCCATTCCATGACTTCACACATCTCCATTATGAGTTCACATACCTCCATTTTGACTTCACACACCTCCATTCTATGACTTCACACACCTTCATTTTACTTCAGAAACATGCATTCTATGACTTCACACACCTCCACTCTATGACTTCACAAGCCTCCATTCTGAGTACACACACCTCAATTCTGTGACTTCACACACCTCAATTCTGGCTTCACATACCTCCATTCTATGACTTCACACACTTCCATTCTATGACTTCGCACACCTCCATTCTTTGACTTCACACACCTCCATTGTGAGTTCACACACCTCCATTCTATGACTTCACAAACCTCCATTCTGTGCCTTCACACACCTCCATTCTATGACTTAACACACCTTCATTCTTACTTCACAAATACCCATTCTATGACTTCACACACCTCCATTCTATGACTTCACACACCTCCATTCTATGACTTCACACACCTCCATTATGTGACTAAACACACCTCCATTCTGTGACTTCAGACACCGTTATTGTTTGACTTCACACACCTCCATTCTTTGACATCACACACCTCCATTCCATGACTTCAAACACCTCCATTCTATGAGTTCACACACCTCCATTCTGTGACTTCAGACACGGTTACTGTTTGACTTCACACACCTCCATTCTTTGACTTCACACACCTCCATTCCATGACTTCACACACCTCCATTCTATGAGTTCACACACCTCCATTCTATGACTTCACAAATCTCCGTTCTGTGACTTCACACACCTCCATTCTGACTTCACATACCTCCATTCTGACTTCACACACCTCCATTCTGTGACTTAACACACCTCAATTCTATGACTTCACAGACCTCCATTCTGTGCCTTCACACTCCTCTATTGTTTGACTTCACACGCCTCCATTCTGTGACTTCACACACCTCCATTGTGAGTTAACACACCTCCATTCTGTGACTTTTCGCACCTCCATTCTGTGAATTCACACACCTCCATTCTGTGACTTCACACACCTCCATTCTATGACTTCACACACCTCTATTCTGTGACTTCACACACCTTCATTCTGTGACTAAACACACCTCCATTTTGACTTCACACACTTCCATTCTTTGACTTCACACACCTCCATTCTGTGACTTCACACACCATCATTGTTTGACTTCACACTCCTCCATTTTTGGACTTCACACAACTCCATTCCATGACTTCACACATCTTCATTTTATGAGTTCAAACACCTCCATTTTGACTTCACACACCTCCATTCTGTGACTTCACACACCTTCATTCTACTTCAGAAACATCCATTCTATGACTTCACACACCTCCAATCTATGACTTCACAAACCTCCATTCTGTGACTTCACACACCTACATTCTGAGTTCACACACCTAAATTCGGTGACTTCACACACCTCAATTCTGGCTTCACACACCTCCATTCTATGACTTCACACACTTCCTTTCTTTGACTTCACACACCTCCATTGTAAGTTCACACACCTCCATTCTGTGACTTCACACACGACATTCTGTGACTTCACACACCTCCATTCTGTGACTTCACACACCTCCATTCTATGACTTCACACACCTCCATTCTATGAATTCACACATCTCCATTCTGTGACTTCACACACCTCCATTCTATGACTTCCCACACCTCCATTCTGGGACTTCACACACTTCCATTCTGAGTTCACACACCTCCATTGTGTGAGTTAACACACATTCATTCTGTGACTTCACACACCTTCATTCTATGACTTCACACACCTCCAATCTATGACTTCACACACCTCCATTCTATGACTTCACACACCTCCATTCTTTGACTTCACACACCTCCATTCTTTGACTTCACTCACCTCCATTGTATGATTTCACACAGCTAAATTCTGACTTCACATCTCCATTTGTGACTTCACACTCCACAATTTTGACTTCAGACACCTCCATTAAGTGACTTCACACACCTCCATTCTGTGAATTCACACACATATATTATGACTTTACACACCTCCATTCTATGACTTCACACACCTCCATTCTATGACTTCACACTCCTCCATTCTATGACTTAACACACCTTCATTCTTACTTCACAAACATCCATTCTATGACTTCACACACCTCCATTCTGTGACTTCACACACCTACATTCTATGACTTCACACACCTCCACTGTGACTTCACACACCTCCAATCTATGAGTTCACACACCTCCATTCTGACTTCACACACCTCCATTCTATGACTTCACACACCTCCATTCTGACTTCACACACCTCCATTCTATGACTTCACACATCTCCATTCTAACTTCACACACCTCCATTCTGTGACTTCACACACCTCCATTCCATGACTTCCCACACCTCCATTCGATGACTTCACACACCTCCATTCTTTGACTTCACACACCTCCATTCTATGAGTTCACACACCTCCATTTGTGACTCTACACACCACCTTTTTGACTTCACAAACCTCCATTTTGTGATTTCACACACCTCCATTCTGTGACTTCAGACACCGTTATTGTTTGACTTCACACACCTCCATTCTTTGACATCACACACCTCCATTCCATGACTTCAAACACCTCCATTCTATGAGTTCACACACCTCCATTCTGTGACTTCAGACACCGTTATTGTTTGACTTCACACACCTCCATTCTTTGACTTCACACACCTCCATTCCATGACTTCACACACCTCCATTCTATGAGTTCACACACCTCCATTCTATGACTTCACAAATCTCCGTTCTGTGACTTCACACACCTCCATTCTGAGTTCACATACCTCCATTCTCTGACTTCACACACCTCCATTCTGTGACTTAACACACCTCAATTCTATGACTTCACAGACCTCCATTCTGTGCCTTCATACTCCTCTATTGTTTGACTTAACACGCCTCCATTCTGTGACTTCACACACCTCCATTGTGAGTTAACACACCTCCATTCTGTGACTTTTCGCACCTCCATTCTGTGAATTCACACACCTCCATTCTGTGACTTCACACACCTCCATTCTATGACTTCACACACCTCTATTCTGTGACTTCACACACCTTCATTCTGTGACTAAACACACCTCCATTTTGACTTCACACACTTCCATTCTTTGACTTCACACACCTCCATTCTGTGACTTCACACACCATCATTGTTTGACTTCACACTCCTCCATTTTTGGACTTCACACAACTCCATTCCATGACTTCACACATCTCCATTTTATGAGTTCAAACACCTCCATTTTGACTTCACACACCTCCATTCTGTGACTTCACACACCTTCATTCTACTTCAGAAACATCCATTCTATGACTTCACACACCTCCAATCTATGACTTCACAAACCTCCATTCTGTGACTTCACACACCTACATTCTGAGTTCACACACATAAATTCGGTGACTTCACACACCTCAATTCTGGCTTCACACACCTCCATTCTATGACTTCACACACTTCCTTTCTTTGACTTCACACACCTCCATTGTAAGTTCACACACCTCCATTCTGTGACTTCACACACGACATTCTGTGACTTCACACACCTCCATTCTGTGACTTCACACACCTCCATTCTATGACTTCACACACCTCCATTCTATGAATTCACACATCTCCATTCTGTGACTTCACACACCTCCATTCTATGACTTCCCACACCTCCATTCTGGGACTTCACACACTTCCATTCTGAGTTCACACACCTCCATTGTGTGAGTTAACACACATTCATTCTATGACTTCACACACCTCCAATCTATGACTTCACACACCTCCATTCTATGACTTCACACACCTCCATTCTTTGACTTCACACACCTCCATTCTTTGACTTCACACACCTCCATTGTATGATTTCACACAGCTAAATTCTGACTTCACATCTCCATTTGTGACTTCACACTCCACAATTTTGACTTCAGACACCTCCATTAAGTGACTTCACACACCTCCATTCTGTGAATTCACACACATATATTATGACTTTACACACCTCCATTCTATGACTTCACACACCTCCATTCTATGACTTCACACTCCTCCATTCTATGACTTAACACACCTTCATTCTTACTTCACAAACATCCATTCTATGACTTCACACACCTCCATTCTGTGACTTCACACAGCTACATTCTATGACTTCACACACCTCCACTGTGACTTCACACACCTCCAATCTATGAGTTCACACACCTCCATTCTGACTTCACACACCTCCATTCTATGACTTCACACACCTCCATTCTGACTTCACACACCTCCATTCTATGACTTCACACATCTCCATTCTAACTTCACACACCTCCATTCTGTGACTTCACACACCTCCATTCCATGACTTCCCACACCTCCATTCGATGACTTCACACACCTCCATTCTTTGACTTCACACACCTCCATTCTATGAGTTCACACACCTCCATTTGTGACTCTACACACCACCTTTTTGACTTCACAAACCTCCATTTTGTGATTTCACACACCTCCATTCTGTGACTTCAGACACCGTTATTGTTTGACTTCACACACCTCCATTCTTTGACATCACACACCTCCATTCCATGACTTCAAACACCTCCATTCTATGAGTTCACACACCTCCATTCTGTGACTTCAGAAACCGTTATTGTTTGACTTCACACACCTCCATTCTTTGACTTCACACACCTCCATTCCATGACTTCACACACCTCCATTCTATGAGTTCACACACCTCCATTCTATGACTTCACAAATCTCCGTTCTGTGACTTCACACACCTCCATTCTGAGTTCACATACCTCCATTCTCTGACTTCACACACCTCCATTCTGTGACTTAACACACCTCAATTCTATGACTTCACAGACCTCCATTCTGTGCCTTCATACTCCTCTATTGTTTGACTTAACACGCCTCCATTCTGTGACTTCACACACCTCCATTGTGAGTTCACACACCTCCATTCTGTGACTTTACGCACCTCCATTCTGTGAATTCACACACCTCCATTCTGTGACTTCACACACCTCCATTCTATGACTTCACACACCTCCATTCTGTGACTTCACACACCTTCATTCTGTGACTAAACACACCTCCATTTTGACTTCACACACTTCCATTCTTTGACTTCACACACCTCCATTCTGTGACTTCACACACCACCATTGTTTGACTTCACACACCTCCATTTTTGGACTTCACACACCTCCATTCCATGACTTCACACATCTCCATTTTATGAGTTCACACACCTCCATTTTGACTTCACACACCTCCATTCTGTGACTTCACACACCTTCATTCTACTTCAGAAACATCCATTCTATGACTTCACACACCTCCAATCTATGTCTTCACAAACCTCCATTCTGTGACTTCACACACCTACATTCTGATTTCACACACCTAAATTCGGTGACTTCACACACCTCAATTCTGGCTTCACACACCTCCATTCTATGACTTCACACACTTCCTTTCTTTGACTTCACACACCTCCATTGTGAGTTCACACACCTCCATTCTGTGACTTCACACACGACATTCTGTGACTTCACACACCTCCATTCTGTGACTTCACACACCTCCATTCTGGGACTTCACACACCTCCATTCTGAGTTCACACACCTCCATTCTGTGAGTAAACACACATTCATTCTGTGACTTCACACACCTTCATTCTATGACTTCACACACCTCCAATCTATGACTTCACACACCTCCATTCTTTGACTTCGCACACCTCCATTCTTTGACTTCACACACCTCCATTGTATGATTTCACACAGCTAAATTCTGATTTCACATCTCCATTTGTGACTTCACACTCCACAATTTTGACTTCAGACACCTCCATTAAGTGACTTCACACACCTCCATTCTGTGACTTCACACACATCCATTTTGACTTCACATACTTCCATTCTGTGACTTCACACACCTCCATTCTGTGACTTCACACACCTGCATTGTTTGACTTCACACACCTCCATTCTTTGACTTCACACACCTCCATTCCATGACTTCACACACCTCCATTCTATCAGTTCACAAACATCCATTCTATGAGTTCACACACGATCATTTTGACTTCACAGACCTCCATTCTATGACTTCACACACCTATATTCTTACTTCAGAAACATCCATTCTATGACTTCACACACCTCCATTCTATGACTTCACAAACCTCCAGTTTATGACTTCACACACCTCCATTCTATGACTTCACACACCTCCATTCTATGACTTCACACACCTCCATTCTACGACTTCACACACCTCCATTCTGTGACTTCACACATCTCCATTCTATGAGTTCACACACCTGCATTGTGACTTCACACTCCTCCATTCTATGACTTCACACACCTCCATTCTGACTTCACACACCTCCATTCTTACTTCACAAACATCAATTCTGTGACTTCACACACCTCCATTCTCTGACTTCACACACCTCCATTGTGAGCTCACACACCTCCATTCTTACTTCACAAACATCAATTCTGTGACTTCACACACCTCCATTCTATGACTTCACACACCTCCATTCTGTGACTTCACACACCTCCGTTCTATGTCTTCACACACCTCCATTCTGAGTTCACACACCTCCATTCTAACTTCACAAACATCAATTCTGTGACTTCACACACCTCCATTCTATGACTTCACACACCTCCATTCTATGAATTCACACACCTGCATTCTATGACTTCACACACTTCCATTCTTTGACTTCACACACCTCCATTCTTTGACTTCACACAACTCCATTCTATGAGTTCACACACCTCCATTCTGTGACTTCACAAATCTCCGTTCTGTGACTTCACACACCTCCATTCTGAGTTCACATACCTCCATTCTCTGACTTCACACACCTCCATTCTGTGACTTAACACACCTCAATTCTATGACTTCACAGACATCCATTCTGTGCCTTCACACTCCTCTATTGTTTGACTTCACACGCCTCCATTCTGTGACTTCACACACCTCCATTGTGAGTTCACACACCTCCATTCTGTGACTTTACGCACCTCCATTCTGTGAATTCACACACCTCCATTCTGTGAGTTCACACACCTCCATTCTATGACTTCACACACCTCCGTTCTGTGACTTCACACACCTTCATTCTGTGACTAAACACACCTCCATTTTGACTTCACACACTTCCATTCTTTGACTTCACACACCTCCATTCTGTGACTTCACACACCACCATTGTTTGACTTCACACACCTCCATTTTTGGACTTCACACACCTCCATTCCATGACTTCACACATCTCCATTTTATGAGTTCACACACCTCCATTTTGACTTCACACACCTCCATTCTGTGACTTCACACACCTTCATTCTACTTCAGAAACATCCATTCTATGACTTCACACACCTCCAATCTATGACTTCACAAACCTCCATTCTGTGACTTCACACACCTACATTCTGATTTCACACACCTAAATTCGGTGACTTCACACACCTCAATTCTGGCTTCACACACCTCCATTCTATGACTTCACACACTTCCTTTCTTTGACTTCACACACCTCCATTGTGAGTTCACACACCTCCATTCTGTGACTTCACACACGACATTCTGTGACTTCACACAACTCCATTCTGTGACTTCACACACCTCCATTCTGGGACTTCACACACCTCCATTCTGAGTTCACACACCTCCATTCTGTGAGTTAACACACATTCATTCTGTGACTTCCCACACCTCCATTCTGTGACTTCACACACCTCCATTTTGACTTCACACACCTTCATTCTATGACTTCACACACCTCCATTCTATGACTTAACACACCTCCATTCTATGACTTAACACACCTCCATTCTATGACTTAACACACCTCCATTCTATGACTTCACAGACCTCCATTCCGTGACTTCACACTCCTTTATTGTTTGACTTCACGCACATCCATTCTGTGACTTCACACACCTCTATTCGGTGACTTCACACACCTAAATTCTGTGACTTCACACACCTCCATTCTATGACTTCACACACCTCCATTCTGTGACTTCCCACAAATCCATTCTGGGAATTCACACACCTCCATTCTGAGTTCACACACCTCCATTCTGTGACTTAACACACCTTCATTCTGTGACTTCACACACCTTCATTCTATGACTTCACACACCTCCATTCTATGACTTCACACACCTCCATTCTATGACTTCACACGCCTCCATCCTTTGACTTCGCACACCTCCATAATTTGACTTCACACACCTCCGTTCTATGATTTCACACAGCTAAATTCTGACTTCACATCTCCATTTGTGACTTCACACTCCACAATTTTGACTTCACACACCTCCATTCTGTGACTTCACACACCTCCATTCTGTGACTTCACACACATCCATTTTGACTTCACACACTTCCATTCTGTGACTTCACACACCTCCATTCTGTGACTTCACACACCTCCATTGTTTGACTTCACACACCTCCATTCTTTGACTTCCCACACCTACATTCCATGACTTCATACACCTCCATTCTATGACTTCACAAACCTCCATTCTGAGTTTTCACACCTCCATTCTAACTTCACAAACATCAATTCTGTGACTTCACACATCTCCATTCTATGACTTCACACACATCCATTCTTTGACTTCACACACCTCCATTCTTTGACTTCACATACCTCCATTGTGAGTTCACACACCTCCATTCTATGACTTCACACACCTCCATTCTGACTTCACACAGCTCCCTTCTATGACTTTACACACCTCCATTCTGGGCCTTCACACACCTCCATTCTATAACTTAACACACCTTCATTCTTACTTCAGAAACATCCATTCTATGAATTCACACACCTCCATTCTATGATTTCACACACCTCCATTCCATGACTTCAAACACCTCCATTCTGTGACTTCACACACCTCAATTCTGTGACTTCACACACCTCCATTATGACTTCACCCACCTCCATTCTATGACCTCACACACCTCCATTCTATGACTTCACACACCTCCATTCTACGACTTCACACACCTCCATTCTGTGACTTCACACACCTCCATTATATGAGTTCACACAACTGAGTTGTGACTTCACATTCCTCCATTCTATGACTTCACACACCTCCATTCTGACTTCACACACCTCCATTCTTACTTCACAAACATCAGTTCTGTGACTTCACACACCTCCATTCTCTGACTTCACACACCTCCATTGTGAGTTCACACACCTCCATTCTGACTTCACAAACATCAATTCTGTGACTTCACACACCTCCATTCTATGAGTTCACACACCTCCATTCTATGAATTCACACACCTCCATTCTATGACGTTAGACACTTCCATTCTTTTACTTCACACACCTCCATTCTGTGACTTCACACACCTCCATTCCATGACTTCCCACACCTCCATTCTATGACTTCACACACCTCCATTCTGACTTCACACAGCTCCATTCTATGACTTTACACACCTCCATTCTGGGCCTTCACACACCTCCATTCTATGACTTAACACACCTTCATTCTTACTTCACAAACATCCAATCTATGAATTCACACACCTCCATTCTATGACTTCACATACCTCCATTCTATGACTTCAAACACCTCCATTCTGTGACTTCACACACCTCCATTCTGTGATCACACACCTCCCTCCATTCTGTGACTTCACACACCTCCAATCTGACTTCACACAGCTCCATTCTATGACTTCACACACCTCCATTCGGGGACTTCACACACCTCCATTCTATGACTTCACACACCTCCATTGTGACTTCACAGACCTCCATTCCATGACTTCACACATCTCCATTTTATGAGTTCAAACACCTCCATTTTGACTTCACACACCTCCATTCTGTGACTTCACACACCTTCATTCTACTTCAGAAACATCCATTCTATGACTTCACACACCTCCAATCTATGACTTCACAAACCTCCATTCTGTGACTTCACACACCTACATTCTGAGTTCACACACCTAAATTCGGTGACTTCACACACCTCAATTCTGGCTTCACACACCTCCATTCTATGGCTTCACACACTTCCTTTCTTTGACTTCACACACCTCCATTGTAAGTTCACACACCTCCATTCTGTGACTTCACACACGACATTCTCTGACTTCACACACCTCCATTCTGTGACTTCACACACCTCCATTCTATGACTTCACACACCTCCATTCTATGAATTCACACATCTCCATTCTGTGACTTCACACACCTCCATTCTATGACTTCCCACACCTCCATTCTGGGACTTCACACACTTCCATTCTGAGTTCACACACCTCCATTGTGTGAGTTAACACACATTCATTCTGTGACTTCACACACCTTCATTCTATGACTTCACACACCTCCAATCTATGACTTCACACACCTCCATTCTATGACTTCACACACCTCCATTCTTTGACTTCACACACCTCCATTCTTTGACTTCACACACCTCCATTGTATGCTTTCACACAGCTAAATTCTGACTTCACATCTCCATTTGTGACTTCACACTCCACAATTTTGACTTCAGACACCTCCATTAAGTGACTTCACACACCTCCATTCTGTGAATTCACACACATATATTATGACTTTACACACCTCCATTCTATGACTTCACACACCTCCATTCTATGACTTCACACTCCTCCATTCTATGACTTAACACACCTTCATTCTTACTTCACAAACATCCATTCTATGACTTCACACACCTCCATTCTGTGACTTCACACACCTACATTCTATGACTTCACACACCTCCACTGTGACTTCACACACCTCCAATCTATGAGTTCACATACCTCCATTCTGACTTCACACACCTCCATTCTATGACTTCACACACCTCCATTCTGACTTCACACACCTCCATTCTATGACTTCACACATCTCCATTCTAACTTCACACACCTCCATTCTGTGACTTCACACACCTCCATTCCATGACTTTCCACACCTCCATTCGATGACTTCACACACCTCCATTCTTTGACTTCACACACCTCCATTCTATGAGTTCACACACCTCCATTTGTGACTCTACACACCACCTTTTTGACTTCACAAACCTCCATTTTGTGATTTCACACACCTCCATTCTGTGACTTCAGACACCGTTATTGTTTGACTTCACACACCTCCATTCTTTGACATCACACACCTCCATTCCATGACTTCAAACACCTCCATTCTATGAGTTCACACACCTCCATTCTGTGACTTCAGACACCGTTATTGTTTGACTTCACACACCTCCATTCTTTGACTTCACACACCTCCATTCCATGACTTCACACACCTCCATTCTATGAGTTCACACACCTCCATTCTATGACTTCACAAATCTCCGTTCTGTGACTTCACACACCTCCATTCTGAGTTCACATACCTCCATTCTCTGACTTCACACACCTCCATTCTGTGACTTAACACACCTCAATTCTATGACTTCACAGACCTCCATTCTGTGCCTTCACACTCCTCTATTGTTTGACTTAACACGCCTCCATTCTGTGACTTCACACACCTCCATTGTGAGTTCACACACCTCCATTCTGTGACTTTACGCACCTCCATTCTGTGAATTCACACACCTCCATTCTGTGAGTTCACACACCTCCATTCTATGACTTCACACACCTCCATTTTGTGACTTCACAAACCTTCATTCTGTGACTAAACACACCTCCATTTTGACTTCACACAGTTCCATTCTTTGACTTCACACACCTCCATTCTGTGACTTCACACACCACCATTGTTTGACTTCACACACCTCCATTTTTGGACTTCACACACCTCCATTCCATGACTTCACACATCTCCATTTTATGAGTTCACACACCTCCATTTTGACTTCACACACCTCCATTCTGTGACTTCACACACCTTCATTCTACTTCAGAAACATCCATTCTATGACTTCACACACCTCCAATCTATGTCTTCACAAACCTCCATTCTGTGACTTCACACACCTACATTCTGATTTCACACACCTAAATTCGGTGACTTCACACACCTCAATTCTGGCTTCACACACCTCCATTCTATGACTTCACACACTTCCTTTCTTTGACTTCACACACCTCCATTGTGAGTTCACACACCTCCATTCTGTGACTTCACACACGACATTCTGTGACTTCACACACCTCCATTCTGTGACTTCACACACCTCCATTCTGGGACTTCACACACCTCCATTCTGAGTTCACACACCTCCATTCTGTGAGTAAACACACATTCATTCTGTGACTTCACACACCTTCATTCTATGACTTCACACACCTCCAATCTATGATTTCACACACCTCCATTCTTTGACTTCGCACACCTCCATTCTTTGACTTCACACACCTCCATTGTAAGATTTCACACAGCTAAATTCTGACTTCACATCTCCATTTGTGACTTCACACTCCACAATTTTGACTTCAGACACCTCCATTAAGTGACTTCACACACCTCCATTCTGTGACTTCACACACATCCATTTTGACTTCACATACTTCCATTCTGTGACTTCACACACCTCCATTCTGTGACTTCACACACCTCCATTGTTTGACTTCACACACCTCCATTCTTTGACTTCACACACCTCCATTCCATGACTTCACACACCTCCATTCTATCAGTTCACAAACATCCATTCTATGAGTTCACACACGATCATTTTGACTTCACAGACCTCATTCTATGACTTCACACACCTATATTCTTACTTCAGAAACATCCATTCTATGACTTCACACACCTCCATTCTATGACTTCACAAACCTCCAGTTTATGACTTCACACACCTCCATTCTATGACTTCACACACCTCCATTCTATGACTTCACACACCTCCATTCTACGACTTCACACACCTCCATTCTGTGACTTCACACATCTCCATTCTATGAGTTCACACACCTGCATTGTGACTTCACACTCCTCCATTCTATGACTTCACACACCTCCATTCTGACTTCACACACCTCCATTCTTACTTCACAAACATCAATTCTGTGACTTCACACACCTCCATTCTCTGACTTCACACACCTCCATTGTGAGCTCACACACCTCCATTCTTACTTCACAAACATCAATTCTGTGACTTCACACACCTCCATTCTATGACTTCACACACCTCCATTCTGTGACTTCACACACCTCCGTTCTATGTCTTCACACACCTCCATTCTGAGTTCACACACCTCCATTTTAACTTCACAAACATCAATTCTGTGACTTCACACACCTCCATTCTATGACTTCACACACCTCCATTCTATGAATTCACACACCTGCATTCTATGACTTCACACACTTCCATTCTTTGACTTCACACACCTCCATTCTTTGACTTCACACAACTCCATTCTATGAGTTCACACACCTCCATTCTGTGACTTCACAAATCTCCGTTCTGTGACTTCACACACCTCCATTCTGAGTTCACATACCTCCATTCTCTGACTTCACACACCTCCATTCTGTGACTTAACACACCTCAATTCTATGACTTCACAGACATCCATTCTGTGCCTTCACACTCCTCTATTGTTTGACTTCACACGCCTCCATTCTGTGACTTCACACACCTCCATTGTGAGTTCACACACCTCCATTCTGTGACTTTACGCACCTCCATTCTGTGAATTCACACACCTCCATTCTGTGACTTCACACACCTCCATTCTATGACTTCACACACCTCCGTTCTGTGACTTCACACACCTTCATTCTGTGACTAAACACACCTCCATTTTGACTTCACACACTTCCATTCTTTGACTTCACACACCTCCATTCTGTGACTTCACACACCACCATTGTTTGACTTCACACACCTCCATTTTTGGACTTCACACACCTCCATTCCATGACTTCACACATCTCCATTTTATGAGTTCACACACCTCCATTTTGACTTCACACACCTCCATTCTGTGACTTCACACACCTTCATTCTACTTCAGAAACATCCATTCTATGACTTCACACACCTCCAATCTATGACTTCACAAACCTCCATTCTGTGACTTCACACACCTACATTCTGATTTCACACACCTAAATTCGGTGACTTCACACACCTCAATTCTGGCTTCACACACCTCCATTCTATGACTTCACACACTTCCTTTCTTTGACTTCACACACCTCCATTGTGAGTTCACACACCTCCATTCTGTGACTTCACACACGACATTCTGTGACTTCACACAACTCCATTCTGTGACTTCCCACACCTCCATTCTGTGACTTCACACACCTCCATTTTGACTTCACACACCTTCATTCTATGACTTCACACACCTCCATTCTATGACTTAACACACCTCCATTCTATGACTTAACACACCTCCATTCTATGACTTAACACACCTCCATTCTATGACTTCACAGACCTCCATTCCGTGACTTCACACTCCTTTATTGTTTGACTTCACGCACATCCATTCTGTGACTTCACACACCTCTATTCGGTGACTTCACACACCTAAATTCTGTGACTTCACACACCTCCATTCTATGACTTCACACACCTCCATTCTGTGACTTCCCACAAATCCATTCTGGGAATTCACACACCTCCATTCTGAGTTCACACACCTCCATTCTGTGACTTAACACACCTTCATTCTGTGACTTCACACACCTTCATTCTATGACTTCACACACCTCCATTCTATGACTTCACACACCTCCATTCTATGACTTCACACGCCTCCATCCTTTGACTTCGCACACCTCCATTCTTTGACTTCACACACCTCCATTCTATGATTTCACACAGCTAAATTCTGACTTCACATCTCCATTTGTGACTTCACACTCCACAATTTTGACTTCACACACCTCCATTCTGTGACTTCACACACCTCCATTCTGTGACTTCACACACATCCATTTTGACTTCACACACTTCCATTCTGTGACTTCACACACCTCCATTCTGTGACTTCACACACCTCCATTGTTTGACTTCACACACCTCCATTCTTTGACTTCCCACACCTACATTCCATGACTTCACACACCTCCATTCTATGACTTCACAAACCTCCATTCTGAGTTTTCACACCTCCATTCTAACTTCACAAACATCAATTCTGTGACTTCACACATCTCCATTCTATGACTTCACACACATCCATTCTTTGACTTCACACACCTCCATTCTTTGACTTCACATACCTCCATTGTGAGTTCACACACCTCCATTCTATGACTTCACACACCTCCATTCTGACTTCACACAGCTCCCTTCTATGACTTTACACACCTCCATTCTGGGCCTTCACACACCTCCATTCTATAACTTAACACACCTTCATTCTTACTTCAGAAACATCCATTCTATGAATTCACACACCTCCATTCTATGATTTCACACACCTCCATTCTATGACTTCAAACACCTCCATTCTGTGACTTCACACACCTCAATTCTGTGACTTCACACACCTCCATTATGACTTCACCCACCTCCATTCTATGACCTCACACACCTCCATTCTATGACTTCACACACCTCCATTCTACGACTTCACACACCTCCATTCTGTGACTTCACACACCTCCATTCTATGAGTTCACACAACTGAGTTGTGACTTCACATTCCTCCATTCTATGACTTCACACACCTCCATTCTGACTTCACACACCTCCATTCTTACTTCACAAACATCAGTTCTGTGACTTCACACACCTCCATTCTCTGACTTCACACACCTCCATTGTGAGTTCACACACCTCCATTCTGACTTCACAAACATCAATTCTGTGACTTCACACACCTCCATTCTATGACTTAACACACAACCATTCTATGACTTCACACACCTCCATTCTATGATTCACACACCTCCATTCTGAGTTCACACACCTCCATGCTAACTTCACAAACATCAATTCTGTGACTTCACACACCTCCATTCTATGAGTTCACACACCTCCATTCTATGAATTCACACACCTCCATTCTATGACGTTAGACACTTCCATTCTTTGACTTCACACACCTCCATTCTGTGACTTCACACACCTCCATTCCATGACTTCCCACACCTCCATTCTATGACTTCACACACCTCCATTCTGACTTCACACAGCTCCATTCTATGACTTTACACACCTCCATTCTGGGCCTTCACACACCTCCATTCTATGACTTAACACACCTTCATTCTTACTTCACAAACATCCAATCTATGAATTCACACACCTCCATTCTATGACTTCACACACCTCCATTCTATGACTTCAAACACCTCCATTCTGTGACTTCACACACCTCAATTCTGTGACTTCACACACCTCCATTATGACTTCACACACCTCCATTCTATGACTTCACATACCTCCATTCTATGACTTCACACACCTCAATTCTGTGACTTCACACACCTCCATTCTTTGATCACACACCTCCCTCCATTCTGTGACTTCACACACCTCCAATCTGACTTCACACAGCTCCATTCTATGACTTCACACACCTCCATTCGGTGACTTCACACACCTCCATTCTATGACTTCACACACCTCCATTGTGACTTCACAGACCTCCATTCTATGAGTTCACACACCTCCATTCTGACTTCACACACCTCCATTCTATGACTTCACACACCTCCATTTTGAATTCACACACCTCCATTCTATGACTTCACACAACTCCATTTTGACTTCACACACCTCCATTCTGTGACTTCACACACCTCCATTCTGATTTCACACACCTCCATTCTATGACTTCACACAGCTCCATTCTGACTTCACACACCCCCATTCTATGACTTGCACACCTCCATATATGACTTCACACAACTCCATTTTATGACTTCACAGACCTCCATTCTTTGACTTCATACACCTCCATTCTATGACTTCACACACCAACATTCTATGACTTCACACACCTCCATCTATGACTTCACACAACTCCATTCTATGACTTCACACACCACCATACTTTGACTTCTTACACCTCCATTCTATGACTTCACACACGAACATTAAATGACTTCACCCACCTCCATTCTGTGACTTCACACATCTCCACTCTGACTTCACACACCTCCATTGTATGACTTCACACACCTCCATTCTATGAGTGCACACCCCTCCATTCTATTACTTCACACGCCGCCATTCTATGACTTCACACACCTGCATAGTGACTTCACACACCTCCATTTTATGACTTCACACACCTCCATTCTATGACTTCACACACCAACATTCTATGACTTCACACACCTCCATTCTGTGACTTCACACATCTCCATTCTGACTTCACACACCTCCATTCTATGTCTTCATACACCTCCATTCTATGACATCACACACCTCCATTCTATATCTTCATACTCCTCCATTCTATGACTTCACACACCAACATTCTATGACTTCACACACCTCCCTTTTATGACTTCACTCACCTCCATTCTGACTTCACACACCTCCATTCTATGACTTCACACATCTCCATTCTGACTTCACACACCTCCATTCTGTGACTTAACACACCTCCATTCCATGACTTCCCACACCTCCATTCGATGACTTCACACACCTCCATTCTTTGACTTCACACACCTCCATTCTATGATTTCACACACCTCCATTCTATGATTTCACACACCTCAATTCTATGACTTCACACACCTCCATTCTGACTTCACACACCTCCATTCTATGACTTCATACACCTCCATTCCGTGACTTCACACACCTCCATTCTGAGATCACACACCTCCCTCCATTCTGTGACTTCACACACCTCCAATCTAACTTCACACAGCTCCATTCTATGACTTCACACACCTCCATTCTGTGACTTCACACACCTCCATTCTATGACTTCACACACCTCCATTCTATGACTTCACACACCAACATTCTATGACTTCACACACCTCCATTCTATGACTTCACACACCTCCATTCTATGACTTCACACACCTCCATTCTGTGACTTCACACACCTCCATTCTGTGATCACACACCTCCCTCCATTCTGTGACTTCACACACCTCCAATCTGACTTCACACACCTCCATTCTATGACCTCACACACGAATATTCTATGACTTCACCCACCTCCATTCTGTGACTTCACACATCTCCACTCTGACTTCACACACCTCCATTGTATGTCTTCACACACCTCCATTCTATGAGTGCACACACCTCCATTCTATTACTTCACACGCCGCCATTCTATGACTTCACACACCTGCATTCTGACTTCACACACCTCCATTCTATGACTTCATACACCTCCATTCTATGACTTCACACACCAACATTCTATGACTTCACACACCTCCATTCTGTGACTTCACACATCTCAATTCTGACTTCACACACCTCCATTCTATGTCTTCATACACCTCCATTCTATGACATCACACACCTCCATTCTATGTCTTCATACACCTCCATTCTATGACTTCACACACCAACATTCTATGACTTCACACACCTCCATTCTGTGACCTCACACATCTCCATTGTGACTTCACCCACCTCTATGCTATGACTTCACACAACTCCATTGTGACTTCACACAATTCCATACTGTGACTTCACACAACTCCTTTCTGTGACTTCACACACCTCTATTCTATGACTTCATACATCTCCATTCTATGACTTCACACACCTCCATTCTTTGACTTCACACACCTCCATTGTGAGTTCAAAAACCTCCATTCTGACTTCACAAACATCAATTCTATGACTTCACACACCTCCATTCTATGATTTCACACACCTCCATTCTATGACTTCACACACCTGCATTCTGTGACTTCACACACCTCCATTCTGAGTTAACACACCTCCATTCTGTGACTTCACACACTTCCAATCTGACTTCACACAGCTCCATTTTATGACTTCACACACTTCCATTCTGTGACTTCACACACCTCCATTCTATAACTTCACACACCTCCCTTGTGACTTCACACACCTCCATTCTATGTGTTCACACATCTCCATTCTGACTTCACACACCTCCATTCTGTGACTTAACACACCTCCATTCCATGACTTCCCACACCTCCATTCGATGACTTCACACACCTCCATTATTTGACTTCTCACACCTCCATTCTATGATTTCACACACCTCCATTCTATGACTTCACACACCTCCATTCTATGACTTCACACACCTCCATTCTGACTTCACACACCTCCATTCTATGACTTCACACATCTCCATTCTGACTTCACATACCTCCATTCTGTGACTTCACACACTCCATTCCATGACTTCCCACACCTCCATTCGATGACTTCACACACCTCCATTCTTTGACTTCACACACCTGCATTCTATGAGTTCGCACACCTCCATTTGTGACTCTACACACCACATTTTTGACTTCACAAACCTCCATTCTGTGATTTCACACACCTCCATTCTGTTACTTCACACACCTTTATTGTTTGACTTCACACACCTCCATTCTTTGACTACACACACCTGCATTCTATGAGTTCACAAACCTCCATTCTATGAGTTCACACACCTCCATTTTGACTTCACACACCTCCATTCTATGACTTCACACACCTTCATTCTTACTTCAGAAACATCCATTCTCTGACTTCAAGCACCTCCATTCTATGACTTCACAAATCTCCGTTCTGTGAATTCACACACCTCCATTCTGAGTTCACACACCTTCATTCTCTGACTTCACACACCTCCATTCTGTGACTTAACACACCTCCATTCTATGACTTCACAGACCTCCATTCTGTGACTTCACACTCCTTTATTGTTTGACTTCACACACATCCATTCTGTTACTTCACACACCTCTATTCTGTGACTTCACACACCTCCATTCTATGACTTCACACACCTCCATTCCGTGACTTCACACACCTCCATTCTGAGATCACACACCTCCCTCCATTCTGTGACTTCACACACCTCCATTCTGATTTCACACACCTCCATTCTATGACTTCACACAGCTCCATTCTGACTTCACACACCTCCATTCTATGACTTTGCACACCTCCATATATGACTTCACACAACTCCATTTTATGACTTCACAGACCTCCATTCTTTGACTTCATACACCTCCATTCTATGACTTCATACACCAACATTCTATGACTTCACACACCTCCCTCTATGACTTCACACAACTCCATTCTATGACTTCACACACCACCATACTTTGACTTCTTACACCTCCATTCTATGACTTCACACACGAACATTCTATGACTTCACCCACCTCCATTCTGTGACTTCACACATCTCCATTCTGACTTCACATACCTCCATTGTATGACTTCACACACCTCCATTCTATGACTGCACACACCTCCATTTTATTACTTCACACGCCGCCATTCTATGACTTCACTCACCTGCATTCTGACTTCACACACCTCCACTCTATGACTTCATTCACCTCCATTCTATGACTTCACACACCAACATTCTATGACTTCACACACCTCCATTCTGTGACTTCACACATCTCCATTCTGACTTCACACACCTCCATTCTATGTCTTCATACACCTCCATTCTATGACTTCACACACCAACATTCTACGACTTCACCTCCATTCTGTGACCTCACACATCTCCATTGTGACTTCACCCACCTCTATGCTATGACTTCACACACCTCCATTGTGACTTCACACAACTCCATACTGTGACTTCACACAACTCCTTTCTGTGACTTCACACACCTGCATTCTATGACTTCATACATCTCCATTCTATGACTTCACACACCTCCATTCTGACTTCACACACCTCCATTCTGACTTCACAAACATCAATTCTGTGACTTCACACACCTCCATTCTTTGACTTCACACACCTCCATTGTGAGTTCACACACCTCCATTCTGACTTCACAAACATCAATTCTGTGACTTCACACACCTCCATTCTATGACTTCACACACCTCCATTCTATAACTTCACACACCTCTATTCTGTGACTTCACACACCTCCATTCTGAGTTCACACACCTTCATTCTCTGACTTCACACACCTCCATTCTGTGACTTAACACACCTCCATTCTATGACTTCACAGACCTCCATTCTGTGACTTCACACTCCTTTATTGTTTGATTTCACACACATCCATTCTGTGACTTCACACACCTCTATGCTGTGACTTCACACACCTCCATTCTATGACTTCACACACCTCCATTCCGTGAATTCACACACCTCCATTCTGAGATCACACACCTCCCTCCATTCTGTGACTTCACACACTTCCAATCTGACTTCACACAGCTCCATTCTATGACTTCACACACCTCCATTCTGTGACTTCACACACCTCCATTCTATGACTTCACACACCTCCATTCTATGACTTCAAACACTTCCATTCTGTGACTTCACACACCTCAATTCTGTGACTTCACACACCTCCATTATGACTTCACACACCTCCATTCTATGACTTCACACACCTCCATTCTATGACTTCACACACCTCCATTCTGTGACTTCACACACCTCCATTCTGTGATCACACACCTCCCTTCATTTTGTGACTTCACACACCTCCAATCTGACTTCACACAGCTCCATTCTATGACTTCCCACACCTTAATTCGGTGACTTCACACACCTCCATTCTATGACTTCATACACCTCCATTGTGACTTCACAGACCTCCATTCTGATTTCACACACCTCCATTCTATGACTTCACACAGCTCCATTCTGACATCACACACCTCCATTCTATGACTTTGCACACCTCCATATATGACTTCACACAACTCCATTTTATGACTTCACAGACCTCCATTCTTTGACTTCATACACCTCCATTCTATGACTTCACACACCAACATTCTATGACTTCACACACCTCCATTCTGTGACCTCACACATCTCCATTGTGACTTCACCCACCTCTATGCTATGACTTCACACAACTCCATTGTGACTTCACACAACTCCATACTGTGACTTAACACAACTCCTTTCTGTGACTTCACACACCTCTATTCTATGACTTCATACATCTCCATTCTATGACTTCACACACCTCCATTCTATGACTTCACACACCTCCATTCTATGACTTCACACACCTCCATTCTGTGACTTCACACACCTCCATTCTGTGATCACACACCTCCCTCCATTCTGTGACTTCACACACCTCCAATCTGACTTCACACAGCTCCATTCTATGACTTCCCACACCTCAATTCGGTGACTTCACACAACTCCATTCTATGACTTCATACACCTCCATTGTGACTTCACAGACCTCCATTCTATGAGTTCACAAACCTCCATTCTGACTTCACACACCTCCATTCTATGACTTCACACACCTCCATTCTATGACTTCACACACTTCCATTCTATGACTTCACACGCCTCCATCCTTTGACTTCGCACACCTCCACTGTTTGATTTCACACACCTCCATTCTATGATTCACACAGCTAAATTCTGACTTCACATCTCCATTTGTGACTTCACACTCCACTATTTTGACTTCACACACCTCCATTCTGTGACTTCACACACCTCCATTCTGTGACTTCACACACATCCATTTTGACTTCACACACTTCCATTCTGTGACTTCACACACCTCCATTCTGTGACTTCACACACCTCCATTGTTTGACTTCACACACCTCCATTCTTTGACTTCACACACCTCCATTCCATGACTTCACACACCTCCATTCTATGACTTCACAAACCTCCATTCTGAGTTCTCACACCTCCATTCTAACTTCATAAACATCAATTCTGTGACTTCACACACCTCCATTCTATGACTTCACACACCTCCATTCTATGAATTCACACACCTCCATTCTATGACTTCACACACTTCCATTCTTTGACTTCACACACCTCCATTCTTTGACTTAACATACCTCCATTGTGAGTTCACACACCTCCATTCTATGACTTCACACACCTCCATTCTGACTTCACACAGCTCCATTCTATGACTTTACACACCTCCATTCTGGGACTTCACACACCTCCATTCTATGACTTAACACACGTTCATTCTTACTTCAGAAACATCCATTCTATGAATTCACACACCTCCATTCTATGACTTCACACACCTCCATTCTATGACTTCAAACACCTCCATTCTGTGACTTCACACACCTCAATTCTGTGACTTCACGCACCTCCATTATGACTTCACCCACCTCCATTCTATGACTTCACACAATTCCATTCTATGACTACAAACACCTCCATACTGTGACTTCACACACCTCAATTCTGTGACTTCACACACCTCCATTATGACTTCACCAACCTCCATTCTATGACTTCACACACCTCCATTCTATGACTTCACACACCTCCATTCTACGACTTCACACACCTCCATTCTGTGACTTCACACACCTCCATTCTATGAGTTCACACACATGCATTGTGACTTCACACTCCTCCATTCTATGACTTCACACACCTCCATTCTGACTTCACACACCTCCATTCTTACTTCACAAACATCAGTTCTGTGACTTCACACACCTCCATTCTCTGACTTCACACACCTCCATTGTGAGTTCACACACCTCCATTCTGACTTCAGAAACATCAATGCTGTGACTTCACACACCTCCATTCTATGACTTAACACACATCCATTCTATGACTTCACACACCTCCATTCTATGACTTCACAAACCTCCATTCTGTGACTTCACACACCTCCATTCTGAGTTCACACACCTCCACTCTGTGACTTCACACACTTCCAATCTGACTTCACACAGCTCCATTCTATGACTTCACACACCTCCATTCTGTGACTTCACACACCTCCATTCTATGACTTCACACACCTCCATTCTTTGACTTCACACACCTCCATTCTGACTTCACACACCTCCATTCTATGACTTCACACATCTCCATTCTGACTTCACACACCTCCATTCTGTGAGTTAACACACCTCCATTCCATGACTTCCCACACCTCCATTCGATGACTTCACACACCTCCATTCTTTGACTTCACACACCTCCATTCTATGATTTCACACACCTCCATTCTCTGATTTCACACACCTCCATTCTATGACTTCAAACACCTCCATTCTGACTTCACACACCTCCATTCTATGACTTCACACATCTCCATTCTGACTTCACACACCTCCATTCTGTGACTTCACACACCTCCATTCCATGACTTCCCACACCTCCATTCGATGACTTCACACACCTCCATTCTTTGACTTCACACACCTCCATTCTATGAGTTCGCACACCTGCATTTGTGACTCTACACACCACCTTTTTGACTTCACAAACCTCCATTCTGTGATTTCACACACCTCCATTCTGTTACTTCACACACCTTTATTTTTTGACTTCACACACCTCCATTCTTTGACTACACACACCTCCATTGCATGACTTCACACACCTCCCTTCTATGAGTTCACAAACCTCCATTCTATGAGTTCACACACCTCCATTTTGACTTCACGCACCTCCATTCTATGACTTCACAGACCTTCATTCTTACTTCAGAAACATCCATTCTATGACTTCACGCACCTCCATTCTATGACTTCACAAATCTCCGTTCTGTGAATTCACACACCTCCATTCTGAGTTCACACACCTTCATTCTCTGACTTCACACACCTCCATTCTGTGACTTAACACACCTCCATTCTATGACTTCACAGACCTCCATTCTGTGACTTCACACTCCTTTATTGTTTGACTTCACACACATCCATTCTGTGACTTCACACACCTCTATTTTGTGACTTCACACACCTCCATTCTATGACTTCACACACCTCAATTCCGTGACTTCACACACCTCCATTCTGAGATCACACACCTCCCTCCATTCTGTGACTTCACACACCTCCAATCTGACTTCACACAGCTCCATTCTATGACTTCACACACCTCCATTCTGTGACTTCACACACCTCCATTCTATGAGTTCACACACCTGCATTGTGACTTCACACTCCTCCATTCTATGACTTCACACACCTCCATTCTGACTTCACACACCTCCATTCTTACTTCACAAACATCAGTTCTGTGACTTTACACACCTCCATTTTCTGACTTCACACACCTCCATTGTGAGTTCACACACCTCCATTCTGACTTCACAAACATCAATTCTGTGACTTCGCACACCTCCATTCTATGACTTAACACACATCCATTCTATGACTTCACACACCTCCATTCTATGACTTCACACACCTCCATTCTGAGTTCACACACCTCCATTCTAACTTCACAAACATCAATTCTGTGACTTCACACACCTCCATTCTATGACTTCACACACCTCCATTCTATGAATTCACACACCTCCCTTCTATGACTTCACACACTTCCATTCTTTGACTTCACACACCTCCATTCTGTGACTTCACACACCTCCATTCCATGACTTCCCACACCTCCATTCTATGACTTCACACACCTCCATTCTGACTTCACACAGCTCCATTCTATGACTTTACACACCTCCATTCTGGGCCTTCACACACCTCCATTCTATGACTTAACACACCTTCATTCTTACTTCACAAACATCCAATCTATGAATTCACACACCTCCATTCTATGACTTCACACACCTCCATTCTGAGTTCACACACCTCTATTCTAACTTCACAAACATCAATTCTGTGACTTCACACACCTCCATTATGACTTCACACACCTCCATTCTATGACTTCACACACCTCCATTCTATGACTTCACACACCTCCATTCTGTGACTTCACACACCTCCATTCTGTGATCACACACCTCCCTCCATTCTGTGACTTCACACACCTCCAATCTGACTTCACACAGCTCCATTCTATGACTTCACACACCTCCATTCGATGACTTCACACACCTCCATTCTATGACTTCACACACCTCCATTGTGACTTCACAGACCTCCATTCTATGAGTTCACACACCTCCATTCTGACTTCACACACCTCCATTCTTTGACTTCACACACCTCCATTCTGACTTCACACACCTCCATTCTATGACTTCACACAACTCCATTTTGACTTCACACACCTCCATTCTGTGACTTCACACACCTCCATTCTGATTTCACACACCTCCATTTTATGACTTCACACAGCTCCATTCTGACTTCACACACCTCCATTCTATGGCTTTGCACACCTCCATATATGACTTCACACAACTCCATTTTATGACTTCACAGACCTCCATTCTTTGACTTCATACACCTCCATTCTATGACTTCACACACCAACATTCTATGACTTCACACCCCTCCATCTATGACTTTACACAACTCCATTCTATGACTTCACACACCACAATACTTTGACTTCTTACACCTCCATTCTATGACTTCACACACGAACAATCTATGACTTCACCCACCTCCATTCTGTGACTTCACACATCTCCATTCTGACTTCACACACCTACATTGTATGACTTCACACACCTCCATTCTATGACTTCACACACCTCCATTGTGACTTCACACACCTCCATTCTATGTGTTCACACACCTCCATTCTGACTGCACACACCTCCCTTCTATGACTTCACACACCTCCATTCTGACTTCACACACCTCCATTCTATGACTTCACACATCTCCATTCTGACTTCACACACCTCCATTCTGTGAGTTAACACACCTCCATTCCATCACTTCCCACAGCTCCATTCGATGACTTCACACACCTCCATTCTTTGAATTCACACACCTCCATTCTATGATTTCACACACCTCCATTCTATGATTTCACACACCTCCATTCTATGACTTCACACACCTCCATTCTGACTTCACACACCTCCATTCTATGACTTCACACATCTCCATTCTGACTTCACACACCTCCATTCTGTGACTTCACACACCTCCATTCCATGACTTCCCACACCTACATTCGATGACTTCACACACCTCCATTCTTTGACTTCACACACCTCCATTCTATGAGTTCGCACACCTCCATTTGTGACTCTACACACCACCTTTTTGACTTCACAAACCTCCATTCTGTGATTTTACACACCTCCATTCTGTTACTTCACACACCTTTATTGTTTGACTTCACACACCTCCATTCTTTGACTACACACACCTCCATTGCATGACTTCACACACCTCCATTCTATGAGTTCACAAACCTCATTTCTATGAGTTCACACACCTCCATTTTGACTTCACGCACCTCCATTCTATGACTTCACACACCTTCATTCTTACTTCAGAAACATCCATTCTATGACTTCACGCACCTCCATTCTATGACTTCACAAATCTCCGTTCTGTGAATTCACACACCTCCATTCTGAGTTCACACACCTTCATTCTCTGACTTCACACATCTCCATTCTGTGACTTAACACACCTCCATTCTATGACTTCACAGACCTCCATTCTGTGACTTCACACTCCTTTATTGTTTGACTTCACACGCATCCATTCTGTTACTTCACACACCTCTATTCTGTGACTTCACACACCTCCATTCTATGACTTCACACACCTCAATTCCATGACTTCACACACCTCCATTCTGAGATCACACACCTCCCTCGATTCTGTGACTTCACACACCTCCAATCAAACTTCACACAGCTCCATTCTATGACTTCACATACCTCCATTCTGTGACTTCACACACCTCCATTCTATGAGTTCACACACCTGCATTGTGACTTCACACTCCTCCATTCTATGACTTCACACACCTCCATTCTGACTTCACACACCTCCATTCTAACTTCACAAACATCAGTTCTGTGACTTCACACACCTCCATTTTCTGACTTCACACACCTCCATTGTGAGTTCACACACCTCCATTCTGACTTCACAAACATCAATTCTGTGACTTCGCACACCTCCATTCTATGACTTAACACACCTCCATTCCATGACTTCCCACACCTCCATTCTATGACTTCACACACCTCCATTCTATGACTTAACACACCTTCATTCTTACTTCACAAACATCCAATCTATGAATTCACACACCTCCATTCTATGACTTCACACACCTCCATTCTATGACTTCAAACACCTCCATTCTGTGACTTCACACACCTCAATTCTGTGACTTCACACACCTCCATTATGACTTCACACACCTCCATTCTATGACTTCACACACCTCCATTCTATGACTTCACACACCTCCATTCTGTGACTTCACACACCTCCATTCTGTGATCACACACCTCCCTCCATTCTGTGACTTCACACACCTCCAATCTGACTTCACACAGCTCCATTCTATGACTTCACACACCTCCATTCGATGACTTCACACACCTCCATTCTATGACTTCACACACCTCCATTGTGACTTCACAGACCTCCATTCTATGAGTTCACACACCTCCATTCTGACTTCACACACCTCCATTCTTTGACTTCACACACCTCCATTCTGACTTCACACACCTCCATTCTATGACTTCACACAACTCCATTTTGACTTCACACACCTCCATTCTGTGACTTCACACACCTCCATTCTGATTTCACACACCTCCATTTTATGACTTCACACAGCTCCATTCTGACTTCACACACCTCCATTCTATGACTTTGCACACCTCCATATATGACTTCACACAACTCCATTTTATGACTTCACAGACCTCCATTTATGACTTTACACAACTCCATTCTATGACTTCACACACCACCATACTTTGACTTCTTACACCTCCATTCTATGACTTCACAAACGAACAATCTATGACTTCACCCACCTCCATTCTGTTACTTCACACATCTCCATTCTGACTTCACACACCTACATTGTATGACTTCACACACTTCCATTCTATGAGTGCACACACCTCCATTGTATTACTTCATACGCCGCCATTCTATGACTTCACACACCTGCATTCTGACTTCACACACCTCCATTCTATGACTTCATACACCTCCATTCTATGACTTCACACACCAACATTCTATGACTTCACACACCTCCATTCTGTGACTTCACACATCTCCATTCTGACTTCACACACCTCCATTCTATGTCTTCATACACCTCCATTCTATGACATCACACACCTCCATTCTATGTCTTCATACACCTCCATTCTATGACTTCACACACCAACATTCTATGACTTCACACACCTCCATTCTGTGACCTCACACATCTCCATTGTGACTTCACCCACCTCTATGCTATGACTTCACACACCTCCATTGTGACTTCACACAACTCCATACTGTGACTTCACACAACTTCTTTCTGTGACTTCACACACCTCCATTCTATGACTTCATACTTCTCCATTCTATGACTTCACACACCTCCATTCTTTGACTTCACACACCTCCATTGTGAGTTCACACACCTCCATTCTGACTTCACAAATATCAATTCTGTGACATCACACACCTCCATTCTATGACTTCACACACCTCCATTCTATGACTTCACACACCTCCATTCTGTGACTTCACACACCTCCATTCTGAGTTCACACACCTCCACTCTGTGACTTCACACACTTCCAATCTGACTTCACACAGCTCCATTCTATGACTTCACACACCTCCATTCTGTGACTTCACACACCTCCATTCTATGACTTCACACACCTCCATTGTGACTTCACACACCTCCATTCTATGTGTTCACACATCTCCATTCTGACTGCACACACTTCCCTTCTATGACTTCACACACCTCCATTCTGACTTCACACACCTCCACTCTACGACTTCATACATCTCCATTCTGACTTCACACCCCTCCATTCTGTGACTTAACACACCTCCATTCCATGACTTCCCACACCTCCATTCGATGACTTCACACACCTCCATTCTTTGACTTCACACACCTCCATTCTATGATTTCACACACCTCCATTCTGACTTCACACACCTCCATTCTATGACTTCACACATCTCCATTCTGACTTCACACACCTCCATTCTGTGACTTCACACACCTCCATTCCATGACTTCCCACACCTCCATTCGATGACTTCACACACCTCCATTCTTTGACTTCACACACCTCCATTCTCTGAGTTCGCACACCTCCATTTGTGACTCTACACACCACCTTTTTGACTTCACAAACCTCCATTCTGTGATTTCACACACCTCCATTCTGTTACTTCACACACCTTTATTGTTTGACTTCACACACCTCCATTCTTTGACTACACACACCTCCATTGCATGACTTCACACACCTCCATTCTATGAGTTCACAAACCTCCATTCTATGAGTTCACACACCTCCATTTTGACTTCACGCACCTCCATTCTATGATTTCACACACCTTCATTCTTACTTCAGAAACATCCATTCTATGACTTCACGCACCTCCATTCTATGACTTCACAAATCTCCGTTCTGTGAATTCACACACCTCCATTCTGAGTTCACACACCTTCATCCTCTGACTTCACACACCTCCATTCTGTGACTTAACACACCTCCATTCTATGACTTCACAGACCTCCATTCTGTGACTTCACACTCCTTTATTGTTTGACTTCACACACATCCATTCTGTGACTTCACACACCTCTATTCTGTGACTTCACACACCTCCATTCTATGACTTCACACACCTCAATTCCGTGACTTCACACACCTCCATTCTGAGATCACACACCTCCCTCCATTCTGTGACTTCACACACCTCCAATCTGACTTCACACAGCTCCATTCTATGACTTCACACACCTCCATTCTGTGACTTCACACACCTCCATTCTATGAGTTCACACACCTGCATTGTGACTTCACACTCCTCCATTCTATGACTTCACACACCTCCATTCTGACTTCACACACCTCCATTCTTACTTCACAAACATCAGTTCTGTGACTTCACACACCTCCATTCTCTGACTTCACACACCTCCTTTGTGAGTTCACACACCTCCATTCTGACTTCACAAACATCAATTCTGTGACTTCACACACCTCCATTCTATGACTTAACACACATCCATTCTATGACTTCACACACCTCCATTCTATGACTTCACACACCTCCATTCTGAGTTCACACACCTCCATTCTAACTTCACAAACATCAATTCTGTGACTTCACACACCTCCATTCTATGACTTCACACACCTCCATTCTATGAATTCACACACTTCCATTCTTTGACTTCACACACCTCCATTCTGTGACTTCACACACCTCCATTCCATGACTTCCCAAACCTCCATTCTATGACTTCACACACCTCCATTCTGACTTCACACAGCTCCATTCTATGACTTTACACACCGCCATTCTGGGCCTTCACACACCTCCATTCTCTGACTTAACACACCTTCATTCTTACTTCACAAACATCCAATCTATGAATTCACACACCTCCATTCTATGACTTCACACACCTCCATTCTATGACTTCAAACACCTCCATTCTGTGACTTCACACACCTCAATTCTGTGACTTCACACACCCCCATTATGACTTCACACCTCCATTCTATGACTTCACACACCTCCATTCTATGACTTCACACATCTCCATTCTGACTTCACACACCTCCATTCTGTGATCACACACCTCCCTCCATTCTGTGACTTCACACACCTCCAATGTGACTTCACACAGCTCCATTCTATGACTTCACACACCTCCATTCGGTGACTTCACACACCTCCATTCTATGACTTCACACACATCCATTGTGACTTCACAGACCTCCATTCTATGTGTTCACACACCTCCATTCTGACTGCACACACCTCCCTTCTATGACTTCACACACCTCCATTCTGACTTCACACACCTCCATTCTATGACTTCACACATCTCCATTCTGACTTCACACACCTCCATTCTGTGAGTTAACACACCTCCATTCCATGACTTCCCACAGCTCCATTCGATGACTTCACACACCTCCATTCTTTGACTTCACACACCTCCATTCTATGATTTCACACACCTCCATTCTATGATTTCACACACCTCCATTCTATGACTTCACACACCTCCATTCTGACTTCACACACCTCCATTCTATGACTTCACACATCTCCATTCTGACTTCACACACCTCCATTCTGTGACTTCACACACCTCCATTCCATGACTTCCCACACCTACATTCGATGACTTCACACACCTCCATTCTTTGACTTCACACACCTCCATTCTATGAGTTCGCACACCTCCATTTGTGACTCTACACACCACCTTTTTGACTTCACAAACCTCCATTCTGTGATTTCACACACCTCCATTCTGTTACTTCACACACCTTTATTGTTTGACTTCACACACCTCCATTCTTTGACTACACACACCTCCATTGCATGACTTCACACACCTCCATTCTATGAGTTCACAAACCTCCATTCTATGAGTTCACACACCTCCATTTTGACTTCACGCACCTCCATTCTATGACTTCACACACCTTCATTCTTACTTCAGAAACATCCATTCTATGACTTCACGCACCTCCATTCTATGACTTCACAAATCTCCGTTCTGTGAATTCACACACCTCCATTCTGAGTTCACACACCTTCATTCTCTGACGTCACACACCTCCATTCTGTGACTTAACACACCTCCATTCTATGACTTCACAGACCTCCATTCTGTGACTTCACACTCCTTTATTGTTTGACTTCACACACATCCATTCTGTTACTTCACACACCTCTATTCTGTGACTTCACACACCTCCATTCTATGACTTCACACACCTCAATTCCATGACTTCACACACCTCCATTCTGAGATCACACACCTCCCTCCATTCTGTGACTTCACACACCTCCAATCTGACTTCACACAGCTCCATTCTATGACTTCACACACCTCCATTCTGTGACTTCACACACCTCCATTCTATGAGTTCACACACCTGCATTGTGACTTCACACTCCTCCATTCTATGACTTCACACACCTCCATTCTGACTTCACACACCTCCATTCTCACTTCACAAACATCAGTTCTGTGACTTCACACACCTGCATTCTCTGACTTCACACACCTCCATTGTGAGTTCACACACCTCCATTCTGACTTCACAAACATCAATTCTGTGACTTCGCACACCTCCATTCTATGACTTAACACACATCCATTCTATGACTTCACACACCTCCATTCTATGACTTCACACACCTCCATTCTGAGTTCACACACCTCCATTCTAACTTCACAAACATCAATTCTGTGACTTCACACACCTCCATTCTATGACTTCACACACCTCCATTCTATGAATTCACACACCTCTATTCTATGACTTCACACACTTCCATTCTTTGACTTCACACAGCTCCATTCTGTGACTTCACACACCTCCATTCCATGACTTCCCACACCTCCATTCTATGACTTCACACACCTCCATTCTATGACTTAACACACCTTCATTCTTACTTCACAAATATCCAATCTATGACTTCACACACCTCCATTCTATGACTTCACACACCTCCATTCTATGACTTCACACACCTCCATTCTGTGACTTCACACACCTCCATTCTGTGATCACACACCTCCCTCCATTCTGTGACTTCACACACCTCCAATCTGACTTCACACAGCTCCATTCTATGACTTCTCACACCTCCATTCGATGACTACACACACCTCCATTCTATGACTTCACACACCTCCATTGTGACTTCACAGACCTCCATTCTATGAGTTCACACACCTCCATTCTGACTTCACACACCTCCATTCTTTGACTTCACACACCTCCATTCTGACTTCACACACCTCCATTCTATGACTTCACACAACTCCATTTTGACTTCACACACCTCCATTCTGTGACTTCACACACCTCCATTCTGATTTCACACACCTCCATTTTATGACTTCACACAGCTCCATTCTGACTTCACACACCTCCATTCTATGACTTTGCACACCTCCATATATGACTTCACACAACTCCATTTTATGACTTCACAGACCTCCATTTATGACTTTACACAACTCCATTCTATGACTTCACACACCACCATACTTTGACTTCTTACACCTCCATTCTATGACTTCACAAACGAACAATCTATGACTTCACCCACCTCCATTCTGTGACTTCACACATCTCCATTCTGACTTCACACACCTACATTGTATGACTTCACACACTTCCATTCTATGAGTGCACACACCTCCATTGTATTACTTCATACGCCGCCATTCTATGACTTCACACACCTGCATTCTGACTTCACACACCTCCATTCTATGACTTCATACACCTCCATTCTATGACTTCACACACCAACATTCTATGACTTCACACACCTCCATTCTGTGACTTCACACATCTCCATTCTGACTTCACACACCTCCATTCTATGTCTTCATACACCTCCATTCTATGACATCACACACCTCCATTCTATGTCTTCATACACCTCCATTCTATGACTTCACACACCAACATTCTATGACTTCACACACCTCCATTCTGTGACCTCACACATCTCCATTGTGACTTCACCCACCTCTATGCTATGACTTCACACACCTCCATTGTGACTTCACACAACTCCATACTGTGACTTCACACAACTTCTTTCTGTGACTTCACACACCTCCATTCTATGACTTCATACTTCTCCATTCTATGACTTCACACACCTCCATTCTTTGACTTCACACACCTCCATTGTGAGTTCACACACCTCCATTCTGACTTCACAAATATCAATTCTGTGACATCACACACCTCCATTCTATGACTTCACACACCTCCATTCTATGACTTCACACACCTCCATTCTGTGACTTCACACACCTCCATTCTGAGTTCACACACCTCCACTCTGTGACTTCACACACTTCCAATCTGACTTCACACAGCTCCATTCTATGACTTCACACACCTCCATTCTGTGACTTCACACACCTCCATTCTATGACTTCACACACCTCCATTGTGACTTCACACACCTCCATTCTATGTGTTCACACATCTCCATTCTGACTGCACACACCTCCCTTCTATGACTTCACACACCTCCATTCTGACTTCACACACCTCCACTCTATGACTTCATACATCTCCATTCTGACTTCACACCCCTCCATTCTGTGACTTAACACACCTCCATTCCATGACTTCCCACACCTCCATTCGATGACTTCACACACCTCCATTCTTTGACTTCACACATCTCCATTCTATGATTTCACACACCTCCATTCTGACTTCACACACCTCCATTCTATGACTTCACACATCTCCATTCTGACTTCACACACCTCCATTCTGTGACTTCACACACCTCCATTCCATGACTTCCCACACCTCCATTCGATGACTTCACACACCTCCATTCTTTGACTTCACACACCTCCATTCTCTGAGTTCGCACACCTCCATTTGTGACTCTACACACCACATTTTTGACTTCACAAACCTCCATTCTGTGATTTCACACACCTCCATTCTGTTACTTCACACACCTTTATTGTTTGACTTCACACACCTCCATTCTTTGACTACACACACCTCCATTGCATGACTTCACACACCTCCATTCTATGAGTTCACAAACCTCCATTCTATGAGTTCACACACCTCCATTTTGACTTCACGCACCTCCATTCTATGACTTCACACACCTTCATTCTTACTTCAGAAACATCCATTCTATGACTTCACGCACCTCCATTCTATGACTTCACAAATCTCCGTTCTGTGAATTCACACACCTCCATTCTGAGTTCACACACCTTCATCCTCTGACTTCACACACCTCCATTCTGTGACTTAACACACCTCCATTCTATGACTTCACAGACCTCCATTCTGTGACTTCACACTCCTTTATTGTTTGACTTCACACACATCCATTCTGTGACTTCACACACCTCTATTCTGTGACTTCACACACCTCCATTCTATGACTTCACACACCTCAATTCCGTGACTTCACACACCTCCATTCTGAGATCACACACCTCCCTCCATTCTGTGACTTCACACACCTCCAATCTGACTTCACACAGCTCCATTCTATGACTTCACACACCTCCATTCTGTGACTTCACACACCTCCATTATATGAGTTCACACACCTGCATTGTGACTTCACACTCCTCCATTCTATGACTTCACACACCTCCATTCTGACTTCACACACCTCCATTCTTACTTCACAAACATCAGTTCTGTGACTTCACACACCTCCATTCTCTGACTTCACACACCTCCTTTGTGAGTTCACACACCTCCATTCTGACTTCACAAACATCAATTCTGTGACTTCACACACCTCCATTCTATGACTTAACACACATCCATTCTATGACTTCACACACCTCCATTCTATGACTTCACACACCTCCATTCTGAGTTCACACACCTCCATTCTAACTTCACAAACATCAATTCTGTGACTTCACACACCTCCATTCTATGAATTCACACACTTCCATTCTTTGACTTCACACACCTCCATTCTGTGACTTCACACACCTCCATTCCATGACTTCCCACACCTCCATTCTATGACTTCACACACCTCCATTCTGACTTCACACAGCTCCATTCTATGACTTTACACACCGCCATTCTGGGCCTTCACACACCTCCATTCTATGACTTAACACACCTTCATTCTTACTTCACAAACATCCAATCTATGAATTCACACACCTCCATTCTATGACTTCACACACCTCCATTCTATGACTTCAAACACCTCCATTCTGTGACTTCACACACCTCAATTCTGTGACTTCACACACCCCCATTATGACTTCACACCTCCATTCTATGACTTCACACACCTCCATTCTATGACTTCACACACCTCCATTCTGTGACTTCACACACCTCCATTCTGTGATCAAGCACCTCCCTCCATTCTGTGACTTCACACACCTCCAATCTGACTTCACACAGCTCCATTCTATGACTTCACACACCTCCATTCGGTGACTTCACACACCTCCATTCTATGACTTCACATACATCCATTGTGACTTCACAGACCTCCATTCTATGAGTTCACACAGCTCCATTCTGACTTCACACACCTCCATTCTATGACTTCACACACCTCCATTCTGACTTCACACACCTCCATTCTATGACTTCACACAACTCCATTTTGACTTCACACACCTCCATTCTGTGACTTCACACACCTCCATTCTGATTTCACACACCTCCATTTTATGACTTCACACAGCTCCATTCTGACTTCACACACCTCCATTCTATGACTTTGCACACCTCCATATATGACTTCACACAACTCCATTTTATGACTTCACAGACCTCCATTCTTTGACTTCATACACCTCCATTCTATGACTTCACACACCAACATTCTATGACTTCACACACCTCCATCTATGACTTTACACAACTCCATTCTATGACTTCACACACCACCGTACTTTGACTTCTTACACCTCCATTCTATGACTTCACACACGAACAATCTATGACTTCACCCACCTCCATTCTGTGACTTCACACATCTCCATTCTGACTTCACACACCTACATTGTATGATTCACACACCTCCATTCTATGAGTGCACACACCTCCATTCTATTACTTCACACGCCGCCATTCTATGACTTCACACACCTGCATTCTGACTTCACACACCTCCATTCTATGACTTCATACACCTCCATTCTATGACTTCACACACCAACATTCTATGACTTCACACACCTCCATTCTGTGACTTCACACATCTCCATTCTGACTTCACACACCTCCATTCTATGTCTTCATACACCTCCATTCTATGACATCACACACCTCCATTCTATGTCTTCATACACCTCCATTCTATGACTTCACACACCAACATTCTATGACTTCACACACCTCCATTCTGTGACCTCACACATCTCCATTGTGACTTCACCCACCTCTATGCTATGACTTCACACACCTCCATTGTGACTTCACACAACTCCATACTGTGACTTCACACAACTTCTTTCTGTGACTTCACACACCTCCATTCTATGACTTCATACTTCTCCATTCTATGACTTCACACACCTCCATTCTTTGACTTCACACACCTCCATTGTGAGTTCACACACCTCCATTCTGACTTCACAAATATCAATTCTGTGACATCACACACCTCCATTCTATGACTTCACACACCTCCATTCTATGACTTCACACACCTCCATTCTGTGACTTCACACACCTCCATTCTGAGTTCACACACCTCCACTCTGTGACTTCACACACTTCCAATCTGACTTCACACAGCTCCATTCTATGACTTCACACACCTCCATTCTGTGACTTCACACACCTCCATTCTATGACTTCACACACCTCCATTGTGACTTCACACACCTCCATTCTATGTGTTCACACATCTCCATTCTGACTGCACACACCTCCCTTCTATGACTTCACACACCTCCATTCTGACTTCACACACCTCCATTCTACGACTTCATACATCTCCATTCTGACTTCACACACCTCCATTCTGTGACTTAACACACCTCCATTCCATGACTTCCCACACCTCCATTCGATGACTTCACACACCTCCATTCTTTGACTTCACACACCTCCATTCTATGATTTCACACACCTCCATTCTGACTTCACACACCTCCATTCTGTGACTTCACACACCTCCATTCCATGACTTCCCACACCTCCATTCGATGACTTCACACACCTCCATTCTTTGACTTCACACACCTCCATTCTCTGAGTTCGCACATCTCCATTTGTGACTCTACACACCACCTTTTTGACTTCACAAACCTCCATTCTGTGATTTCACACACCTCCATTCTGTTACTTCACACACCTTTATTGTTTGACTTCACACACCTCCATTCTTTGACTACACACACCTCCATTGCATGACTTCACACACCTCCATTCTATGAGTTCACAAACCTCCATTCTATGAGTTCACACACCTCCATTTTGACTTCACGCACCTCCATTCTATGACTTCACACACCTTCATTCTTACTTCAGAAACATCCATTCTATGACTTCACGCACCTCCATTCTATGACTTCACAAATCTCCGTTCTGTGAATTCACACACCTCCATTCTGAGTTCACACACCTTCATCCTCTGACTTCACACACCTCCATTCTGTGACTTAACACACCTCCATTCTATGACTTCACAGACCTCCATTCTGTGACTTCACACTCCTTTATTGTTTGACTTCACACACATCCATTCTGTGACTTCACACACCTCTATTCTGTGACTTCACACACCTCCATTCTATGACTTCACACACCTCAATTCCGTGACTTCACACACCTCCATTCTGAGATCACACACCTCCCTCCATTCTGTGACTTCACACACCTCCAATCTGACTTCACACAGCTCCATTCTATGAATTCACACACCTCCATTCTGTGACTTCACACACCTCCATTCTATGAGTTCACACACCTGCATTGTGACTTCACACTCCTCCATTCTATGACTTCACACACCTCCATTCTGACTTCACACACCTCCATTCTTACTTCACAAACATCAGTTCTGTGACTTCACACACCTCCATTCTCTGACTTCACACACCTCCTTTGTGAGTTCACACACCTCCATTCTGACTTCACAAACATCAATTCTGTGACTTCACACACCTCCATTCTATGACTTAACACACATCCATTCTATGACTTCACACACCTCCATTCTATGACTTCACACACCTCCATTCTGAGTTCACACACCTCCATTCTAACTTCACAAACATCAATTCTGTGACTTCACACACCTCCATTCTATGACTTCACACACCTCCATTCTATGAATTCACACAACTCCATTCTATGACTTCAGACACTTCCATTCTTTGACTTCACACACCTCCATTCTGTGACTTCACACACCTCCATTCCATGACTTCCCACACCTCCATTCTATGACTTCACACACCTCCATTCTGACTTCACACAGCTCCATTCTATGACTTTACACACCGCCATTCTGGGCCTTCACACACCTCCATTCTATGACTTAACACACCTTCATTCTTACTTCACAAACATCCAATCTATGAATTCACACACCTCCATTCTATGACTTCACACACCTCCATTCTATGACTTCAAACACCTCCATTCTGTGACTTCACACACCTCAATTCTGTGACTTCACACACCCCCATTATGACTTCACACCTCCATTCTATGACTTCACACACCTCCATTCTATGACTTCACACACCTCCATTCTGTGACTTCACACACCTCCATTCTGTGATCACACACCTCCCTCCATTCTGTGACTTCACACACCTCCAATCTGACTTCACACAGCTCCATTCTATGACTTCACACACCTCCATTCGGTGACTTCACACACCTCCATTCTATGACTTCACACACCTCCATTGTGACTTCACAGACCTCCATTCTATGAGTTCACACAGCTCCATTCTGACTTCACACACCTCCATTCTATGACTTCACACACCTCCATTCTGACTTCACACACCTCCATTCTATGACTTTGCACACCTCCATATATGACTTCACACAACTCCATTTTATGACTTCACAGACCTCCATTCTTTGACATCATACACCTCCATTCTATGACTTCACACACCAACATTCTATGACTTCACACACCTCCATCTATGACTTCACACAACTCCATTCTATGACTTCACACACCACCGTACTTTGACTTCTTACACCTCCATTCTATGACTTCACACACGAACAATCTATGACTTCACCCACCTCCATTCTGTGACTTCACACATCTCCATTCTGACTTCACACACCTACATTGTATGACTTCACACACCTCCATTCTATGAGTGCACACACCTCCATTCTATTACTTCACATGCCGCCATTCTATGACTTCACACACCTGCATTCTGACTTCACACACCTCCATTCTATGACTTCATACACCTCCATTCTATGACTTCACACACCAACATTCTATGACTTCACACACCTCCATTCTGTGACTTCACACATCTCCATTCTGACTTCACACACCTCCATTCTATGTCTTCATACACCTCCATTCTATGACATCACACACCTCCATTCTATGTCTTCATACACCTCCATTCTATGACTTCACACACCAACATTCTATGACTTCACACACCTCCATTCTGTGACCTCACACATCTCCATTGTGACTTCACCCACCTCTATGCTATGACTTCACACACCTCCATTGTGACTTCACACAACTCCATACTGTGACTTCACACAACTTCTTTCTGTGACTTCACACACCTCCATTCTATGACTTCATACTTCTCCATTCTATGACTTAACACACCTCCATTCTTTGACTTCACACACCTCCATTGTGAGTTCACACACCTCCATTCTGACTTCACAAATATCAATTCTGTGACATCACACACCTCCATTCTATGACTTCACACACCTCCATTCTATGACTTCACACACCTCCATTCTGTGACTTCACACACCTCCATTCTGAGTTCACACACCTCCACTCTGTGACTTCACACACTTCCAATCTGACTTCACACAGCTCCATTCTATGACTTCACGCACCTCCATTCTGTGACTTCACACACCTCCATTCTATGACTTCACACACCTCCATTGTGACTTCACACACCTCCATTCTATGTGTTCACACATCTCCATTCTGACTGCACACACCTCCCTTCTATGACTTCACACACCTCCATTCTGACTTCACACACCTCCATTCTATGACTTCATACATCTCCATTCTGACTTCACACACCTCCATTCTGTGACTTAACACACCTCCATTCCATGACTTCCCACACCTCCATTCGATGACTTCACACACCTCCATTCTTTGACTTCACACACCTCCATTCTATGACTTCACACATCTCCATTCTGACTTCACACACCTCCATTCTGTGACTTCACACACCTCCATTCCATGACTTCCCACACCTCCATTCGATGACTTCACACACCTCCATTCTTTGACTTCACACACCTCCATTCTATGAGTTCGCACACCTCCATTTGTGACTCTACACACCACATTTTTGACTTCACAAACCTCCATTCTGTGATTTCACACACCTCCATTCTGTTACTTCACACACCTTTATTGTTTGACTTCACACACCTCCATTCTTTGACTACACACACCTCCATTGCATGACTTCACACACCTCCATTCTATGAGTTCACAAACCTCCACTCTATGAGTTCACACACCTCCATTTTGACTTCATGCACCTCCATTCTATGACTTCACACACCTTCATTCTTACTTCAGAAACATCCATTCTATGACTTCACGTACCTCCATTCTATGACTTCACAAATCTCCGTTCTGTGAATTCACACACCTCCATTCTGAGTTCACACACCTTCATTCTCTGACTTCACACACCTCCATTCTGTGACTTAACACACCTCCATTCTATGACTTCACAGACCTCCATTCTATGACTTAACACACCTTCATTCTGACTTCACAAACATCCAATCTATGAATTCACACACCTCCATTCTATGACTTCACACACCTCCATTCTATGACTTCGAACACCTCCATTCTGTGGCTTCACACACCTCAATTCTGTGACTTCACACACCTCCATTATGACTTCACACCTCCATTCTATGACTTCACACACCTCCATTCTATGACTTCACACACCTCCATTCTGTGACTTCACACACCTCCATTCTGTGATCACACACCTCCCTCCATTCTGTGACTTCACACACCTCCAATCTGACTTCACACAGCTCCATTCTATGACTTCACACACCTCCATTCGGTGACTTCACACACCTCCATTCTATGACTTCACACATCTCCATTGTGACTTCACAGACCTCCATTCTATGAGTTCACACAGCTCCATTCTGACTTCACACACCTCCATTCTATGACTTCACACACCTCCATTCTGACTTCACACACCTGCATTCTATGACTTCACACAACTCCATTTTGACTTCACACACCTCCATTCTGTGACTTCACACACCTCCATTCTGATTTCACACACCTCCATTTTATGACTTCACACAGCTCCATTCTGACTTCACACACCTCCATTCTATGACTTTGCACACCTCCATATATGACTTCACACAACTCCATTTTATGACTTCACAGACCTCCATTCTTTGACTTCATACACCTGCATTCTATGACTTCACACACCAACATTCTATGACTTCACACACCTCCATCTATGACTTTACACAACTCCATTCTATGACTTCACACACCACCATACTTTGACTTCTTACACCTCCATTCTATGACTTCACACACGAACAATCTATGACTTCACCCACCTCCATTCTGTGACTTCACACATCTCTATTCTGACTTCACACACCTACATTGTACGACTTCACACACCTCCATTCTATGAGTGCACAAACCTCCATTCTATTACTTCACACGCCGCCATTCTATGACTTCACACACCTGCATTCTGACTTCACACACCTCCATTCTATGACTTCATACACCTCCATTCTATGACTTCACACACCAACATTCTATGACTTCACACACCTCCATTCTGTGACTTCACACATCTCCATTCTGACTTCACACACCTCCATTCTATGTCTTCATACACCTCCATTCTATGACATCACACACCTCCATTCTATGTCTTCATACACCTCCATTCTATGACTTCACACACCAACATTCTATGACTTCACACACCTCCATTCTGTGACCTCACACATCTCCATTGTGACTTCACCCACCTCTATGCTATGACTTCACACACCTCCATTTTGACTTCACACAACTCCATACTGTGACTTCACACAACTACTTTCTGTGACTTCACACACCTACATTCTATGACTTCATACATCTCCATTCTATGACTTCACACACCTCCATTCTTTGACTTCACACACCTCCATTGTGAGTTCACACACCTCCATTCTGACTTCACAAATATCAATTCTGTGACTTCACACACCTCCATTCTATGACTTCACACACCTCCATTCTATGACTTCACACACCTCCATTCTGTGACTTCACACACCTCCATTCTGAGTTCACACACCTCCACTCTGTGACTTCACACACTTCCAATCTGACTTCACACAGCTCCATTCTATGACTTCACACACCTCCATTCTGTGACTTCACACACCTCCATTCTATGACTTCACACACCTCCATTGTGACTTCACACACCTCCATTCTATGTGTTCACACACCTCCATTCTGACTGCACACACCTCCCTTCTATGACTTCACACACCTCCATTCTGACTTCACACACCTCCATTCTATGACTTCACACATCTCCATTCTGACTTCACACACCTCCATTCTGTGACTTAACACACCTCCATTCCATGACTTCCCACACCTCCATTCGATGACTTCACACACCTCCATTCTTTGACTTCACACACCTCCATTCTATGATTTCACACACCTCCATTCTGACTTCACACACCTCCATTCTATGACTTCACACATCTCCATTCTGACTTCACACACCTCCATTCTGTGACTTCACACACCTCCATTCCATGACTTCCCACACCTCCATTCGATGACTTCACACACCTCCATTCTTTGACTTCACACACCTCCATTCTATGAGTTCGCACACCTCCATTTGTGACTCTACACACCACCTTTTTGACTTCACAAACCTCCATTCTGTGATTTCACACACCTCCATTCTGTTACTTCACACACCTTTATTGTTTGACTTCACACACCTCCATTCTTTGACTACACACACCTACATTGCATGACTTCACACACCTCCATTCTATGAGTGCACACACCTCCATTCTATTACTTCACACGCCGCCATTCTATGACTTCACACACCTGCATTCTGACTTCACACACCTCCATTCTATGACTTCATACACCTCCATTCTATGACTTCACACACCAACATTCTATGACTTCACACACCTCCATTCTGTGACTTCACACATCTCCATTCTGACTTCAAACACCTCCATTCTATGTCTTCATACACCTCCATTCTATGACATCACACACCTCCATTCTATGTCTTCATACACCTCCATTCTATGACTTCACACACCAACATTCTATGACTTCACACACCTCCATTCTGTGACCTCACACATCTCCATTATGACTTCACCCACCTCTATGCTATGACTTCACACACCTCCATTGTGACTTCACACAACTCCATACTGTGACTTCACACAACTTCTTTCTGTGACTTCACACACCTCCATTCTATGACTTCATACTTCTCCATTCTATGACTTCACACACCTCCATTCTTTGACTTCACACACCTCCATTGTGAGTTCACACACCTCCATTCTGACTTCACAAATATCAATTCTGTGACATCACACACCTCCATTCTATGACTTCACACACCTCCATTCTATGACTTCACACACCTCCATTCTGTGACTTCACACACCTCCATTCTGAGTTCACACACCTCCACTCTGTGACTTCACACACTTCCAATCTGACTTCACACAGCTCCATTCTATGACTTCACACACCTCCATTCTGTGACTTCACACACCTCCATTCTATGACTTCACACACCTCCATTGTGACTTCACACACCTCCATTCTATGTGTTCACACATCTCCATTCTGACTGCACACACCTCCCTTCTATGACTTCACACACCTCCATTCTGACTTCACACACCTCCATTCTATGACTTCATACATCTCCATTCTGACTTCACACACCTCCATTCTGTGACTTAACACACCTCCATTCCATGACTTCCCACACCTCCATTCGATGACTTCACACACCTCCATTCTTTGACTTCACACACCTCCATTCTATGATTTCACACACCTCCATTCTGACTTCACACACCTCCATTCTATGACTTCACACATCTCCCTTCTGACTTCACACACCTCCATTCTGTGACTTCACACACCTCCATTCCATGACTTCCCACACCTCCATTCGATGACTTCACACACCTCCATTCTTTGACTTCACACACCTCCATTCTATGAGTTCGCACACCTCCATTTGTGACTCTACACACCACATTTTTGACTTCACAAACCTCCATTCTGTGATTTCACACACCTCCATTCTGTTACTTCACACACCTTTATTGTTTGACTTCACACACCTCCATTCTTTGACTACACACACCTCCATTGCATGACTTCACACACCTCCATTCTATGAGTTCACAAACCTCCACTCTATGAGTTCACACACCTCCATTTTGACTTCACGCACCTCCATTCTATGACTTCACACACCTTCATTCTTACTTCAGAAACATCCATTCTATGACTTCACGTACCTCCATTCTATGACTTCACAAATCTCCGTTCTGTGAATTCACACACCTCCATTCTGAGTTCACACACCTTCATTCTCTGACTTCACACACCTCCATTCTGTGACTTAACACACCTCCATTCTATGACTTCACAGACCTCCATTCTGTGACTTCACACTCCTTTATTGTTTGACTTCACACACATCCATTCTGTGACTTCACACACCTCTATTCTGTGACTTCACACACCTCCATTCTATGACTTCACACACCTCAATTCCGTGACTTCACACACCTCCATTCTGAGATCACACACCTCCCTCCATTCTGTGACTTCACACACCTCCAATCTGACTTCACACAGCTCCATTCTATGACTTCACACACCTCCATTCTGTGACTTCACACACCTCCATTCTATGAGTTCACACACCTGCATTGTGACTTCACACTCCTCCATTCTATGACTTCACACACCTCCATTCTGACTTCACACACCTCCATTCTTACTTCACAAACATCAGTTCTGTGACTTCACACACCTCCATTCTCTGACTTCACACACCTCCATTGTGAGTTCACACACCTCCATTCTGACTTCACAAACATCAATTCTGTGACTTCACACACCTCCATTCTATGACTTAACACACATCCATTCTATGACTTCACACACCTCCATTCTATGACTTCACACACCTCCATTCTGAGTTCACACACCTCCATTCTAACTTCACAAACATCAATTCTGTGACTTCACACACCTCCATTCTATGACTTCACACACCTCCATTCTATGAATTCACACACCTCCATTCTATGACTTCAGACACTTCCATTCCATGACTTCCCACACCTCCATTCTATGACTTCACACACCTCCATTCCATGACTTCCCACACCTCCATTCTATGACTTCACACACCTCCATTCTGTGACTTCACACACCTCCATTCCATGACTTCCCACACCTCCATTCTATGACTTCACACACCTCCATTCTGACTTCACACATCTCCATTCTATGACTTTACACACCTCCATTCTGGGCCTTCACACAGCTCCATTCTATGACTTAACACACCTTCATTCTTACTTCACAAACATCCAATCTATGAATTCACACACCTCCATTCTATGACTTCACACACCTCCATTCTATGACTTCGAACACCTCCATTCTGTGACTTCACACACCTCAATTCTGTGACTTCACACACCTCCATTATGACTTCACACCTCCATTCTATGACTTCACACACCTCCATTCTATGACTTCACACACCTCCATTCTGTGACTTCACACACCTCCATTCTGTGATCACACACCTCCCTCCATTCTGTGACTTCACACACCTCCAATCTGACTTCACACAGCTCCATTCTATGACTTCACACACCTCCATTCGGTGACTTCACACACCTCCATTCTATGACTTCACACATCTCCATTGTGACTTCACAGACCTCCATTCTATGAGTTCACACAGCTCCATTCTGACTTCACACACCTCCATTCTATGACTTCACACACCTCCATTCTGACTTCACACACCTCCATACTATGACTTCACACAACTCCATTTTGACTTCACACACCTCCATTCTGTGACTTCACACACCTCCATTCTGATTTCACACACCTCCATTTTATGACTTCACACAGCTCCATTCTGACTTCACACACCTCCATTCTATGACTTTGCACACCTCCATATATGACTTCACACAACTCCATTTTATGACTTCACAGACCTCCATTCTTTGACTTCATACACCTCCATTCTATGACTTCACACACCAACATTCTATGACTTCACACACCTCCATCTATGACTTTACACAACTCCATTCTATGACTTCACACACCACCATACTTTGACTTCTTACACCTCCATTCTATGACTTCACACACGAACAATCTATGACTTCACCCACCTCCATTCTGTGACTTCACACATCTCTATTCTGACTTCACACACCTACATTGTACGACTTCACACACCTCCATTCTATGAGTGCACAAACCTCCATTCTATTACTTCACACGCCGCCATTCTATGACTTCACACACCTGCATTCTGACTTCACACACCTCCATTCTATGACTTCATACACCTCCATTCTATGACTTCACACACCAACATTCTATGACTTCACACACCTCCATTCTGTGACTTCACACATCTCCATTCTGACTTCACACACCTCCATTCTATGTCTTCATACACCTCCATTCTATGACATCACACACCTCCATTCTATGTCTTCATACACCTCCATTCTATGACTTCACACACCAACATTCTATGACTTCACACACCTCCATTCTGTGACCTCACACATCTCCATTGTGACTTCACCCACCTCTATGCTATGACTTCACACACCTCCATTGTGACTTCACACAACTCCATACTGTGACTTCACACAACTACTTTCTGTGACTTCACACACCTACATTCTATGACTTCATACATCTCCATTCTATGACTTCACACACCTCCATTCTTTGACTTCACACACCTCCATTGTGAGTTCACACACCTCCATTCTGACTTCACAAATATCAATTCTGTGACTTCACACACCTCCATTCTATGACTTCACACACCTCCATTCTATGACTTCACACACCTCCATTCTGTGACTTCACACACCTCCATTCTGAGTTCACACACCTCCACTCTGTGACTTCACACACTTCCAATCTGACTTCACACAGCTCCATTCTATGACTTCACACACCTCCATTCTGTGACTTCACACACCTCCATTCTATGACTTCACACACCTCCATTGTGACTTCACACACCTCCATTCTATGTGTTCACACACCTCCATTCTGACTGCACACACCTCCCTTCTATGACTTCACACACCTCCATTCTGACTTCACACACCTCCATTCTATGACTTCACACATCTCCATTCTGACTTCACACACCTCCATTCTGTGACGTAACACACCTCCATTCCATGACTTCCCACACCTCCATTCGATGACTTCACACACCTCCATTCTTTGACTTCACACACCTCCATTCTATGATTTCACACACCTCCATTCTGACTTCACACACCTCCATTCTATGACTTCACACATCTCCATTCTGACTTCACACACCTCCATTCTGTGACTTCACACACCTCCATTCCATGACTTCCCACACCTCCATTCGATGACTTCACACACCTCCATTCTTTGACTTCACACACCTCCATTCTATGAGTTCGCACACCTCCATTTGTGACTCTACACACCACCTTTTTGACTTCACAAACCTCCATTCTGTGATTTCACACACCTCCATTCTGTGACTTCACACACCTTTATTGTTTGACTTCACACACCTCCATTCTTTGACTTCACACACCTCCATTCCATGACTTCACACACCTCCATTCTATGACTTCACAAACCTCCATTCTGAGTTCTCACACCTCCATTCTAACTTCACAAACATCAATTGTGTGACTTCACACACCTCCATTCTATGACTTCACACACCTCCATTCTATGAATTCACACACCTCCATTCTATGACTTCACACACTTCCATTCTTTGACTTCACACACCTCGATTCTTTGACTTCACATACCTCCATTGTGAGTTCACACACCTCCATTCTATGACTTCACACACCTCCATTCTGACTTCACACAGCTCCATTCTATGACTTACACACCTCCAATCTGGGCCTTCACACACCTCCATTCTATGACTTAACACACCTTCATTCTTACTTCAGAAACATCCATTCTATGAATTCACACACCTCCATTCTATGACTTTACACACCTCCATTCTATGACTTCACACACCTCCATTCTGTGACTTCACACACCTCCATTCTGTGATCACACACCTCCCTCCATTCTGTGACTTCACACACCTCGAATCTGACTTCACACAGCTCCATTCTATGACTTCACACACCTCCATTCGGTGACTTCACACACCTCCATTCTATGACTTCACACATCTCCATTGTGACTTCACAGACCTCCATTCTATGAGTTCACACAGCTCCATTCTGACTTCACACACCTCCATTCTATGACTTCACACACCTCCATTCTGACTTCACACACCTCCATACTATGACTTCACACAACTCCATTTTGACTTCACACACCTCCATTCTGTGACTTCACACACCTCCATTCTGATTTCACACACCTCCATTTTATGACTTCACACAGCTCCATACTGACTTCACACACCTCCATTCTATGACTTTGCACACCTCCATATATGACTTCACACAACTCCATTTTATGACTTCACAGACCTCCATTCTTTGACTTCATACACCTCCATTCTATGACTTCACACACCAACATTCTATGACTTCACACACCTCCATCTATGACTTTACACAACTCCATTCTATGACTTCACACACCACCATACTTTGACTTCTTACACCTCCATTCTATGACTTCACACACGAACAATCTATGACTTCACCCACCTCCATTCTGTGACTTCACACATCTCTATTCTGACTTCACACACCTACATTGTACGACTTCACACACCTCCATTCTATGAGTGCACAAACCTCCATTCTATTACTTCACACGCCGCCATTCTATGACTTCACACACCTGCATTCTGACTTCACACACCTCCATTCTATGACTTCATACACCTCCATTCTATGACTTCACACACCAACATTCTATGACTTCACACACCTCCATTCTGTGACTTCACACATCTCCATTCTGACTTCACACACCTCCATTCTATGTCTTCATACACCTCCATTCTATGACATCACACACCTCCATTCTATGTCTTCATACACCTCCATTCTATGACTTCACACACCAACATTCTATGACTTCACACACCTCCATTCTGTGACCTCACACATCTCCATTGTGACTTCACCCACCTCTATGCTATGACTTCACACACCTCCATTGTGACTTCACACAACTCCATACTGTGACTTCACACAACTACTTTCTGTGACTTCACACACCTACATTCTATGACTTCATACATCTCCATTCTATGACTTCACACACCTCCATTCTTTGACTTCACACACCTCCATTGTGAGTTCACACACCTCCATTCTGACTTCACAAATATCAATTCTGTGACTTCACACACCTCCATTCTATGACTTCACACACCTCCATTCTATGACTTCACACACCTCCATTCTGTGACTTCACACACCTCCATTCTGAGTTCACACACCTCCACTCTGTGACTTCACACACTTCCAATCTGACTTCACACAGCTCCATTCTATGACTTCACACACCTCCATTCTGTGACTTCACACACCTCCATTCTATGACTTCACACACCTCCATTGTGACTTCACACACCTCCATTCTATGTGTTCACACACCTCCATTCTGACTGCACACACCTCCCTTCTATGACTTCACACACCTCCATTCTGACTTCACACACCTCCATTCTATGACTTCACACATCTCCATTCTGACTTCACACACCTCCATTCTGTGACGTAACACACCTCCATTCCATGACTTCCCACACCTCCATTCGATGACTTCACACACCTCCATTCTTTGACTTCACACACCTCCATTCTATGATTTCACACACCTCCATTCTGACTTCACACACCTCCATTCTATGACTTCACACATCTCCATTCTGACTTCACACACCTCCATTCTGTGACTTCACACACCTCCATTCCATGACTTCCCACACCTCCATTCGATGACTTCACACACCTCCATTCTTTGACTTCACACACCTCCATTCTATGAGTTCGCACACCTCCATTTGTGACTCTACACACCACCTTTTTGACTTCACAAACCTCCATTCTGTGATTTCACACACCTCCATTCTGTGACTTCACACACCTTTATTGTTTGACTTCACACACCTCCATTCTTTGACTTCACACACCTCCATTCCATGACTTCACACACCTCCATTCTATGACTTCACAAACCTCCATTCTGAGTTCTCACACCTCCATTCTAACTTCACAAACATCAATTGTGTGACTTCACACACCTCCATTCTATGACTTCACACACCTCCATTCTATGAATTCACACACCTCCATTCTATGACTTCACACACTTCCATTCTTTGACTTCACACACCTCGATTCTTTGACTTCACATACCTCCATTGTGAGTTCACACACCTCCATTCTATGACTTCACACACCTCCATTCTGACTTCACACAGCTCCATTCTATGACTTACACACCTCCAATCTGGGCCTTCACACACCTCCATTCTATGACTTAACACACCTTCATTCTTACTTCAGAAACATCCATTCTATGAATTCACACACCTCCATTCTATGACTTTACACACCTCCATTCTATGACTTCAAACACCTCCATTCTGTGACTTCACACACCTCAATTCTGTGACTTCACACACCTCCATTATGACTTCACACACCTCCATTCTATGACTTCACACACCTCCATTCTATGACTTCACACACTTCCATTCTGTGACTTCACACACCTCCATTCTGAGGTCACACACCTCCCTCCATTCTGTGACTTCACACACCTCCAATCTGACTTCACACAGCTCCATTCTATGACTTCACACACCTCCATTCTGTGACTTCACACACCTCCATTCTATGACTTCACACAACTCCATTGTGACTTCACAGACCTCTATTCTATGAGTTCACACACCTCCATTCTGACTTCACACACCTCCATTCTATGACTTCACACACCTCCATTCTGACTTCACACACCTCCATTCTATGACTTCACACAACTCCATTTTGACTTCACACACCTCCATTCTATTACATTGCACACCTCCATATATGACTTCACACAACTCCATTTTATGACTTCACAGACCTCCATTCTTTGACTTCATACACCTCCATTCTATGACTTCACACACCAACATTCTATGACTTCACACACCTCCATCTATGACTTCACACAACTCCATTCTATGACTTCACACACTACCATACTTTGACTTCTTACACCTCCATTCTATGACTTCACACACGAACATTCTGTGACTGCACCCACCTCTATTCTGTGACTTCACACATCTCCACTCTGACTTCACACACCTCCATTGTATGACTTCACACACCTCCATTCTATGAGTGCACACACCTCCATTCTATTACTTCACATGCCGCCATTCTATGACTTCACACACCTGCATTCTGACTTCACACACCTCCATTCTATGACTTCATACACCTCCATTCTATGAGTTCACACACCAACATTCTATGACTTCACACACCTCCATTCTGTGACTTCACACATCTCCATTCTGACTTCACACACCTCCATTCTATGTCTTCATACACCTCCATTCTATGACATCACACACCTCCATTCTATGTCTTCATACACCTCCATTATATGACTTCACACACCAACATTCTATGACTTCACACACCTCCATTCTGTGACCTCACACATCTCCATTGTGACTTCACCCTCCTCTTTGCTATGACTTCACACACCTCCATTGTGACTTCACACAACTCCATACTGTGACTTCACACAACTCCTTTCTGTGACTTCACACACCTCCATCCTATGACTTCATACATCTCCATTCTATGACTTCACACACCTCCATTCTTTGACTTCACACACCTCCATTTTGAGTTCACACACCTCCATTCTGACTTCACAAATATCAATTCTGTGACTTCACACACCTCCATTCTATGACTTCACACACCTCCATTCTATGACTTCACACACCTCCATTCTGTGACTTCACACACCTCCATTCTGAGTTCACACACCTCCATTCTGTGACTTCACACACTTCCAATCTGACTTCACACAGCTCCATTCTATGACTTCACACACCTCCATTCTGTGACTTCACACACCTCCATTCTATGACTTCACACACCTCCATTGTGACTTCACACACCTCCATTCTATGTGTTCACACACCTCCATTCTGACTGCACACACCTCCATTCTATGACTTCACACACATCCATTCTGACTTCACACACCTCCACTCTATGACTTCACACATCTCCATTCTGACTTCACACACCTCCATTCTGTGACTTCACACACCTCCATTCCATGACTTCCCACACCTCCATTCGATGACTTCACACACCTCCATTCTTTGACTTCACACACCTCCATTCTATGAGTTCACACACCTCCATTCTATGATTTCACACACCTCAATTCTATGACTTCACACACCTCCATTCTGACTTCACACACCTCCATTCTATGACTTCACACATCTCCATTCTGACTTCACACACCTCCATTCTGTGACTTCACACACCTCCATTCCATGACTTCCCACACCTCCATTCGATGACTTCACACACCTCCATTCTTTGACTTCACACACCTCCATTCTATGAGTTCGCACACCTCCATTTGTGACTCTACACACCACCTTTTTGACTTCACAAACCTCCATTCTGTGATTTCACACACCTCCATTCTGTTACTTCACACACCTTTATTGTTTGACTTCACACACCTCCATTCTTTGACTACACACACCTCCATTGCATGACTTCACACACCTCCATTCTATGAGTTCACAAACCTCCATTCTATGAGTTCACACACCTCCATTGTGACTTCACACACCTCCATTCTATGACTTCACACACCTTCATTCTTACTTCAGAAACATCCATTCTATGACTTCACGCACCTCCATTCTATGACTTCACAAATCTCCGTTCTGTGAATTCACACACCTCCATTCTGAGTTCACACACCTTCATTCTCTGACTTCACACACCTCCATTCTGTGACTTAACACACCTCCATTCTATGACTTCACAGACCTCCATTCTGTGACTTCACACTCCTTTATTGTTTGACTTCACACACATCCATTTGTGACTTCACACACCTCTATTCTGTGACTTCACACACCTCCATTCTATGACTTCACACACCTCCATTCCGTGACTTCACACACCTCCATTCTGAGATCACACACCTCCCTCCATTCTGTGACTTCACACACCTCCAATCTGACTACACACAGATCCATTCTATGACTTCACACACCTCCATTCTGTGACTTCACACACCTCCATTCTATGACTTCATACACCTCCATTGTGACTTCACAGACCTCCATTCTATGAGTTCACACACCTCCATTCTGACTTCACACACCTCTATTCTAGGACTTCACACACCTCCATTCTGACTTCACACACCTCCATTCTGTGACTTCACACAACTCCATTTTGACTTCACACACCTCCATTCTGTGACTTCACACACCTCCATTCTGATTTCACACACCTCCATTCTATGACTTCACACAGCTCCATTCTGACTTCACACACCTACATTCTATGACTTCATACAACTCCATTCTATGACTTCACACACCAACATTCTATGACTTCACACACCTCCATCTATGACTTCACACAACTCCATTCTATGACTTCACACACCACCATACTTTGACTTCTTACACCTCCATTCTATGACTTCACACACTAACATTCTATGACTTCACCCACCTCCATTCTGTGACTTCACACATCTCCATTCTGACTTCACACACCTCCATTGTATGACTTCACACACCTCCATTCTATGAGTGCACACACCTCCATTCTATTACTTCACACGCCTCCATTCTATGACTTCACACACCTGAATTCTGACTTCACACACCTCCATTCTATGACTTCATACACCTCCATTCTATGACTTCACACACCAACATTCTATGATATCACACACCTCCATTCTGTGACTTCACACATCTCCATTCTGACTTCACACACCTCCATTCTATGTCTTCATACACCTCCATTCTGTGACTTCACACACCAACATTCTATGACTTCACACACCTCCATCTATGACTTCACACAACTCCATTCTATGACTTCACACACCACCATACTTTGACTTCTTACACCTCCATTCTATGACTTCACACACGAACATTCTATGACTTCACCCACCTCCATTCTGTGACTTCACACATCTCCACTCTGACTTCACACACCTCCATTGTATGACTTCACACACCTCCATTCTATGAGTGCACACACCTCCATTCTATTACTTCACATGCCGCCATTCTATGACTTCACACACCTGCATTCTGACTTCACACACCTCCATTCTATGACTTCATACACCTCCATTCTATGAGTTCACACACCAACATTCTATGACTTCACACACCTCCATTCTGTGACTTCACACATCTCCATTCTGACTTCACACACCTCCTTTCTATGTCCTCATAGACCTCCATTCTATGTCTTCATACACCTCCATTCTATGACTTCACACACCAACATTCTATGACTTCACACACCTCCATTCTGTGACCTCACACATCTCCCTTGTGACTTCACCCACCTCTTTGCTATGACTTCACACACCTCCATTGTGACTTCACACAACTCCATACTGTGACTTCACACAACTCCTTTCTGTGACTTCACACACCTCCATCCTATGACTTCATACATCTCCATTCTATGACTTCACACACCTCCATTCTTTGACTTCACACACCTCCATTTTGAGTTCACACACCTCCATTCTGACTTCACAAATATCAATTCTGTGACTTCACACACCTCCATTCTATGACTTCACACACCTCCATTCTGACTTCACACACCTCCATTCTGTGACTTCACACACCTCCATTCTGAGTTCACACACCTCCATTCTGTGACTTCACACACTTCCAATCTTACTTCACACAGCTCCATTCTATGACTTCACACACCTCCATTCTGTGACTTCACACACCTCCATTCTATGACTTCACACACCTCCATTGTGACTTCACACACCTCCATTTATGTGTTCAAACACCTCCATTCTGACTGCACACACCTCCATTCTATAACTTCACACACATCCATTCTGACTTCACACACCTCCACTCTATGACTTCACACATCTCCATTCTGACTTCACACACCTCCATTCTGTGACTTCACACACCTCCATTCCATGACTTCCCACACCTCCATTCGATGACTTCACACACCTCCATTCTTTGACTTCACACACCTCCATTCTATGAGTTCACACACCTCCATTCTATGATTTCACACACCTCAATTCTATGACTTCACACACCTCCATTCTGACTTCACACACCTCCATTCTATGACTTCACACATCTCCATTCTGACTTCACACACCTCCATTCTGTGACTTCACACACCTCCATTCCATGACTTCCCACACCTCCATTCGATGACTTCACACACCTCCATTCTTTGACTTCACACACCCCCATTCTATGAGTTCGCACACCTCCATTTGTGACTCTACACACCACCTTTTTGACTTCACAAAACTCCATTCTGTGATTTCACACACCTCCATTCTGTTACTTCACACACCTTTATTGTTTGACTTCACACACCTCCATTCTTTGACTACACACACCTCCATTGCATGACTTCACACACCTCCATTCTATGAGTTCACACACCTCCATTGTGACTTCACACACCTCCATTCTATGACTTCACACACCTTCATTCTTACTTCAGAAACATCCATTCTATGACTTCACGCACCTCCATTCTATGACTTCACAAATCTCCGTTCTATGAATTCACACACCTCCATTCTGAGTTCACACACCTTCATTCTCTGACTTCACACACCTCCGTTCTGTGACTTAACACACCTCCATTCTATGACTTCACAGACCTCCATTCTGTGACTTCACACTCCTTTATTGTTTGACTTCACACACATCCATTCTGTGACTTCACACACCTCTATTCTGTGACTTCACACACCTCCATTCTATGACTTCACACACCTCCATTCCGTGACTTCACACACCTCCATTCTGAGATCACACACCTCCCTCCATTCTGTGACTTCACACACCTCCAATCTGACTACACACAGATCCATTCTATGACTTCACACACCTCCATTCTGTGACTTCACACACCTCCATTCTATGACTTCATACACCTCCATTGTGACTTCACAGACCTCCATTCTATGAGTTCACACACCTCCATTCTGACTTCACACACCTCTATTCTAGGACTTCACACACCTCCATTCTGACTTCACACACCTCCATTCTGCGACTTCACACAACTCCATTTTGACTTCACACACCTCCATTTTGTGACTTCACACACCTCCATTCTGATTTCACACACCTCCATTCTATGACTTCACACAGCTCCATTCTGACTTCACACACCTCCATTCTATGACTTTGCACACCTCCATATATGACTTCACACAACTCCATTTTATGACTTCACAGACCTCCATTCTTTGACTTCATACACCTCCATTCTATGACTTCTTACACCAACATTCTATGACTTCACACACCTCCATCTATGACTTCACACAACTCCATTCTATGACTTCACACACCACCATACTTTGACTTCTTACACCTCCATTCTATGACTTCACACACGAACATTCTATGACTTCACCCACCTCCATTCTGTGACTTCACACATCTCCATTCTGACTTCACACACCTCCATTGTATGACTTCACACACCTCCATTCTATGAGTGCACACACCTCCATTCTATTACTTCACACGCCTCCATTCTATGACTTCACACACCTGAATTCTGACTTCACACACCTCCATTCTATGACTTCATACACCTCCATTCTATGACTTCACACACCAACATTCTATGACATCACACACCTCCATTCTGTGACTTCACACATCTCCATTCTGACTTCACACACCTCCATTCTATGTCTTCATACACCTCCATTCTATGACTTCACACACCAACATTTTATGACTTCACACACCTCTATTCTGTGACCTCACACATCTCCATTGTGACTTCACCCACCTCTATGCTATGACTTCACACACCTCCATTGTGACTTCACACAACTCCATACTGTGACTTCACACAACTCCTTTCTGTGACTTCACATACCTCCATTCTGTGACTTCACACACCTCCATTCTGACTTCACACACCTCCATTCTATGACTACACACATTTCCATTCTGACTTCACACACCTCCATTCTGTGACTTCACACACCTCCATTCCATGACTTCCCACACCTCCATTTGTGACTCTACACTCCACCTTTTTGACTTCACAAACCTCCATTCTGTGATTTCACACACCTCCATTCTGTGACTTCACACACCTTTATTGTTTGACTTCACACACATCCATTCTTTGACTACACACACCTCCCTTGCATGACTTCACACACCTCCATTCTATGGGTTCACACACCTCCATTCTATGAGTTCACACACCTCCATTTTGACTTCACACACCTCCATTCTATGACTTCACACACCTTCATTCTTACTTCAGAAACATCCATTCTATGACTTCACGCACCTCCATTCTATGATTTCACAAATCTCCATTCTGTGAATTCACACACCTCCATTCTGAGTTCACACACCTTCATTCTCTGACTTCACACACCTCCGTTCTGTGACTTAACACACCTCCATTCTATGACTTCACAGACCTCCATTCTGTGACTTCACACTCCTTTATTGTTTGACTTCACACACATCCATTCTGTGACTTCACACACCTCTATTCTGTGACTTCACACCCCTCTATTCTGTGAATTCACACACCTCCATTCTATGACTTCAAACACCACCATTCTATGACTTCACACGCCTCCATTCTTTGACTTCGCACACCTCCATTCTTTGACTTCACACACCTCCATTCTATGATTTCACACAGGTAAATTCTGACTTCACATCTCCATTTGTGACTTCACACTCCACAATTTTGACTTCACACACCTCCATTCTGTGACTTCACACACCTCCATTCTGTGACTTCACACACATCCATTTTGACTTCACACACTTCCATTCTGTGACTTCACACACCTCCATTCTGTGACTTCACACACCTCCATTGTTTGACTTCACACACCTCCATTCTTTGACATCACACACCACCATTCCATGACTTCACACACCTCCATTCTATGACTTCACAAACCTCCATTCTGAGTTCTCACACCTCCATTCTAACTTCACAAACATCAATTCTGTGACTTCACACACCTCCATTCTATGACTTCACACACCTCCATTCTATGAATTCACACACCTCCATTCTATGACTTCACACACTTCCATTCTTTGACTTCACACACCTCCATTCTTTGACTTCACATAACTCCATTGTGAGTTCACACACCTCCATTCTATGACTTCACACACCTCCATTCTGACTTCACACAGCTCCATTCTATGACTTTACACACCTCCATTCTCGGCCTTCACACACCTCCATTCTATGACTTAACACACCTTCATTCTTACTTCAGAAACATCCATTCTATGAATTCACACACCTCCATTCTATGACTTCACACACCTCCATTCTATGACATCAAACACCTTCATTCTGTGACTTCACACACCTCAATTCTGTGACTTCACACACCTCTATTATGACTTCACACACCTCCATTCTATGACTTCACACACCTCCATTCTATGACTTCACACACCTCCATTCTACGACTTCACACACCTCCATTCTGTGACTTCACACACCTCCACTCTATGAGTTCACACACCTGCATTGTGACTTCACACTCCTCCATTCTATGACTTCACACACCTCCATTGTGAGTTCACACACCTCCATTCGGACTTCACAAACATCAATTCTGTGACTTCACACACCTCCATTCTATGACTTCACACACCTCCATTATGACTTCACACACCTCCATTCTATGACTTCACACACCTCCATTCTATGAATTCACACACCTCCATTCTATGACTTCACAAACTTCCATTCTTTGACTTCACACACCTCCATTCTTTGACTTCACATACCTCCATTGTGAGTTCACACACCTCCATTCTATGACTTCACACACCTCCATTCTAACTTCACACAGCTCCATTCTATGACTTTACACACCTCCATTCTGGGCCTTCACACACCTCCATTCTATGACTTAACACACCTTCATTCTTACTTCACAAACATCCATTCTATGAATTCACACACCTCCATTCTATGACTTCACACACCTCCATTCTATGACTTCAAACACCTCCATTCTGTGACTTCACACACCTCAATTCTGTGACTTCACACACCTCCATTATGACTTCACACACCTCCATTCTATGACTTCACACACCTCCATTCTATGACTTCACACACCTCCATTATGTGACTTCACACACCTCCATTCTGAGATCACAAACCTCCCTCCATTCTGTGACTTCACACACCTCCAATCTGACTTCACACAGCTCCATTCTATGACTTCACACACCTCCATTCTGTGACTTCACACACCTCCATTCTATGACTTCACACACCTCCATTGTGACTTCACAGACCTCCATTCTGTGACTTCACACACCTCCAATCTGACTTCACACAGCTCCATTCTATGACTTCACACACCTCCATTCTCTGACTTCACACACCTCCATTCTGTGACTTCACACACCTCTATTCTGTGACTTCACACCCCTCTATTCTGTGAATTCACACACCTCCATTCTATGACTTCAAACACCACCATTCTATGACTTCGCACACCTCCATTCTTTGACTTCACACACCTCCATTCTATGATTTCACACAGGTAAATTCTGACTTCACATCTCCATTTGTGACTTCACACTCCACAATTTTGACTTCACACACCTCCATTCTGTGACTTCACACACCTCCATTCTGTGACTTCACACACATCCATTTTGACTTCACACACTTCCATTCTGTGACTTCACACACCTCCATTCTGTGACTTCACACACCTCCATTGTTTGACTTCACACACCTCCATTCTTTGACATCACACACCACCATTCCATGACTTCACACACCTCCATTCTATGACTTCACAAACCTCCATTCTGAGTTCTCACACCTCCATTCTAACTTCACAAACATCAATTCTGTGACTTCACACACCTCCATTCTATGACTTCACACACCTCCATTCTATGAATTCACACACCTCCATTCTATGACTTCACACACTTCCATTCTTTGACTTCACACACCTCCATTCTTTGACTTCACATAACTCCATTGTGAGTTCACACACCTCCATTCTATGACTTCACACACCTCCATTCTGACTTCACACAGCTCCATTCTATGACTTTACACACCTCCATTCTCGGCCTTCACACACCTCCATTCTATGACTTAACACACCTTCATTCTTACTTCAGAAACATCCATTCTATGAATTCACACACCTCCATTCTATGACTTCACACACCTCCATTCTATGACTTCAAACACCTCCATTCTGTGACTTCACACACCTCAATTCTGTGACTTCACACACCTCTATTATGACTTCACACACCTCCATTCTATGACTTCACACACCTCCATTCTATGACTTCACACACCTCCATTCTACGACTTCACACACCTCCATTCTGTGACTTCACACACCTCCACTCTATGAGTTCACACACCTGCATTGTGACTTCAAACTCCTCCATTCTATGACTTCACACACCTCCATTGTGAGTTCACACACCTCCATTCGGACTTCACAAACATCAATTCTGTGACTTCACAAACCTCCATTCCATGACTTCACACACCTCCATTATGACTTCACACACCTCCATTCTATGACTTCACACACCTCCATTCTATGAATTCACACACCTCCATTCTATGACTTCACACACTTCCATTCTTTGACTTCACACACCTCCATTCTTTGACTTCACATACCTCCATTGTGAGTTCACACACCTCCATTCTATGACTTCACACACCTCCATTCTAACTTCACACAGCTCCATTCTATGACTTTACACACCTCCATTCTGGGCCTTCACACACCTCCATTCTATGACTTAACACACCTTCATTCTTACTTCACAAACATCCATTCTATGAATTCACACACCTCCATTCTATGACTTCACACACCTCCATTCTATGACTTCAAACACCTCCATTCTGTGACTTCACACACCTCAATTCTGTGACTTCACACACCTCCATTATGACTTCACACACCTCCATTCTATGACTTCACACACCTCCATTCTATGACTTCACACACCTCCATTATGTGACTTCACACACCTCCATTCTGAGATCACAAACCTCCCTCCATTCTGTGACTTCACACACCTCCAATCTGACTTCACACAGCTCCATGCTATGACTTCACACACCTCCATTCTGTGACTTCACACACCTCCATTCTATGACTTCACACACCTCCATTGTGACTTCACAGACCTCCATTCTGTGACTTCACACACCTCCAATCTGACTTCACACAGCTCCATTCTATGACTTCACACACCTCCATTCTCTGACTTCACACACCTCCATTCTATGACTTCACACAACTCCATTTTGACTTCACACACCTACATTCTGTGACTTCACACACCTCCATTCTGATTTTACACACCTCCATTCTATGACTTCACACAGCTACATTCTGACTTCACAAACCTCCATTCTATGACTTTGCACACCTCCATATATGACTTCACACAACTCCATTTTATGACTTCACACACCACCATGCTTTGACTTCTTACACCTCCATTCTATTACTTCACACACGAACATTCTATGACTTCACCCACCTCCATTCTGTGTCTTCACACATCTCCATTCTGACTTCACACACCTCCATTGTATGACTTCACACACCTCCATTCTATGAGTGCACACACCTCCATTCTATTACTTCACACGCCGCCATTCTATGACTTCACACACCTGCATTCTGACTTCACACACCTCCATTCTATGACTTCATACACCTCCATTCTATGACTTCACACACCAACATTCTATGACTTCACACACCTCCATTCTGTGACTTCACACATCTCCATTCTGACTTCACACACCTCCATTCTATGTCTTCATACACCTCCATTCTATGACTTCACACACCAACATTCTATGATTTCACACACCTCCATTCTGTGACCTCACACATCTCCATTGTGACTTCACCCACCTCTATGCTATGACTTCACACACCTCCATTGTGACTTCACACAGCTCCATATTGTGACTTCACACAACTCCTTTCTGTGACTTCACACACCTCCATTCTATGACTTCATACATCTCCATTCTATGACTTCACACACCTCCATTCTTTGACTTCACACACCTCCATTGTGAATTCACACACCTCCATTCTGACTTCACAAACATCAATTCTGTGACTTCACACACCTCCATTCTATGACTTCACACACCTCCATTCTCTGACTTCACACACCTCCATTCTGTGACTTCACACACTTCCAATCTGACTTCACACAGCTCCATTCTATGACTTCACACACCTCCATTCTGTGACTTCACACACCTCAATTCTATGACTTCACACACCTCCATTGTGACTTCACACACCTCCATTCTATGTGTTCACACACCTCCATTCTGACTGCACACACCTCCATTCTATGACTTCACACACATCCATTCTGACTTCACACACCTCCATTCTATGACTTCACACATCTCCATTCTGACTTCACACACCTCCATTCTGTGACTTCACACACCTCCATTCCATGACTTCCCACACCTCCATTCGATGACTTCACACACCTCCATTCTTTGACTTCACACACCTGCATTCTATGATTTTACACACCTCCATTCTTTGATTTCACACACCTCAATTCTATGACTTCACACACCTCCATTCTGACTTCACACACCTCCATTCTATGACTTCACTCATCTCCATTCTGACTTCACACACCTCCATTCTGTGACTTCACACACCTCCATTCCATGACTTCCCACACCTCCATTCGATGACTTCACACACCTCCATTCTTTGACTTCACACACCTCCATTCTATGAGTTCGCACACCTCCATTTGTGACTCTACACACCACCTTTTTGACTTCACAAACCTCCATTCTGTGATTTCACACACCTCCATTCTGTTACTTCACACACCTTTATTGTTTGACTTCACACACCTCCATTCTTTGACTACACACACCTCCATTGCATGGCTTCACACACCTCCATTCTATGAGTTCACACACCTCCATTCTATGAGTTCACACACCTCCATTTTGATTTCACACACCTCCATTCTATGACTTCACACACCTTCATTCTTACTTCAGAAACATCCATTCTATGACTTCACGCACCTCCATTCTATGACTTCACAAATCTCCGTTCTGTGAATTCACACACCTCCATTCTGAGTTCACACACCTTCATTCTCTGACTTCACACACCTCCATTCTGTGACTTAACACACCTCCATTCCATGACTTCCCACACCTCCATACCATGACTTCACACACATCCATTCTTTGACTTCACACACCTCCATTCTATGAGTTCACACACCTCCATTCTATGATTTCACACACCTCAATTCTATGACTTCACACACCTCCATTCTGACTACACACACCTCCATTCTATGACTTCACACATCTCCATTCTGACTTCACACATCTCCATTCTGTGACTTCACACACCTCCATTCCATGACTTCCCACACCTCCATTCGATGACTTCACACACCTCCATTCTTTGACTTCACACACCTCCATTCTATGAGTTCGCACACCTACATTTGTGACTCTACACACCACCTTTTTGACTTCACAAACCTCCATTCTGTGATTTCACACACCTCCATTCTGTTACTTCACACACCTTTATTGTTTGACTTCACACATCTCCGTTCTTTGACTACACCCACCTCCATTGCATGACTTCACACACCTCCATTTATGAGTTCACACACCTCCATTCTATGAGTTCACACACCTCCAATTTGACTTCACACACCTCCATTCTATGACTTCACACACCTTCATTCTTTCTTCATAAACATCCATTCTATGACTTCACGCACCTCCATTCTATGACTTCACAAATCTCCGTTCTGTGAATTCACACACCTCCATTCTGAGTTCACACACCTTCATTCTCTGACTTCACACACCTCCATTCTGTGACTTAACACACCTCCATTCTATGACTTCACAGACCTCCATTCTGTGACTTCACACTCCTTTATTGTTTGACTTCACACACATCCATTCTGTGACTTCACACACCTCCATTCTATCACTTCACACACCTCCATTCTGTGACTTCACACACCTCCATTCTGAGATCACACACCTCCCTCCATTCTGTGACTTCACACACCTACAATCTGACTTCAGACAGCTCCATTCTATGACTTTGCACACCTCCATTCTGACTTCACATACCTCCATTCTATGACTTCACACAACCCCATTTTGACTTCACACACCTCCATTCTGTGACTTCACACACCTCCATTCTGATTTCACACAACTCCATTCTATGACTTCACACAGCTCCATTCTGACTTCACACACCTCCATTCTATGACTTTGCACACCTCCATATATGACTTCACAGAACTCCATTTTATGACTTCACAGACCTCCATTCTTTGACTTCATACAAATCCATTCTATGACTTCACACACCAACATTCTATGACTTCACACACCTCCATCTATGACTTCACACAACTCCATTCTATGACTTCACACACCACCATACTTTGACTTCTTACACCTCCATTCTATGACTTCACACACGAACATTCTATGACTTCACCCACCTCCATTCTGTGACTTCACACATCTCCATTCTGACTTCACACACCTCCATTGTATGACTTCACACACCTCCATTCTATGAGTGCACATATCTCCATTCTATTACTTCACACGCCGCCATTCTATGACTTCACACACCTGAATTCTGACTTCACACACCTCCATTCTATGACTTCATACACCTCCATTCTATGACTTCACACACCAACATGCTATGACTTCACACACCTCCATTCTGTGACTTCACACATCTCCATTCTGACTTCACACACCTCCATTCTGTCTTCATACACCTCCATTCTATGACTTCACACACCAAAATTCTATGACTTCACACACCTCCATTCTGTGACCTCACACATCTCCATTGTGACTTCACCCACCTCTATGCTATGACTTCACACACCTCCATTGTGACTTCACACAACTCCATACTGTGACTTCACACAACTCCTTTCTGTTACTTCACACACCTCCATTCTATGACTTCATACATCTCCATTCTATGACTTCACACACCTCCATTCTGACTTCACACACCTCCATTCTGACTTCACAAACATCAATTCTGTGACTTCACACACCTCCATTCTTTGACTTCACACACCTCCATTGTGAGTTAACACACCTCCATTCTGACTTCACAAACATCAATTCTGTGACTTTACACACCTCCATTCTATGACTTCACACACCTCCATTCTATGACTTCACACACCTCTATTCTGTGAATTCACACACCTCCACTCTGAGTTCACACACCTTCATTCTCTGACTTCACACACCTCCGTTCTGTGACTTAACACACCTCCATTCTATGACTTCACAGACCTCCATTCTGTGACTTCACACTAATTTATTGTTTGACTTCACACACATCTATCCTGTGACTTCACACACCTCTATTCTGTGACTTCACACACCTCCATTCTGTGACTTCACACACCTCCATTCTATGCCTTCACACACCTCCATTCTATGACTTCACACGCCTCCATCCTTTGACTTCGCACACCTCCATTCTTTGACTTCACACACCTCCATTCTATGATTTCACACAGCTAAATTCTGACTTCACATCTCCATTTGTGACTTCACACTCCACAATTTTGACTTCACACACCTCCATTCTGTGACTTCACACACCTCCATTCTGTGACTTCACACACATCCATTTTGACTTCACACACTTCCATTCTGTGACTTCACACACCTCCATTCTGTGACTTCACACACCTCCATTGTTTGACTTCACACACCTCCATTCTTTGACTTCACACACCTCCATTCCATGACTTCACACACCTCCATTCTATGACTTCACAAACCTCCATTCTGAGTTCTCACACCTCCATTCTAACTTCACAAACATCAATTCTGTGACTTCACACACCTCCATTCTATGACTTCACACACCTCCATTCTATGAATTCACACACCTCCATTCTATGACTTCACACACTTCCATTCTTTGACTTCACACACGTCCATTCTTTGACTTCACATACCTCCATTGTGAGTTCACACACCTCCATTCTATGACTTCACACACCTCCATTCTGACTTCACACAGCTCCATTATATGACTTTAGACACCTCCATTCTGGGCCTTCACACACCTCCATTCTATGACTTAACACACCTTCATTCTTACTTCAGAAACATCCATTCTATGACTTCACGCACCTCCATTCTATGACTTCACAAATCTCCGTTCTGTGAATTCACACACCTCCATTCTCAGTTCACACACCTTCATTCTCTGACTTCACACACCTCCATTCTGTGACTTAACACACCTCCATTCCATGACTTCCCACACCTCCATTCGATGACTTCACACACCTCCGTTCTTTGACTTCACACACCTCCATTCTATGATTTCACACACCTCCATTCTATGATTTCACACACCTCAATTCTATGACTTCACACACCTCCATTCTGACTTCACACACCTCCATTCTATGACTTCACACATCTCCATTCTGACTTCACACACCTCCATTCTGTGACTTCACACACCTCCATTCCATGACTTCCCACACCTCCATTCGATGACTTCACACACCTCCATTCTTTGACTTCACACACCTCCATTCTATGAGTTCGCACACCTCCATTTGTGACTCTACACACCACCTTTTTGACTTCACAAACCTCCATTCTGTGATTTCACACACCTCCATTCTGTTACTTCACACACCTTTATTGTTTGACTTCACACACCTCCGTTCTTTGACTACACACACCTCCATTGCATGACTTCACACAACTCCATTTATGAGTTCACACACCTCCATTCTATGAGTTCACACACCTCCATTTTGACTTCACACACCTCCATTCTATGACTTCACAAACCTCCACTCTATGAGTTCACACACCTCCATTTTGACTTCACGCACCTCCATTCTATGACTTCACACACCTTCATTCTTACTTCATAAACATCCATTCTATGACTTCACGCACCTCCATTCTATGACTTCACAAATCTCCGTTCTGTGAATTCACACACCTCCATTCTGAGTTCACACACCTTCATTCTCTGAATTCACACACCTCCATTCTGTGACTTAACACACCTCCATTCTATGACTTCACAGACCTCCATTCTGTGACTTCACACTCCTTTCTTCTTTGACTTCACACACATCCATTCTGTGACTTCACACACCTCTATTCTGTGACTTCACACACCTCCATTCTATGACTTCACACACCTCCATTCTGTGACTTCACACACCTCCATTCTGAGATCACACACCTCCCTCCATTCTGTGACTTCACACACCTCCAATCTGACTTCACACAACTCCATTCTATGATTTCACACACCACCATACTTTGACTTCTTACACCTCCATTCTATGACTTCACACACGAACATTCTATGACTTCACCCACCTCCATTCTGTGACTTCACACATCTCCATTCTGACTTCACACACCTCCATTGTATGACTTCACACACCTCCATTCTATGAGTGCACACATCTCCATTCTATTACTTCACACGCCGCCATTCTATGACTTCACACACCTGAATTCTGACTTCACACACCTCCATTCTATGACTTCCCACACCTCCATTCTGGGAATTCACACACCTCCATTCTGAGTTCACACACCTCCATTCTATGACTTAACACACCTTCATTCTGTGACTTCACACACCTTCATTCTATGACTTCACACACCTCCATTCTATGACTTCACACACCTCCATTCTATGACTTCACACGCCTCCATCCTTTGACTTCGCAAACCTCCATTCTTTGACTTCACACACCTCCATTCTATGATTTCAGACAGCTAAATTCTGACTTCACATCTCCATTTGTGACTTCACACTCCACAATTTTGACTTCACACAGCTCCATTCTGTGACTTCACACACCTCCATTCTGTGACTTCACACACATCCATTTTGACTTCACACACTTCCATTCTGTGACTTCACACACCTCCATTCTGTGACTTCACACACCTCCATTGTTTGACTTCACACACCTCCATTCTTTGACTTCACACACCTCCATTCCATGACTTCACACACCTCCATTTTATGACTTCACAAACCTCCATTCTGAGTTCTCACACCTCCATTCTAACTTCACAAACATCAATTCTGTGACTTCACACACCTCCATTCTATGACTTCACACACCTCCATTCTATGAATTCACACACCTCCATTCTATGACTTCACACACTTCCATTCTTTGACTTCACACACCTCCATTCTTTGACTTCACATACCTCCATTGTGAGTTCACACACCTCCATTCTATGACTTCACACACCTCCATTCTGAATTCACACACCTCCATTCTATGACTTTACACACCTCCATTCTGGGCCTTCACACACCTCCATTCTATGACTTAACACACCTTCATTCTTACTTCAGAAACATCCATTCTATGAATTCACACACCTCCATTCTATGACTTCACACACCTCCATTCTATGACTTCAAACACCTCCATTCTGTGACTTCACACCCCTCAATTCTGTGACTTCACACACCTCCATTATGACTTCACACACCTCCATTCTATGACTTCACACACCTCCATTCTATGACTTCACACACCTCCATTCTACGACTTCACACACCTCAATTCTGTGACTTCACACACCTCCATTCTATGACTTCACACACCTCCATTCTATGACTTCACACACCTCCATTCTGAGTTCACACACCTCCATTCTAACTTCACAAACATCAATTCTGTGACTTCACACACCTCCATTCTATGACTTCACACACCTCCATTCTATGAATTCACACACCTCCATTCTATGACTTCACACACTTCCATTCTTTGACTTCACACACCTCCATTCTTTGACTTCACATACCTCCATTGTGAGTTCACACACCTCCATTCTATGACTTCACACACCTCCATTCTAACTTCACACAGCTCCATTCTATGACTTTACACACCTCCATTCTGGGCCTTCACACACCTCCATTCTATGACTTAACACACCTTCATTCTTACTTCACAAACATCCATTGTATGAATTCACACACCTCCATTCTATGACTTCACACACCTCCATTCTATGACTTCACACACCTCCATTCTGTGACTTCACACACCTCCATTCTGAGATCACACACCTCCCTCCATTCTGTGACTTCACACACCTCCAATCTGACTTCACACAGCTCCATTCTATGACTTCACACACCTCCATTCTGTGACTTCACACACCTACATTCTATGACTTCACACACCTCCATTGTGACTTCACAGACCTCCATTCTATGAGTTCACACACCTCCATTCTGACTTCACACACCTCCATTCTATGACTTCACACACCTCCATTCTGACTTCACACACCTCCATTCTATGACTTCACACAACTCCATTTTGACTTCACACACCTCCATTCTGTGACTTCACACACCTCCATTCTGATTTCACACACCTCCATTCTATGACTTCACACAGCTCCCTTCTGACTTCACACACCTCCATTCTATGACTTTGCACACCTCCATATATGACTTCACACAACTCCATGTTATGACTTCACAGACCTCCATTCTTTGACTTCATACAACTCCATTCTATGACTTCACACACCAACATTCTATGACTTCACACACCTCCATCTATGAGTTCACACAACTCCATTCTATGACTTCACACACCACCATACTTTGACTTCTTACACCTCCATTCTATGACTTCACACACGAACATTCTATGACTTCACCCACCTCCATTCTGTGACTTCACACATCTCCATTCTGCCTTCACACACCTCCATTGTATGACTTCACACACCTCCATTCTATGAGTGCACACACCTCCATTCTATTACTTCACACGCCGCCATTCTATGACTTCACACACCTGAATTCTGACTTCACACACCTCCATTCTATGACTTCATACACCTCCATTCTATGACTTCACACACCAACATTCTATGACTTCACACACCTCCATTCTGTGACTTCACACATCTCCATTCTGACTTCACACACCTCCATTCTATGTCTTCATACACCTCCATTCTATGACATCACACACCTCCATTCTATGTCTTCATACACCTCCATTATATGACTTAACACACCAACATTCTATGACTTCACACACCTCCATTCTGTGACCTCACACATCTCCATTGTGACTCCACCCACCTCTATGCTATGACTTCACACACCTCCACTTTGACTTCACACAACTCCATACTGTGACTTCACACAACTCCTTTCTGTGACTTCACACACCTCCATTCTTTGACTTCATACATCTCCATTCTATGACTTCACACACCTCCATTCCTTGACTTCACACACCTCCATTGTGAGTTCACACACCTCCATTCTGACTTCACAAACATCAATTCTGTGACTTCACACACCTCCATTCTGTGACTTCACACACCTCCATTCTATGACTTCACACACCTCCATTCTGTGACTTCACACACCTCCATTCTGAGTTCACACACCTCCAATCTATGACTTCACACACCTCCATTCTATGACTTCACACACCTCCATTCTGTGACTTCACACACCTCCATTCTATGACTTCACACACCTCCATTGTGACTTCACACACCTCCATTCTATGTGTTCACACACCTCCATTCTGACTGCACACACCTCCATTCTATGACTTCACACACATCCATTCTGACTTCACACACCTCCATTCTGACATCACACATCTCCATTCTGACTTCACACACCTCCATTCTGTGACTTCACACACCTCCATTCCATGACTTCCCACACCTCCATTCGATGACTTCACACACCTCCATTCTTTGACTTCACACACCTCCATTCTATGATTTCACACACCTCCATTCTATGATTTCACACACCTCAATTCTATGACTTCACACACCTCCATTATGACTTCACACACCTCCATTCTATGACTTCACACATCTCCATTCTGACTTCACACACCTCCATTCTGTCACTTCACACACCTCCATTCCATGACTTCCCACACCTACATTCGATGACTTCACACACCTCCATTCTTTGACTTCACACACCTCCATTCTATGATTTCACACAGCTAAATTCTGACTTCACATCTCCATTTGTGACTTCACACTCCACAATTTTGACTTCACACACCTCCATTCTGTGACTTCACACACCTCCATTCTGTGACTTCACACACATCCATTTTGACTTCACACACTTCCATTCTGTGACTTCACACACCTCCATTCTGTGACTTCACACACCTCCATTCTGTTACTTCACACACCTTTATTGATTGACTTCACACACCTCCATTCTTTGACTACACACACCTCCATTGCATGACTTCACACACCTCCATTCTATGAGTTCACACACCTCCATTCTATGAGTTCACACACCTCCATTTTGACTTCACACACCTCCATTCTATGACTTCACAAATCTCCGTTCTGTGAATTCACACACCTCCATTCTGAGTTCACACACCTTCATTCTCTGACTTCACACACCTCCATTCCATGACTTCCCACACCTCCATTCGATGACTTCACACACCTCCATTCTTTGACTTCACACACCTCCATTCTATGATTTCACACACCTCCATTCTATGATTTCACACACCTCAATTCTATGACTTCACACACCTCCATTATGACTTCACACACCTCCATTCTATGACTTCACACATCTCCATTCTGACTTCACACACCTCCATTCTGTCACTTCACACACCTCCATTCCATGACTTCCCACACCTACATTCGATGACTTCACACACCTCCATTCTTTGACTTCACACACCTCCATTCTATGATTTCACACAGCTAAATTCTGACTTCACATCTCCATTTGTGACTTCACACTCCACAATTTTGACTTCACACACCTCCATTCTGTGACTTCACACACCTCCATTCTGTGACTTCACACACATCCATTTTGACTTCACACACTTCCATTCTGTGACTTCACACACCTCCATTCTGTGACTTCACACACCTCCATTCTGTTACTTCACACACCTTTATTGATTGACTTCACACACCTCCATTCTTTGACTACACACACCTCCATTGCATGACTTCACACACCTCCATTCTATGAGTTCACACACCTCCATTCTATGAGTTCACACACCTCCATTTTGACTTCACACACCTCCATTCTATGACTTCACAAATCTCCGTTCTGTGAATTCACACACCTCCATTCTGAGTTCACACACCTTCATTCTCTGACTTCACACACCTCCATTCTGTGACTTAACACACCTCCATTCTATGACTTCACAAATCTCCATTCTGTGACTTCACACTCCTTTATTGTTTGACTTCACACACATCCATTCCGTGACTTCACACACCTCTATTCTGTGACTTCACACACCTCCATTCTGTGACTTCACACACCTCCATTCTGTGACTTCACACACCTCCATTCTATGACTTCACCACCTCCATTCTGTGACTTCCCACACCTCCATTCTGGGACTTCACACACCTCCATTCTATGATTTCACACAGCTAAATTCTGACTTCACATCTCCATTTGTGACTTCACACTCCACAATTTTGACTTCACACACCTCCATTCTGTGACTTCACACACCTCCATTCTGTGACTTCACACACATCCATTTTGACTTCACACACTTCCATTCTGTGACTTCACACACCTCCATTCTGTGACTTCACACACCTCCATTGTTTGACTTCACACACCTCCATTCTTTGACTTCACACACCTCCATTCCATGACTTCACACACCACCATTCTATTACTTCACACACCGCCATTCTGAGTTCACACACCTCCATTCTAACTTCACAAACATCAATTCTGTGACTTCACACACCTCCATTCTATGACTTCACACACTTCCGTTCTTTGACTTCACAAACCTCCATTCTTTGACATCACATACCTCCATTTTGAGTTCACACACCTCCATTCTATGACTTCACACACCTCCATTCTGACCTCACACAGCTCCATTCTATGACTTTACACACCTCCATTCTATGACTTAACACACCTTCATTCTTACTTTAGAAACATCCATTCTATGAATTCACACACCTCCATTCTATGACATCACACACCTCCATTCTATGACTTCAAACACCTCCATTCTGTGACTTCACACACCTCAAATCTGTGACTTCACACACCTCCAATCTGACTTCACACAACTCCATTCTATGACTTCACACACCTCCATTCGGTGACTTCACACAACTTCATTCTATGACTTCACACACCTCCATTGTGACTTCACAGACCACCATTCTATGAGTTCACACACCTCCATTGTGACTTCACAGACCTCCATTCTATGACTTCACACACCTCCATTCTGACTTCACACACCTCCATTCTATGACTTCACACAACTCCATTTTGACTTCACACACCTCCATTCTGTGACTTCACACACCTCCATTCTGATTTCACACACCTCCATTCTATGATTTCACACAGCTCCATGCTGACTTCACACACCTCCATTCTATGACTTTGCACACCTCCATATATGACTTCACACAACTCCATTTTATGACTTCTCAGACCTCCATTCTTTGACTTCATACACCTCCATTCTATGACTTCACACACCAACATTCTATGACTTCACACACCTCCATCTATGACTTCACACAACCCCATTCTATGACTTCACACACCTCCATTGTGACTTCACAGACCACCATTCTATGAGTTCACACACCTCCATTGTGACTTCACAGACCTCCATTCTATGACTTCACACACCTCCATTCTGACTTCACACACCTCCATTCTATGACTTCACACACCTCCATTACTTGACTTCACACACCTCCATTTTATGACGTAACACACCTCCGTTCTATGACTTCACACACCTCCATTCTATGACTTCACACACCTCCATTCTGTGACTTCACACACCTCCATTCTGTACCTTCACACACCTCCATTCTCCGACTTCACACACCACCATTCTGTGACTTCACACATCAATTTTGACTTCACACACCTCCAATATATAACTTCAAACACCTCAATTCTGTGACTTCACACACCTCCATTCTATGAAATCATACCCGTCCATTCTGTGACTTCACATACCTCCATTCTTTGACTTCACACACCTCCATTCTCTGACTTCACCCACCTACATTCTGTGACTTCCCACACCTCCATTCTCCGACTTCACACCCCTCCAATTTGACTTCACATACCTCCATTCTATGACTTCACACACCTCCATTCTGTGACTTCACAAACCTCCATTCTATGATTTCACACACCTCCAATCTATGACTTCACACACCTCCATTTTATGACGTCACACACCTCCATTTTGACTTCTCACACCTCCATTATGTGACTTCACACACCTCTCTTCTGTGACTTCACACACCTCCATTCTATGGCTTCACACACTTCCATTCTATGATTTCACATACCTTCATACGATGACTTCACACACCTCCATTCTGTGCCTTCACACACCTCCATTCTGAGTTCACACACCTCCATTCTGTGACTTCACAAACCTCTATTCTATGATTTCACACACCTCCATTCTATGACTTCACCCACGTTCATTGTATGACTTCGCACACCTCCATTCTATGACTTCACACACTTCAATTCTATGATTTCACACACCTTCATACGATGACTTCACACACCTCCATTCTGTGCCTTCACACACCTCCATTCTGAGTTCACACACCTCCATTCTGTGACTTCACAAACCTCCATTCTATGATTTCACACTCCTCCATTCTATGACTTCTCACACCTCCATTTTACGACGTCACACACCTCCATTTTGACTTCACACACTTCCATTCTGTGACTTCACACACCTCCATTCTATGACTTCACACACTTCCATTGGGACGTCACATACCTCCATTCTATGAGTTCACACACCTACATTCTATGACTTCACACACCTTCATTCGACTTCACACACCTCCATTCTATGACTTCACAGACCTCGAATTTGTGACTTCACTCACCTCCAATCTATGACTTCACACAACTCCGTTCTATGACTTCACACACCTCCATTCTATGACTTCACACACCTCCATTCTAGGACTTCACACACCTTCATTCTTACTTCACAAACATACATTATATGACTTCACACACCTCCATTCTGTGACTTCACACACATCCATTCTGTGACTTCACACTACTCCATTCTGTGACTTCACACAGCTCCATTCTGTGACTTCACACACCTCCATTCTCCGACTTCACACACTTCCATTCTATGACTTCACACATCCATTTTGACTTCACACACCTCCAATATATAACTTCAAACACCTCAATTCTGTGACTTCCCACACCTACATTCTATGAAATCATACCCGTCCATTCTGTGACTTCACACACCTCCATTCTTTGACTTCACACACCTCCATTCTGTGACTTCACCCACCTCCATTCTGTGACTTCCCACACCTCCATTCTCCGACTTCACACCCCTCCAATTTGACTTCACATACCTCCATTCTATGACTTCACACACCTCCATTCTGTGACTTCACACACTTCCATTCTATGACTTCACAAACCTCCATTCCATGACTTCACACACCTACATTCTGTGACTTCACACACCTCCATTTGTGACTCCACACACCACCATTTTGATTTCACACACCACCATTCTGTGACTTCACACACCTCCATTCTTTGACTTCACACACCTCCGTTGTGACTTCACACACTTCCATTCTGTGACTTCACACACCTCCATTCTGAGTTCACACACCTCCCTTTTGTGACTTCACAAACCTCTATTCTATGATTTCACACACCTCCACTTTAGGACGTCACACACCTCCATTTTGACTTCACACACTTTCATTCTCTGACTTCACACACCTCCATTCTATGATTTCACATACCTTCATGCGATGACTTCACACACCTCCATTCTGTGACTTCACACACCTCATTCTGAGTTCGCACACCTCCATTCTGTGACTACGCAAACCTCTATTCTATGATTTCACACACCTCCATTCTATGACTTCACACACCTCCATTTTAGGACGTCACACACCTCCATTTTGACTTCACACACTTCCATTTTGTGACTTCACACACCTCCATTCTATGACTTCAAACACTTCCTTTGTGACGTCACACACCTCCATTCTTTTAGTTCACACACCTACATTCTATGACTTCACACACCTTCATGCAACTTCACACACCTCCATTCTGACTTCACACACCTCCATTATGTGACTTCACACACCTCCATTATATGACGTCACACAACTCCGTTCTATGACTTCACACACCTCCATTCTATGACTTCACACACCTCCATTCTTTGACTTCACACACCTCCATTCTGTGACTTCACACAGCTCCATTCTGTGACTTCACACAGCTCCATTCTGTGACTTCACACACCTCCATTCTCCGACTTCACACACCTCCATTCTATGACTTCACACATCCATTTTGACTTCACACACCTCCATTCTGTGACCTCACACACCTCCATTCTGAGATGTCACACCTCCATTCTATGAATTCACACACCTCCATTCTGTGACTTCACACAGCTCCTTTCTTTGACTTCACACACCTCCATTCTGTGACTTCACCCAACACAATTCTCCGACTTCACACCCCTCCAATTTGACTTCACATACCTTCATTCTATGATTTCACACACCTCCAAACTATGACTTCACACACCTACATTTTATGACGTCACACACCTCCATTTTGACTTGACACACCTCCATTATGTGACTCCACACACCTCACTTCTGTGACTTCACACACCTCCCTTCTATGACTTCACACACTTCCATTCTATGACTTCACACACCGCCATTCCGTGACTTCACACACCTGCATTGTGAGTTCACACACCTCCATTCTGTGACCTCACACACCTCCATTCTGCGATTTCACACACCTCCATTCTGAGATGTCACACCTCCATTCTATCAATTCACACACCTCCATTCTGTGATTTCACACACCTCAATTCTGTGACTTCACACAACTCCATTCTGTGACTTCACACATCTCCATTCTGAGTTCACACACCTCCATTCTGTGACTTCACACACCTCCATTCTGTGACTTCACAAACCTCCATTCTATGGTTTCACACACCTCCAATCTATGACTTCACACACCTCCATTTAATGACGTCACACACCTCCATTTTGACTTCTCACACCTCCATTATGTGACTTCACAGACCTCTCTTCTGTGACTTCACACACCTCCATTCTGTGCCTTCACACACCTCCATTCTGAGTTCACACACCTCCATTCTGTGACTTCACACACCTCCATTCTGTGACTTCACAAACCTCCATTCTGAGTTCACACACCGCCATTTTGTGACATCACAAACCTCTATTCTATGATTTCACACACCTCCATTCTATGACTTCTTACACCTCCATTTTAGGACGTCACACACCTCCATTTTGACTTCACATACTTCCATTCTGTGACTTCACACACCTCCATTCTATGAGTTCACACACTTCCATTGGGACGTCACACACCTCCATTCTATGAGTTCACACACCTACATTCTATGACTTCACACACCTTCATTCGACTTCACACACCTCCATTCTATGACTTCACAGACCTCGAATCTGTGACTTCACTCACCTCCAATCTATGACTTCACACTCCTCCAGTCTATGACTTCCCACACCTCCTTTCTATGACTTCACACCTCCATTCTGACTTCACACACCTCCATTATGTGACTTCACACACCTCCATTATATGACGTCACACAACTCCGTTCTATGACTTCACACACCTCCATTCTATGACTTCACACACCTCCATTCTGTGACTTCACACACCTCCATTTTATGACTTCACACACCTTCATTCTTACTTCACAAACATATATTCTATGACTTCACACACCTCCATTCTATGACTTCACACACCTCCATTCTTTGACTTCACACACCTCCATTCTGTGACTTCACACACCTCCATTCTGTGACTTCACACAGCTCCATTCTGTGACTTCACACACCTCCATTCTCCGACTTTACACACCTCCATTCTATGATTTCACACACCTCCATTCTGACTTCACACACCTCCATTCTGATTTCACACACCTCCATTCTATGACTTCACACACCTCCATTCTATGACTTCACACACCTCCATTCTATGACCTCACACACCCTCATTCTATGGTTTCACACACCTCCATTCTATGAATTAACACATCCAATTTGACTTTACACACCTCCAATATATGACTTCAAACACCTTAATTCTGTGACTTCACACACCTCCATTCTATGAATTCACACATCCATTTTGACTTCACACACCTCCTATATATGACTTCAAACACCTCAATTCTGTGACTTCACACACCTCCATTCTATGAGTTCATACCATCCATTCTGTGACTTCACACACCTCCATTCTATGACTTCACACACTTCCATTCTGTGACTTCCCACACCTCCATTCTGTGACTTCTCACACCTCCATTCTCCGACTTCACACCCCTCCAATTTGACTTCACATACCTCCATTCTATGACTTCACACACCTCCATTCTGACTTCACACACCTCCATTCTATGACTTCGCACAGCTCTATTCTGACTTCACACACCTCCATTCTGTGACTTCACACACCTCCCTTCGATGACTTCACACACCTACATTCTTTGACTTCACACACAACCATTTTGACTTCACACCTCCATTCTGTGACTTCACACACTTACATTTGTGACTTCTCACACCATCTTTTTGACTTCACATATCTCCATTCTGTGACTTCACACACCTCCATTCTGTGACTTCACACACCTCCATTCTGTGATTTCAAACACCTCCCTTCCGTGACTTCACCCACCTCCATTCTATGACTTCACACACCTCCATTCTATGACTTCACACACTTCCATTCTCTGACTTCACACACCTCCTTTCTATGACTTCACCCACCTCTATTCTATGACTTCACACCTCCATTCTGACTTCACACACCTCCATTCTGTGACTTCACACACCTCCATTATATGATATCGCACACCTCCATTCTATGACTTCACACACCTCCATTCTATGACTTCACACACTTCCATTGTCACGTCACACACCTCCATTCTATGAGTTCACACACCTCCATTCTAACTTCACACACCTCCATTCTATGACTTCACACACCTCCATTCTGACTTCACACACCTCTATTCTATGACTTCGCACACCTCCATTCTGATATCACACACCTCCATTCTATGACTTCACAGACCTCGAATCTGTGCCTTCACTCGCCTGCATTCTATGACTTTACATTCCTCCATTCTATGACTTCCCACACCTCCATTCTATGTCTTCACAAACCTCCATTCTGTGACTTCACACATCTCCATTCTGAGTTCACACAACTCCATTCGTTGACTTCACACATCTCCATTCTGACTTCACACACCTCCATTCTATGACTTCACACACTTCCATTCTATGACTTCACACACCTCTATTCTGTGACTTCACAAACCTCCATTCTGAGTTCACACACCTCCATTCTGTGACTTCACACACCTCCATTGTGTGACTTCACACACTTCCATTCTATGACTTCATAAACCTCCCTTTTATAATTTCACACACCTCCATTCTATGATTTCACACATCCATTTTGACTTCACACACCTCTAATATATGACTTCAAACACCTCAATTCTGTGACTTCACACACCTCCATTCTATGACTTCGTACCCTCCATTCTGTGACTTCAAACACCTCCATTCTATGACTTCACACACGTCCATTCTATGACTTCACGCACCTCCATTTTATAACTTCACACACCTCCATTTTATGACTTCACACACCTCCATTCTGAGTTTACACACCTCCAACTATGACTTCACACACCTCCATTCTTTGACGTCACACCTTTATTCTATGGCTTCATACAACTTCATTCTTACTTTACAAACATCCATTCTATAACTTCACACACCTCCATTCTATGACTTCAAACAGCTCCATTCTGTGACTTCACACACCTCCATTCTATGACTTCACACACCTCCATTCTGTGACTTCACACACCTCCATTGTATGACTTCACACACTTCCATTGTGACGTCACTCACCTCCATTCTATGAGTTCACACACCTCCGTTCTGACTTCAAACACCTACATTCTATGACTTCACACACCTCCATTCTGTATTCACACAGCTCCATTCTGTGACTTCACAAAACTCCATTCTATGATTTCACACACCTCCATACTATAACTTCACACAACTCCATCTATGACTTCACACACCTGCATTCTGACATCCCACACCTCCATTCTATGAATTCACAAACCTCGAATCTGTGACTTCACTCACCTGCACTCTATGACTTCACACTCCTAATTCTATGACTTTCCACACCTCCTTTCTGTGACTTCACCACCTCCAATGTATGACTACACACCTCCATTCTGACTTCACACAACTTCATTCTGTGAATTCACACACCTCGATTCTATGTGTTCACATACCTCCATTCTATGACTTCACACACCTTAATTCTTACTTCAGAAACATCCATGGTATGACTTCACACAACCCCATTCTATGACTTCACAAACCTCCATTCTATGACTTCACACACCTCCATTCTGAGTTCACACAACTCCATTTGGTGACTTCACACACCTCCATTCTGACTTCACACACCTCCATTCTATGACTTCACACACTTCCATTCTATGACTTCACACACCTCCATTCTATGACTTCACACACTTCCATTCTATGACTTCACACACCTCCATTTGTGACTCCACACACCACCATTTTGATTTCACACACCACCATTCTGTGACTTCACACACCTCCATTCTTTGACTTCACACACCTCCGTTGTGACTTCACACACTTCCATTCTGTGACTTCACACACCTCCATTCTGAGTTCACACACCTCCCTTTTGTGACTTCACAAACCTCTATTCTATGATTTCACACACCTCCACTTTAGGACGTCACACACCTCCATTTTGACTTCACACACTTTCATTCTCTGACTTCACACACCTCCATTCTATGATTTCACATACCTTCATGCGATGACTTCACACACCTCCATTCTGTGACTTCACACACCTCATTCTGAGTTCGCACACCTCCATTCTGTGACTACGCAAACCTCTATTCTATGATTTCACACACCTCCATTCTATGACTTCACACACCTCCATTTTAGGACGTCACACACCTCCATTTTGACTTCACACACTTCCATTTTGTGACTTCACACACCTCCATTCTATGACTTCAAACACTTCCTTTGTGACGTCACACACCTACATTCTTTTAGTTCACACACCTACATTCTATGACTTCACACACCTTCATGCAACTTCACACACCTCCATTCTGACTTCACACACCTCCATTATGTGACTTCACACACCTCCATTATATGACGTCACACAACTCCGTTCTATGACTTCACACACCTCCATTCTATGACTTCACACACCTCCATTCTTTGACTTCACACACCTCCATTCTGTGACTTCACACAGCTCCATTCTGTGACTTCACACAGCTCCATTCTGTGACTTCACACACCTCCATTCTCCGACTTCACACACCTCCATTCTATGACTTCACACATCCATTTTGACTTCACACACCTCCATTCTGTGACCTCACACACCTCCATTCTGAGATGTCACACCTCCATTCTATGAATTCACACACCTCCATTCTGTGACTTCACACAGCTCCTTTCTTTGACTTCACACACCTCCATTCTGTGACTTCACCCAACACAATTCTCCGACTTCACACCCCTCCAATTTGACTTCACATACCTTCATTCTATGATTTCACACACCTCCAAACTATGACTTCACACACCTACATTTTATGACGTCACACACCTCCATTTTGACTTGACACACCTCCATTATGTGACTCCACACACCTCACTTCTGTGACTTCACACACCTCCCTTCTATGACTTCACACACTTCCATTCTATGACTTCACACACCGCCATTCCGTGACTTCACACACCTGCATTGTGAGTTCACACACCTCCATTCTGTGACCTCACACACCTCCATACTGCGATTTCACACACCTCCATTCTGAGATGTCACACCTCCATTCTATCAATTCACACACCTCCATTCTGTGATTTCACACACCTCAATTCTGTGACTTCACACAACTCCATTCTGTGACTTCACACATCTCCATTCTGAGTTCACACACCTCCATTCTGTGACTTCACACACCTCCATTCTGTGACTTCACACACCTCCATTCTATGACTTCACACACCTCCATTCTGTGACTTCAGCTACCTCCATTCTATGACTTCACAAACCTCCATTCCTGTGACTTCACACACCTCCATTCTGTGACTTCACAAACCTCCATTCTATGGTTTCACACACCTCCAATCTATGACTTCACACACCTCCATTTAATGACGTCACACACCTCCATTTTGACTTCTCACACCTCCATTATGTGACTTCACAGACCTCTCTTCTGTGACTTCACACACCTCCATTCTATGACTTCACACACCTTCATTGTATGACTTCGCACACCTCCATTCTATGACTTCACACACTTCCATTCTATGATTTCACATACCTTCATACGATGACTTAATACACCTCCATTCTGTGCCTTCACACACCTCCATTCTGAGTTCACACACCTCCATTCTGTGACTTCACACACCTCCATTCTGTGACTTCACAAACCTCCATTCTGAGTTCACACACCGCCATTTTGTGACATCACAAACCTCTATTCTATGATTTCACACACCTCCATTCTATGACTTCTTACACCTCCATTTTAGGACGTCACACACCTCCATTTTGACTTCACATACTTCCATTCTGTGACTTCACACACCTCCATTCTATGAGTTCACACACCTCCATTGGGACGTCACACACCTCCATTCTATGAGTTCACACACCTACATTCTATGACTTCACACACCTTCATTCGACTTCACACACCTCCATTCTATGACTTCACAGACCTCGAATCTGTGACTTCACTCACCTCCAATCTATGACTTCACACTCCTCCAGTCTATGACTTCCCACACCTCCTTTCTATGACTTCACACCTCCATTCTGACTTCACACACCTCCATTATGTGACTTCACACACCTCCATTATATGACGTCACACAACTCCGTTCTATGACTTCACACACCTCCATTCTATGACTTCACACACCTCCATTCTGTGACTTCACACACCTCCATTTTATGACTTCACACACCTTCATTCTTACTTCACAAACATATATTCTATGACTTCACACACCTCCATTCTATGACTTCACACACCTCCATTCTTTGACTTCACACACCTCCATTCTGTGACTTCACACACCTCCATTCTGTGACTTCACACAGCTCCATTCTGTGACTTCACACACCTCCATTCTCCGACTTCACACACCTCCATTCTATGATTTCACACACCTCCATTCTGACTTCACACACCTCCATTCTGATTTCACACACCTCCATTCTATGACTTCACACACCTCCATTCTATGACTTCACACACCTCCATTCTATGACCTCACACACCCTCATTCTATGGTTTCACACACCTCCATTCTATGAATTAACACATCCAATTTGACTTTACACACCTCCAATATATGACTTCAAACACCTTAATTCTGTGACTTCACACACCTCCATTCTATGAATTCACACATCCATTTTGACTTCACACACCTCCTATATATGACTTCAAACACCTCAATTCTGTGACTTCACACACCTCCATTCTATGAGTTCATACCATCCATTCTGTGACTTCACACACCTCCATTCTATGACTTCACACACTTCCATTCTGTGACTTCCCACACCTCCATTCTGTGACTTCTCACACCTCCATTCTCCGACTTCACACCCCTCCAATTTGACTTCACATACCTCCATTCTATGACTTCACACACCTCCATTCTGACTTCACACACCTCCATTCTATGACTTCGCACAGCTCTATTCTGACTTCACACACCTCCATTCTGTGACTTCACACACCTCCCTTCGATGACTTCACACACCTACATTCTTTGACTTCACACACAACCATTTTGACTTCACACCTCCATTCTGTGACTTCACACACTTACATTTGTGACTTCTCACACCATCTTTTTGACTTCACATATCTCCATTCTGTGACTTCACACACCTCCATTCTGTGACTTCACACACCTCCATTCTGTGATTTCAAACACCTCCCTTCCGTGACTTCACCCACCTCCATTCTATGACTTCACACACCTCCATTCTATGACTTCACACACTTCCATTCTCTGACTTCACACACCTCCTTTCTATGACTTCACCCACCTCTATTCTATGACTTCACACCTCCATTCTGACTTCACACACCTCCATTCTGTGACTTCACACACCTCCATTATATGATATCGCACACCTCCATTCTATGACTTCACACACCTCCATTCTATGACTTCACACACTTCCATTGTCACGTCACACACCTCCATTCTATGAGTTCACACACCTCCATTCTAACTTCACACACCTCCATTCTATGACTTCACACACCTCCATTCTGACTTCACACACCTCTATTCTATGACTTCGCACACCTCCATTCTGATATCACACACCTCCATTCTATGACTTCACAGACCTCGAATCTGTGCCTTCACTCGCCTGCATTCTATGACTTTACATTCCTCCATTCTATGACTTCCCACACCTCCATTCTATGTCTTCACAAACCTCCATTCTGTGACTTCACACATCTCCATTCTGAGTTCACACAACTCCATTCGTTGACTTCACACATCTCCATTCTGACTTCACACACCTCCATTCTATGACTTCACACACTTCCATTCTATGACTTCACACACCTCTATTCTGTGACTTCACAAACCTCCATTCTGAGTTCACACACCTCCATTCTGTGACTTCACACACCTCCATTGTGTGACTTCACACACTTCCATTCTATGACTTCATAAACCTCCCTTTTATAATTTCACACACCTCCATTCTATGATTTCACACATCCATTTTGACTTCACACACCTCTAATATATGACTTCAAACACCTCAATTCTGTGACTTCACACACCTCCATTCTATGACTTCGTACCCTCCATTCTGTGACTTCAAACACCTCCATTCTATGACTTCACACACGTCCATTCTATGACTTCACGCACCTCCATTTTATAACTTCACACACCTCCATTTTATGACTTCACACACCTCCATTCTGAGTTTACACACCTCCAACTATGACTTCACACACCTCCATTCTTTGACGTCACACCTTTATTCTATGGCTTCATACAACTTCATTCTTACTTTACAAACATCCATTCTATAACTTCACACACCTCCATTCTATGACTTCAAACAGCTCCATTCTGTGACTTCACACACCTCCATTCTATGACTTCACACACCTCCATTCTGTGACTTCACACACCTCCATTGTATGACTTCACACACTTCCATTGTGACGTCACTCACCTCCATTCTATGAGTTCACACACCTCCGTTCTGACTTCAAACACCTACATTCTATGACTTCACACACCTCCATTCTGTATTCACACAGCTCCATTCTGTGACTTCACAAAACTCCATTCTATGATTTCACACACCTCCATACTATAACTTCACACAACTCCATCTATGACTTCACACACCTGCATTCTGACATCCCACACCTCCATTCTATGAATTCACAGACCTCGAATCTGTGACTTCACTCACCTGCACTCTATGACTTCACACTCCTAATTCTATGACTTTCCACACCTCCTTTCTGTGACTTCACCACCTCCAATGTATGACTACACACCTCCATTCTGACTTCACACAACTTCATTCTGTGAATTCACACACCTCGATTCTATGTGTTCACATACCTCCATTCTATGACTTCACACACCTTAATTCTTACTTCAGAAACATCCATTGTATGACTTCACACAACCCCATTCTATGACTTCACAAACCTCCATTCTATGACTTCACACACCTCCATTCTGAGTTCACACAACTCCATTTGGTGACTTCACACACCTCCATTCTGACTTCACACACCTCCATTCTATGACTTCACACACTTCCATTCTATGACTTCACACACCTCCATTCTGTGATTTCACACACCTCAATTCTGTGTTCACACACTTCCATTCTCTGACTTCACACACCTCCATTCTGTGACTTCACACACCTCCATTCTGTGACTTCACACACCTCCATTCTATGACCTCACACACCCTCATTCTATGGTTTCACACACCTCCATTCTATGAATTCACACATCCATTTTGACTTTACACACCTCCAATATATGACTTCAAACACCTCAATTCTGTGACTTCACACACCTCCATTCTATGAATTCACACATCCATTTTGACTTCACACACCTCCTATATATGACTTCAAACACCTCAATTCTGTGACTTCACACACCTCCATTCTATGAGTTCATACCATCCATTCTGTGACTTCACACACCTCCATTCTATGACTTCACACACTTCCATTCTGTGACTTCCCACACCTCCATTCTGTGACTTCACACACCTCCATTCTATTACTTCACACACCTCTATTCTGACTTCACACACCTCCATTCTATGACTTCACACACCTCCATTCTGACTTCACACACCTCCATTCTATGACTTCGCACACCTCTATTCTGACTTCACACACCTCCATTCTGTGACTTCACACACCTCCCTTCGATGACTTCACACACCTACATTCTTTGACTTCACACACAACCATTTTGACTTCACACCTCCATTCTGTGACTTCACACACTTACATTTGTGACTTCTCACACCACCTTTTTGACTTCACACATCTCCATTCTGTGACTTCACACACCTCCATTCTGTGACTTCACACACGTCCATTCTGTGATTTCACACACCTCCCTTCCGTGACTTCACCCACCTCCATTCTATGACTTCACACACCTCCATTCTATGACTTCACACACTTCCATTCTATGACTTCACAAACCTCCATTCCATGACTTCACACACCTCCATTCTATGAGTTCACACACCTCCATTCTTTGACTTCACACACCTCCATTTTGACTTCACACACCTACATTCTGTGACTTCACACACCTCCATTTGTGACTCCACACACCACCATTTTGATTTCACACACCACCATTCTGTGACTTCACACACCTCCATTCTTTGACTTCACACACCTCCGTTGTGACTTCACACACTTCCATTCTGTGACTTCACACACCTCCATTCTGAGTTCACACACCTCCCTTTTGTGACTTCACAAACCTCTATTCTATGATTTCACACACCTCCATTGTAGGACGTCACACACCTCCATTTTGACTTCACACACTTTCATTCTCTGACTTCACACACCTCCATTCTATGATTTCACATACCTTCATGCGATGACTTCACACACCTCCATTTTAGGACGTCACACACCTCATTCTGAGTTCGCACACCTCCATTCTGTGACTACCCAAACCTCTATTCTATGATTTCACACACCTCCATTCTATGACTTCACACACCTCCATTTTAGGACGTCACACACCTCCATTTTGACTTCACACACTTCCATTTTGTGACTTCACACACCTCCATTCTATGACTTCAAACACTTCCTTTGTGACGTCACACACCTACATTCTATTAGTTCACACACCTACATTCTATGACTTCACACACCTTCATTCAACTTCACACACCTCCATTCTGATTTCACACACCTCCATTATGTGACTTCACACACCTCCATTATATGACGTCACACAACTCCGTTCTATAACTTCACACACCTCCATTCTATGACTTCACACACCTTCATTCTTACTTCACAAACATACATTCTATGACTTCACACACCTCCATTCTATGACTTCACACACCTCCATTCTTTGACTTCACACACCTCCATTCTGTGACTTCACACACCTCCATTCTGTGACTTCACACAGCTCCATTCTGTGACTTCACACACCTCCATTCTCCGACTTAACACACCTCCATTCTATGACTTCACACATCCATTTTGACTTCACACACCTCCATTCTGTGACCTCACACACCTCCATTCTGCGATTTCACACACCTCCATTCTGAGATGTCACACCTCCATTCTATGAATTCACACACCTCCATTCTATGAAATCATACCCGTCCATTCTGTGACTTCACACACTTCCATTCTATGACTTCATGAACCTCCCTTTTATAATTTCACACACCTCCATTCTGTGACTTCACACACCTCCATTCTATGACCTCACACACTCATTCTATGATTTCACACACCTCCATTCTATGATTTCACACATCCATTTTGACTTCACACACCTCTGATATATGACTTCAAACACCTCAATTCTGTGACTTCACACACCTCCATTCTATGACTTCGTACCCTCCATTCTGTGACTTCAAACACCTCCATTCTATGACTTCACGCACTTCCATTCTATGACTTCACACACCTCCATTTTATAACTTCACACACCTCCATTTTATGACTTCACACACCTCCATTCTGAGTTTACACACCTCCATTCTATGACTTCACACACCTCCATTCTTTGACGTCACACCTTTATTCTATGACTTCATACAACTTCATTCTTACTTTACAAACATCCATTCTATAACTTCACACACCTCCATTCTATGACTTCAAACAGCTCCATTCTGTGACTTCACACACCTCCATTCTATGACTTCACACACCTCCATTCTGTGACTTCACACACCTCCATTGTATGACTTCACACACTTCCATTGTGACGTCACTCACCTCCATTCTATGAGTTCACACACCTCCGTTCTGACTTCAAACACCTACATTCTATGACTTCACACACCTCCATTCTGTATTCACACAGCTCCATTCTGTGACTTCACAATACTCCATTCTATGATTTCACACACCTCCATACTATGACTTCACACAACTCCATCTATGACTTCACACACCTGCATTCTGACATCACACACCTCCATTCTATGACTTCACAGAGCTCGAATCTGTGACTTCACTCACCTGCACTCTATGACTTCACACTCCTAATTCTATGACTTTCCACACCTCCTTTCTATGACTTCACCACCTCCAATCTATGACTACACACCTCAATTCTGACTTCACACACCTTCATTCTGTGAATTCACACACCTCGATTCTATGTGTTCACATACCTCCATTCTATGACTTCACACACCTTCATTCTTATTTCAGAAACATCCATTCTATGACTTCACACAACCCCATTCTATGACTTCACAAACCTCCATTCTATGACTTCACACACCTCCATTCTGAGTTCACACAACTCCATTCGGTGACTTCACACACCTCCATTCTGACTTCACACACCTCCATTCTATGACTTCACACACTTCCATTCTATGACTTCACACACCTCCATTCTGTGATTTCACACACCTCAATTCTGTGTACACACACCTCCATTCTCTGACTTCACACACCTCCATTCTGTGACTTCACACACCTCCATTCTGTGACTTCACACACTTCCATTCTATGACTTCACACACCTCCATTCTATGACTTCACACACCTCCATTCTATGACTTCACACACCTCCATTCTATGACCTCACACACCCTCATTCTATGGTTTCACACACCTCCATTCTATGAATTCACACATCCATTTTGACTTCACACACCTCCTATATATGACTTCAAACACCTCAAATCTGTGACTTCACACACCTCCATTCTATGAGTTCATACCATCCATTCTGTGACTTCACACACCTCCATTCTATGACTTCACACACTTCCATTCTGTGACTTCCCACACCTCCATTCTGTGACTTCCCACACCTCCATTCTCCGACTTCACACCCCTCCAATTTGACTTCACATACCTCCTTTCTATGACTTCCCACACCTCCATTCTGTGACTTCATACACCTCCATTGTATGACTTCACACACCTCCATTCTATGACTTCGCACACCTCTATTCTGACTTCACACACCTCCATTCTGTGACTTCACACACCTCCCTTCGATGACTTCACACACCTACATTCTTTGACTTCACACACAACCATTTTGACTTCACACCTCCATTCTGTGATTTCACACACTTACATTTGTGACTTCTCACACCACCTTTTTGACTTCACACATCTCCATTCTGTGACTTCACACACCTCCATTCTGTGACTTCACACACGTCCATTCTGTGATTTCACACACCTCCCTTCCGTGACTTCACCCACCTCCATTCTATGACTTCACACACCTCCATTCTATGACTTCACACACTTCCATTCTATGACTTCACAAACCTCCATTCCATGACTTCACACACCTCCATTCTATGAGTTCACACACCTCCATTCTTTGACTTCACACACCTCCATTTTGACTTCATACACCTACATTCTGTGACTTCACACACCTCCATTTGTGACTCCACACACCACCATTTTGATTTCACACACCACCATTCTGTGACTTCACACACCTCCATTCTTTGACTTCACACACCTCCGTTGTGACTTCACACACTTCCATTCTGTGACTTCACACACCTCCATTCTGAGTTCACACACCTCCCTTTTGTGACTTCACAAACCTCTATTCTATGATTTCACACACCTACATTGTAGGACGTCACACACCTCCATTTTGACTTCACACACTTTCATTCTCTGACTTCACACACCTCCATTCTATGATTTCACATACCTTCATGCGATGACTTCACACACCTCCATTTTAGGACGTCACACACCTCATTCTGAGTTCGCACACCTCCATTCTGTGACTACCCAAACCTCTATTCTATGATTTCACACACCTCCATTCTATGACTTCACACACCTCCATTTTAGGACGTCACACACCTCCATTTTGACTTCACACACTTCCATTTTGTGACTTCACACACCTCCATTCTATGACTTCAAACACTTCCTTTGTGACGTCACACACCTACATTCTATTAGTTCACACACCTACATTCTATGACTTCACACACCTTCATTCAACTTCACACACCTCCATTCTGATTTCACACACCTCCATTATGTGACTTCACACACCTCCATTATATGACGTCACACAACTCCGTTCTATAACTTCACACACCTCCATTCTATGACTTCACACACCTTCATTCTTACTTCACAAACATACATTCTATGACTTCACACACCTCCATTCTATGACTTCACACACCTCCATTCTGTGACTTCACACACCTCCATTCTGTGACTTCACACAGCTCCATTCTGTGACTTCACACACCTCCATTCTCCGACTTAACACACCTCCATTCTATGACTTCACACATCCATTTTGACTTCACACACCTACATTCTGTGACCTCACACACCTCCATTCTGCGATTTCACACACCTCCATTCTGAGATGTCACACCTCCATTCTATGAATTCACACACCTCCATTCTATGAAATCATACCCGTCCATTCTGTGACTTCACACACTTCCATTCTATGACTTCATGAACCTCCCTTTTATAATTTCACACACCTCCATTCTGTGACTTCACACACCTCCATTCTATGACCTCACACACCCTCATTCTATGATTTCACACACCTCCATTCTATGATTTCACACATCCATTTTGACTTCACACACCTCTGATATATGACTTCAAACACCTCAATTCTGTGACTTCACACACCTCCATTCTATGACTTCGTACCCTCCATTCTGTGACTTCAAACACCTCCATTCTATGACTTCACGCACTTCCATTCTATGACTTCACGCACCTCCATTTTACAACTTCACACACCTCCATTTTATGACTTCACACACCTCCATTCTGAGTTTACACACCTCCATTCTATGACTTCACACACCTCCATTCTTTGACGTCACACCTTTATTCTATGACTTCATACAACTTCATTCTTACTTTACAAACATCCATTCTATAACTTCACACACCTCCATTCTATGACTTCAAACAGCTCCATTCTGTGACTTCACACACCTCCATTCTATGACTTCACACACCTCCATTCTGTGACTTCACACACCTCCATTGTGTGACTTCACACACTTCCATTGTGACGTCACTCACCTCCATTCTATGAGTTCACACACCTCCGTTCTGACTTCAAACACCTACATTCTATGACTTCACACACCTCCATTCTGTATTCACACAGCTCCATTCTGTGACTTCACAATACTCCATTCTATGATTTCACACACCTCCATACTATGACTTCACACAACTCCATCTATGACTTCACACACCTGCATTCTGACATCACACACCTCCATTCTATGACTTCACAGAGCTCGAATCTGTGACTTCACTCACCTGCACTCTATGACTTCACACTCCTAATTCTATGACTTTCCACACCTCCTTTCTATGACTTCACCACCTCCAATCTATGACTACACACCTCCATTCTGACTTCACACACCTTCATTCTGTGAATTCACACACCTCGATTCTATGTGTTCACATACCTCCATTCTATGACTTCACACACCTTCATTCTTATTTCAGAAACATCCATTCTATGACTTCACACAACCCCATTCTATGACTTCACAAACCTCCATTCTATGACTTCACACACCTCCATTCTGAGTTCACACAACTCCATTCGGTGACTTCACACACCTCCATTCTGACTTCACACACCTCCATTCTATGACTTCACACACTTCCATTCTATGACTTCACACACCTCCATTCTGTGATTTCACACACCTCAATTCTGTGTTCACACACCTCCATTCTCTGACTTCACACACCTCCATTATGTGACTTCACACACCTCCATTCTGTGACTTCACACACTTCCATTCTATGACTTCACACACCTCCATTCTATGACTTCACACACCTCCATTCTATGACTTCACACACCTCCATTCTATGACCTCACACACCCTCATTCTATGGTTTCACACACCTCCATTCTATGAATTCACACATCCAATTTGACTTTACACACCTCCAATATATGACTTCAAACACCTTAATTCTGTGACTTCACACACCTCCATTCTATGAATTCACACATCCATTTTGACTTCACACACCTCCTATATATGACTTCAAACACCTCAAATCTGTGACTTCACACACCTCCATTCTATGAGTTCATACCATCCATTCTGTGACTTCACACACCTCCATTCTATGACTTCACACACTTCCATTCTGTGACTTCCCACACCTCCATTCTGTGACTTCCCACACCTCCATTCTCCGACTTCACACCCCTCCAATTTGACTTCACATACCTCCTTTCTATGACTTCCCACACCTCCATTCTGTGACTTCACACACCTCCCTTCGATGACTTCACACACCTACAGTCTTTGACTTCACACACAACCATTTTGACTTCACACCTCCATTCTGTGACTTCACACACTTACATTTGTGACTTCTCACACCATCTTTTTGACTTCACACATCTCCATTCTGTGACTTCACACACCTCCATTCTGTGACTTCACACACCTCCATTCTGTGATTTCAAACACCTCCCTTCCGTGACTTCACCCACCTCCATTCTATGACTTCACACACCTCCATTCTATGACTTCACACACTTCCATTCTCTGACTTCACACACCTCCTTTCTGTGACTTCACCCACCTCTATTCTATGACTTCACACCTCCATTCTGACTTCACACACCTCCATTCTGTGACTTCACACACCTCCATTATATGATATCACACACCTCCATTCTATGACTTCACACACCTCCATTCTATGACTTCACACACTTCCATTGTCACGTCACACACCTCCATTCTATGAGTTCACACACCTCCATTCTAACTTCACACACCTCCATTCTATGACTTCACACACCTCCATTCTGACTTCACACACCTCTATTCTATGACTTCGCACACCTCCATTCTGATATCACACACCTGCATTCTATGACTTCACAGACCTCGAATCTGTGCGTTCACTCGCCTGCATTCTATGACTTTACATTCCTCAATTCTATGACTTCCCACACCTCCATTCTATGTCTTCACAAACCTCTATTCTGTGACTTCACACATCTCCATTCTGAGTTCACACAACTCCATTCGGTGACTTCACACATCTCCATTCTGACTTCACACACCTCCATTCTATGACTTCACACACTTCCATTCTATGACTTCACACACCTCTATTCTGTGACTTCACAAACCTCCATTCTGAGTTCACACACCTCCATTCTGTGACTTCACACACCTCCATTCTGTGACTTCACACACCTCCATTGTGTGACTTCACACACTTCCATTCTATGACTACATAAACCTCCCTTTTATAATTTCACACACCTCCATTCTGTGACTTCACACACCTCCATTCTCTGACCTCACACACCCTCATTCTATGATTTCACACACCTCCATTCTATGATTTCACACATCCATTTTGACTTCACACACCTCTAATATATGACTTCAAACACTTCAATTCTGTGACTTCACACACCTCCATTCTATGACTTCGTACCCTCCATTCTGTGACTTCAAACACCTCCATTCTATGACTTCACACACTTCCATTCTATGACTTCACGCACCTCCATTTTATAACTTCACACACCTCCATTTTATGACTTCACACACCTCCATTCTGAGTTTACACACCTCCATTCTATGACTTCACACACCTCCATTCTTTGACGTCACACCTTTATTCTATGACTTCATACAACTTCATTCTTACTTTACAAACATCCATTCTATAACTTCACACACCTCCATTCTATGACTTCAAACAGCTCCATTCTGTGACTTCACACACCTCCATTCTATGACTTCACACACCTCCATTCTGTGACTTCACACACCTCCATTGTATGACTTCACACACTTCCATTGTGACGTCACTCACCTCCATTCTATGAGTTCACACACCTCCGTTCTGACTTCAAACACCTACATTCTATGACTTCACACACCTCCATTCTGTATTCACACAGCTCCATTCTGTGACTTCACAAAACTCCATTCTATGATTTCACACACCTCCATACTATGACTTCACACAACTCCATCTATGACTTCACACACCTGCATTCTGACATCACACACCTCCATTCTATGACTTCACAGAGCTCGAATCTGTGACTTCACTCACCTGCACTCTATGACTTCACACTCCTAATTCTATGACTTTCCACACCTCCTTTCTATGACTTCACCACCTCCAATGTATGACTACACACCTCCATTCTGACTTCACACACCTTCATTCTGTGAATTCACACACCTCGATTCTATGTGTTCACATACCTCCATTCTATGACTTCACACACCTTCATTCTTACTTCAGAAACATCCATTCTATGACTTCAAACAACCCCATTCTATGACTTCACAAACCTCCATTCTATGACTTCACACACCTCCATTCTGAGTTCACACAACTCCATTCGGTGACTTCACACACCTCCATTCTGACTTCACACACCTCCATTCTATGACTTCACACACTTCCATTCTATGACTTCACACACCTCCATTCTGTGATTTCACACACCTCAATTCTGTGTTCACACACCTCCATTCTGTGACTTCACACACCTCCATTCTGTGACTTCACACACCTCCATTTTGTGACTTCACACACCTCCATTCTATGACTTCACACACCTCCATTCTATGACCTCACACACCCTCATTCTATGGTTTCACACACCTCCATTCTATGAATTCACACATCCATTTTGACTTTACAAACCTCCAATATATGACTTCAAACACCTCAATTCTGTGACTTCACACACCTCCATTCTATGAATTCACACATCCATTTTGACTTCACACACCTCCTATATATGACTTCAAACACCTCAATTCTGTGACTTCACACACCTCCATTCTATGAGTTCATACCATCCATTCTGTGACTTCACACCCCTCTATTCTATGACTTCACACACCTCCATTCTGACTTCACACACCTCCATTCTATGACTTCGCACACCTCTATTCTGACTTCACACACCTCCATTCTGTGACTTCACACACCTCCCTTCGATGACTTCACACACCTACATTCATTGACTTCACACACAACCATTTTGACTTCACACCTCCATTCTGTGGCTTCACACACTTACATTTGTGACTTCTCACACCACCTTTTTGACTTCACACATCTCCATTCTGTGACTTCACACACCTCCATTCTGTGACTTCACACACCTCCATTCTGTGATTTCACACACCTCCCTTCCGTGACTTCACCCACCTACATTCTATGACTTCACATACCTCCATTCTATGAGTTCACACACTTCCATTCTATGACTTCACAAACCTCCATTCCATGACTTCACACACCTCCATTTTATGAGTTCACACACCTCCATTCTTTGACTTCACACACCTCCATTTTGACTTCATACACCTATATTCTGTGACTTCACACACCTCCATTTGTGACTCCACACACCACCATTTTGATTTCACACACCACCATTCTGTGACTTCACAGACCTCCATTCTTTGACTTCACACACCTCCGTTGTGACTTCACACACTTCCATTCTGTGACTTCACACATCTCCATTCTGAGTTCACACACCTCCATTTTGTGACTTCACAAACCTCTATTCTATGATTTCACACACCTCCATTTTAGGACGTCACACACCTCCATTTTGACTTCACACACTTTCATTCTCTGACTTCACACACCTCCATTCTATGATTTCACATACCTTCATGCGATGACTTCACACACCTCCATTCTGTGACTTCACACACCTCATTCTGCGTCGCACACCTCCATTCTGTGACTACCCAAACCTCTATTCTATGATTTCACACACCTCCATTCTATGACTTCACACACCTCCATTTTAGGACGTCACACACCTCCATTTTGACTTCACACACTTCCATTTTGTGACTTCACACACCTCCATTCTATGACTTCAAACACTTCCTTTGTGACGTCACACACCTCCATTCTATTAGTTCACACACCTACATTCTATGACTTCACACACCTTCATTCAACTTCACACACCTCCATTCTGACTTCACACACCTCCATTATGTGACTTCACACACCTCCATTATATGACGTCACACAACTCCGTTCTATGACTTCACACACCTCCATTCTATGACTTCACACACCTCCATTCTTTGACTTCACACACCTCCATTCTGTGACTTCACACACCTCCATTCTGTGACTTCACACAGCTCCATTCTGTGACTTCACACACCTCCATTCTCCGACTTAACACACCTCCATTCTATGACTTCACACATCCATTTTGACTTCACACACCTCCATTCTGTGACCTCACACACCTCCATTCTGCGATTTCACACACCTCCATTCTGAGATGTCACACCTCCATTCTATGAATTCACACACCTCCATTCTATGAAATCATACCCGTCCATTCTGTGACTTCACAAACCTCCATTCTGAGTTCACACACCTCCATTCTGTGACTTCACACACCTCCATTCTGTGACTTCACACACCTCCATTGTGTGACTTCACACACTTCCATTCTATGACTTCATAAACCTCCCTTTTATAATTTCACTCACCTCCATTCTGTGACTTCACACACCTCCATTCTATGACCTCACACACCCTCATTCTATGATTTCACACACCTCCATTCTATGATTTCACACATCCATTTTGACTTCACACACCTCTAATATATGACTTTAAACACCTCAATTCTGTGACTTCACACACCTCCATTCTATGACTTCGTACCCTCCATTCTGTGACTTCAAACACCTCCATTCTATGACTTCACACACTTCCATTCTATGACTTCACGCACCTCCATTTTATAACTTCACACACCTCCATTTTATGACTTCACACACCTCCATTCTGAGTTTACACACCTCCATTCTATGACTTCACACACCTCCATTCTTTGACGTCACACCTTTATTCTATGACTTCATACAACTTCATTCTTACTTTACAAACATCCATTCTATAACTTCACACACCTCCATTCTATGACTTCAAACAGCTCCATTCTGTGACTTCACACACCTCCATTCTATGACTTCACACACCTCCATTCTGTGACTTCACACACCTCCATTGTATGACTTCATACACTTCCATTGTGACGTCACTCACCTCCATTCTATGAGTTCACACACCTCCGTTCTGACTTCAAACACCTACATTCTATGACTTCACACACCTCCATTCTGTATTCACACAGCTCCATTCTATGACTTCACAAAACTCCATTCTATAATTTCACACACCTCCATTCTATGACTTCACACACCTCCATTCTTTGACTTCACACACCTCCATTCTGTGACTTCACACAGCTCCCTTCTGTGACTTCACACAGCTCCATTCTGTGACTTCACACACCTCCATTCTCCGACTTCACACACCTCCATTCTATGACTTCACACATCCATTTTGACTTCACACACCTCCATTCTGTGACCTCACACACCTCCATTCTGCGATTTCACACACCTCCATTCTGAGATGTCACACCTCCATTCTATGAATTCACACACCTCCATTCTATGAAATCATACCCGTCCATTCTGTGACTTCACACACCTCCTTTCTTTGACTTCACACACCTCCATTCTGTGACTTCACCCACCTCCATTCTGTGACTTCCCACACCACAATTCTCCGACTTCACACCCCTCCAATTTGACTTCACATACCTTCATTCTATGATTTCACACACCTCCAAACTATGACTTCACACACCTACATTTTATGACGTCACACACCTCCATTTTGACTTGACACACCTCCATTATGTGACTCCACACACCTCACTTCTGTGACTTCACACACCTCCCTTCTATGACTTCACACACTTCCATTCTATGACTTCACACACCGCCATTCCGTGACTTCACACACCTGCATTGTGAGTTCACACACCTCCATTCTGTGACCTCACACACCTCCATTCTGCGATTTCACACACCTCCATTCTGAGATGTCACACCTCCATTCTATCAATTCACACACCTCCATTCTGTGATTTCACACACCTCAATTCTATGACTTCACACAACTCCATTCTGTGACTTCACACATCTCCATTCTGAGTTCACACACCTCCATTCTGTGACTTCACACCCCTCCATTCTGTGACTTCACACACCTCCATTCTATGACTTCACACACCTCCATTCTGTGACTTCAGCTACCTCCATTCTATGACTTCACAAACCTCCATTCCTATGACTTCACACACCTCCATTCTGTGACTTCACAAACCTCCATTCTATGGTTTCACACACCTCCAATCTATGACTTCACACACCTCCATTTTATGACGTCACACACCTCCATTTTGACTTCTCACACCTCCATTATGTGACTTCACAGACCTCTCTTCTGTGACTTCACACACCTCCATTCTATGACTTCACACACCTTCATTGTATGACTTCGCACACCTCCATTCTATGACTTCACACACTTCCATTCTATGATTTCACATACCTTCATACGATGACTTCACACACCTCCATTCTGTGCCTTCACACACCTCCATTCTGAGTTCACACACCTCCATTCTGTGACTTCACAAACCTCTATTCTATGATTTCACACACCTCGATTCTATGAGTTCACACACTTCCATTGGGACGTCACACACATCCATTCTATGAGTTCACACACCTCCATTCTATGACTTCACACACCTTCATTCGACTTCACACACCTCCATTCTATGACTTCACAGACCTCGAATCTGTGATTTCACTCACCTCCAATCTATGACTTCACACTCCTCCATTCTATGATTTCCTACACCTCCTTTCTATGACTTCACACCTCCATTCTGACTTCACACACCTCCATTACGTGACTTCACACACCTCCATTATATGACGTCACACAACTCCGTTCTATGACTTCACACACCTCCATTCTATGACTTCACACACCTCCATTCTGTGACTTCACACACCTCCATTCTATGACTTCACACACCTCCATTCTATGACTTCACACACCTCCATTATTTGACTTCACACACCTCCATTCTGTGACTTCACACACCTCCATTCTGTACCTTCACACACCTCCATTCTGTGACTTCACACAGCTCCATTCCGTGACTTCACCCACCTCCATTCTGTGACTTCCCACACCTCCATTCTCCGACTTCACACCCCTCCAATTTGACTTCACATACCTCCATTGTATGACTTCACACACCTCCATTCTGTGACTTCACAAACCTCCATTCTATGACTTCACACACCTTCATTGTATGACTTCGCACACCTCCATTCTATGACTTCACACACTTCCATTCTATGATTTCACATACCTTCATACGATGACTTCACACACCTAAAGTCTGTGCCTTCACACACCTCCATTCTGAGTCCACACACCTCCATTCTGTGACTTCACAAACCTCTATTCTATGATTTCACACACCTCCATTCTATGACTTCTCACACCCCCGTTTTACGACGTCACACACCTCCATTTTGACTTCACACACTTCCATTCTGTGACTTCACACACCTCCATTCTATGACTTCACACACTTCCATTGGGACGTCACACACATCCATTCTATGTGTTCACACACCTACATTCTATGACTTCACACACCTTCATTCGACTTCACACACCTCCATTCTATGACTTCACAGACCTCGAATCTGTGACTTCACTCACCTCCACTCTATGACTTCACACTCCTCCATTCTATGACTTCCCACACCTCCTTTCTATGACTTCACACCTCCATTCTGACTACACACACCTCCATTATGTGACTTCACACACCTCCATTATATGACGTTACACACCTCCATTCTATGACTTCACACACCTCCATTCTATGACTTCACAAACCTTCGTTCTTACTTCACAAACATACATTCTATGACTTCACACACCTCCATTCTATGATTTCACACACCTCCATTCTTTGACTTCACACACCTCCATTCTGTGACTTCACACACCTCCATTCTGTGACTTCACACAGCTCCATTCTGTGACTTCACACACCTCCATTCTCCGACTTCACACACCTCCATTCTGTGACTTCACACATCAATTTTGACTTCACACACCTCCAATATATAACATCAAACACCTCAATTCTGTGACTTCACACACCTCCATTCTATGAAATCATACCCGTCCATTCCTTGACTTCACACACCTCCATTCTTTGACTTCACACACCTCCATTCTCTGACTTCACCCACCTACATTCTCTGACTTCCCACACCTCCATTCTCCGACTTCACACCCCTCCAATTTGACTTCATATACCTCCATTCTATGACTTCACACACCTCCATTCTGTGACTTCACAAACCTCCATTCTATGATTTCACATACCTCCAATCTATGACATCACACACCTCCATTTTATGACGTCACACACCTCCATTTTGACTTCTCACACCTCCATTATGTGACTTCACACACCTCTCTTCTGTGACTTCACACACCTCCATTCTATGGCTTCACACACTTCCATTCTATGATTTCACATACCTTCATACGATGACTTCACACACCTCCATTCTTTGACTTCACACACCTCCATTCTGTGACTTCACACACCTCCATTCTGTGACTTCACACAGCTCCATTCTGTGACTTCACACACCTCCATTCTCCGACTTCACACACCTCCATTCTATGACTTCACACATCCATTTTGACTTCACACACCTCCATTCTGTGACCTCACACACCTCCATTCTGCGATTTCACACACCTCCATTCTGAGATGTCACACCTCCATTCTATGAATTCACACACCTCCATTCTATGAAATCATACCCGTCCATTCTGTGACTTCACACACCTCCTTTCTTTGACTTCACACACCTCCATTCTGTGACTTCCCACACCACAATTCTCCGACTTCACACCCCTCCAATTTGACTTCACATACCTTCATTCTATGATTTCACACACCTCCAAACTATGACTTCACACACCTACATTTTATGACGTCACACACCTCCATTTTGACTTGACACACCTCCATTATGTGACTCCACACACCTCACTTCTGTGACTTCACACACCTCCCTTCTATGACTTCACACACTTCCATTCTATGACTTCACACACCGCCATTCCGTGACTTCACACACCTGCATTGTGAGTTCACACACCTCCATTCTGTGACCTCACACACCTCCATTCTGCGATTTCACACACCTCCATTCTGAGATGTCACACCTCCATTCTATCAATTCACACACCTCCATTCTTTGATTTCACACACCTCAATTCTATGACTTCACACAACTCCATTCTGTGACTTCACACATCTCCATTCTGAGTTCACACACTTCCATTCTGTGACTTCACACACCTCCATTCTGTGACTTCACACACCTCCATTCTATGACTTCACACACCTCCATTTTGTGACTTCAGCTACCTCCATTCTATGACTTCACAGACCTCCATTCCTGTGACTTCACACACCTCCATTCTGTGACTTCACAAACCTCCATTCTATGGTTTCACACACCTCCAATCTATGACTTCACACACCTCCATTTAATGACGTCACACACCTCCATTTTGACTTCTCACACCTCCATTATGTGACTTCACAGACCTCTCTTCTGTGACTTCACACACCTCCATTCTATGACTTCACACACCTTCATTGTATGACTTCGCACACCTCCATTCTATGACTTCACACACTTCCATTCTATGATTTCACATACCTTCATACGATGACTTCACACACCTCCATTCTGTGCCTTCACACACCTCCATTCTGAGTTCACACACCTCCATTCTGTGACTTCACAAACCTCTATTCTATGATTTCACACACCTCGATTCTATGAGTTCACACACTTCCATTGGGACGTCACACACATCCATTCTATGAGTTCACACACCTCCATTCTATGACTTCACACACCTTCATTCGACTTCACACACCTCCATTCTATGACTTCACAGACCTCGAATCTGTGATTTCACTCACCTCCAATCTATGACTTCACACTCCTCCATTCTATGATTTCCTACACCTCCTTTCTATGACTTCACACCTCCATTCTGACTTCACACACCTCCATTACGTGACTTCACACACCTCCATTATATGACGTCACACAACTCCGTTCTATGACTTCACACACCTCCATTCTATGACTTCACACACCTCCATTCTGTGACTTCACACACCTCCATTCTATGACTTCACACACCTCCATTCTATGACTTCACACACCTCCATTCTTTGACTTCACACACCTCCATTCTGTGACTTCACACACCTCCATTCTGTACCTTCACACACCTCCATTCTGTGACTTCACACAGCTCCATTCCGTGACTTCACCCACCTCCATTCTGTGACTTCCCACACCTCCATTCTCCGACTTCACACCCCTCCAATTTGACTTCACATACCTCCATTGTATGACTTCACACACCTCCATTCTGTGACTTCACAAACCTCCATTCTATGACTTCACACACCTTCATTGTATGACTTCGCACACCTCCATTCTATGACTTCACACACTTCCATTCTATGATTTCACATACCTTCATACGATGACTTCACACACCTAAAGTCTGTGCCTTCACACACCTCCATTCTGAGTCCACACACCTCCATTCTGTGACTTCACAAACCTCTATTCTATGATTTCACAAACCTCCATTCTATGACTTCTCACACCCCCGTTTTACGACGTCACACACCTCCATTTTGACTTCACACACTTCCATTCTGTGACTTCACACACCTCCATTCTATGACTTCACACACTTCCATTGGGACGTCACACACATCCATTCTATGTGTTCACACACCTACATTCTATGACTTCACACACCTTCATTCGACTTCACACACCTCCATTCTATGACTTCACAGACCTCGAATCTGTGACTTCACTCACCTCCACTCTATGACTTCACACTCCTCCATTCTATGACTTCCCACACCTCCTTTCTATGACTTCACACCTCCATTCTGACTACACACACCTCCATTATGTGACTTCACACACCTCCATTATATGACGTTACACACCTCCATTCTATGACTTCACACACCTCCATTCTATGACTTCACAAACCTTCGTTCTTACTTCACAAACATACATTCTATGACTTCACACACCTCCATTCTATGATTTCACACACCTCCATTCTTTGACTTCACACACCTCCATTCTGGGACTTCACACACCTCCATTCTGTGACTTCACACAGCTCCATTCTGTGACTTCACACACCTCCATTCTCCGACTTCACACACCTCCATTCTGTGACTTCACACATCAATTTTGACTTCACACACCTCCAATATATAACATCAAACACCTCAATTCTGTGACTTCACACACCTCCATTCTTTGAAATCATACCCGTCCATTCTGTGACTTCACACACCTCCATTCTTTGACTTCACACACCTCCATTCTCTGACTTCACCCACCTACATTCTGTGACTTCCCACACCTCCATTTTCCGACTTCACACCCCTCCAATTTGACTTCACATACCTCCATTCTATGACTTCACACACCTCCATTCTGTGACTTCACAAACCTCCATTCTATGATTTCACATACCTCCAATCTATGACATCACACACCTCCATTTTAAGATGTCACACACCTCCATTTTGACTTCTCACACCTCCATTATGTGACTTCACACACCTCTCTTCTGTGACTTCACACACCTCCATTCTATGGCTTCACACACTTCCATTCTATGATTTCACATACCTTCATACGATGACTTCACACACCTCCATTCTGTGCCTTCACACACCTCCATTCTGAGTTCACACACCTCCATTCTGTGACTTCACAAACCTCTATTCTATGATTTCACACACCTCCATTCTATGACTTCACACACGTTCATTGTATGACTTCACACACCTCCATTCTATGACTTCACACACTTCCATTCTATGATTTCACACACCTTCATATGATGACTTCACACACCTCCATTCTGTGCCTTCACACACCTCCATTCTGAGTTCACACACCTCCATTCTGTGACTTCACAAACCTCTATTCTATGATTTCACACACCTCCATTCTATGACTTCTCACACCTCCATTTTATGACGTCACACACCTCCATTTTGACTTCACACACTTCCATTCTGTGACTTCACACCCCTCCATTCTATGACTTCACACACTTCCATTGGGACGTCACACACCTCCATTCTATGAGTTCACACACCTACATTCTATGACTTCACACACCTTCATTCGACTTCACACACCTCCATTCTATGACTTCACAGACCTCAAATTTGTGACTTCACTCACCTCCAATCTATGACTTCGCACTCCTCCATTCTATGACTTCCCACACCTCCTTTCTATGACTTCACACCTCCATTCTGACTTCACACACCTCCATTATGTGACTTCACACACCTCCATTATATGACGTCACACAACTCCGTTCTATGACTTCACACACCTCCATTCTATGACTTCACACACCTCCATTCTTTGACTTCACACACCTCCATTCTGTGACTTCACACACATCCATTCTGTGACTTCACACTACTCCATTGTGTGACTTCACACAGCTCCATTCTGTGACTTCACACACCTCCATTCTCCGACTTCACACACTTCCATTCTATGATTTCACACATCCATTTTGACTTCACACACCTCCAATATATAACTTCAAACACCTCAATTCTGTGACTTCACACACCTCCATTCTATGAAATCATACCCGTCCATTCTGTGACTTCACACACCTCCATTCTTTGACTTCACACACCTCCATTCTGTGACTTCACACACCTTCATTGTATGACTTCGCACACCTCCATTCTATGACTTCACACACTTCCATTGGGACGTCACACATCTCCATTGTATGAGTTCACACACCTACATTCTATGACTTCACACACCTTCATTCGACTTCACACACCTCCATTCTATGACTTCACAGACCTCGAATCTGTGACTTCTCTCACCTCCAATCTATGACTTCACACTCCTCCATTCTATGACTTCCCACACCTCCTTTCTATGACTTCACACCTCCATTCTGACTTCACACACCTCCATTATGTGCCTTCACACACCTCCATTCTATGACTTCACACACCTACGTTCTTACTTCACAAACATATATTCTATGACTTCACACACCTCCATTCTATGACTTCACATACCTCCATTCTATGACTTCACACACCTCCATTCTTTGACTTCACACACCTCCATTCTGTGACTTCAAACACCTCCATTCTGTGAGTTCACACAGCTCCATTCTGTGACTGCACACACCTCCAATCTCCACCTTCACACACCTCCATTCTATGACTTCACACGCCTCCATTCTTTGACTTCACACACCTCCATTCTGTGACTTCACACACCTCCAATCTGTGACTTCACACACCTCCATTCTGTGACTTCACACAGCTCCATACTGTGACTTCGCACACCTCCATTCTCCGACTTCACACATCTCTATTCTATGACTTCACACATCCATTTTGACTTCACACAACTCCAATATATAACTTCAAACACCTCAATTCTGTGACTTCACACACCTCCATTCTTTGACTTCACACACCTCCATTCTGTGACTTCACCCACCTCCATTCTGTGACTTCCCACACCTCCATTCTCCGACTTCACACCCCCCCTATTTGACTTCACACACCTCCATTCTATGACTTCCCACATCTCTTTCTATGACTTCACCCACCTCCATTTTATGACTTCACACACCTCCATTCTGTGACTTCACACACCTCCATTCTATTCCCTCACACACCCTCATTCTAAGATCTCACACACCTCCATTCTATGACCTCACACACCCATTTTGACTTCACACACCTCTAATATATGACTTCAAACACCTCAATTTTGTGACTTCACACACCTCCATTCTATGATTTCATACCGTCCATTCTGTGACTTCACACACCTCCATCCTATGACTTCACACACTTCAATTCTATGACTTCACACACCTCCATTCTGTGACTTTACACACCTCCATTCTGACTTCACACACCTCCATTCTGTGACGTCACACACCTCCATACTGTGACTCCCACACCTCCATTCTGTGACTTCACACACCTCCATTCTGACTTCACACACATCCATTCTGTGACTTCACACACCTCCATTATATGACTTCACACACCTCCATTCCATGTCTTCACACACCTCCATTCTATGACTTCACACACCTCCATTCTGTGACTTCACACACCTCCATTCTATGACTTCACACACCCTCATTCTTACTTCACAAACATACATTCTATGACTTTACACACCTCCATACTATGACTTCACACACCTACATTCTTTGACTTCACACACCTCCATTCTGTGTTCACACACCTCAATTCTGTGATTTCGCACACCTCCATTCTGACCTCACACAGCTCCATTCTATGACTTCACACACCTCCATTCTTTGACGTCACACACCTCCATTCGATGTCTTCACACACCTTCATTCTTACTTTACAAACATCCATTCTCTAACTTCACACACCTCCATTCTATGACTTCACACACCTCCATTCTGTGACTTCACATACCTCCATTCTGACCTCACACAGCTCCATTCTATGACTTCACACACCTCCATTCTGTGATTTCACACACCTCCATTCTATGACTTCACACACTTCCATTGTGACGACACACCTCCATTCTATGAGTTCACACACCTGCATTCTGACTTCACACACCTCCATTCTATGACTTCACACACCTCCATTCTGACTTCACATTCCTCTATTCTATGACTTCGCACACCTCCATTCTGACATCACCCACCTCCATTCTATGACTTCACAGACCTGCATTCTATGACTTTACACTCCTCCATTCTATGACTTCCCACAACTCTTTCTATGACTTCACACACCTTCATTTTTACTTCAGAAACATCCATTCTATGACTTCACACACCTCCACTCTATGACTTCACAAACCTCCATTCTGTGACTTCACACACATCCATTCTGTGACTTCACACACCTCCATTATACGACTTCACACACCTCCATTCTGTGTCTTCGCACACCTCCATTCTATGACTTCACACACCTCCATTCTGTGACTTCACACACCTCCATTCTATGACTTCACACACCTTCATTCTTACTTCACAAACATACATTCTATGACTTCACACACCTCCATTCTATGACTTCACACACCTCCATTCTTTGACTTCACACACCTACATTCTGTGTTCACACACCTCTATTCTGTGACTTCACACATCTCCATTGTGTGACTTCACACACTTCCATTCTATGACTTCATAAACCTCCCTTTTATAATTTCACACACCTCCATTCTATGATTTCACACATCCATTCCGACTTCACACACCTCTAATATATGACTTCAAACACCTCAATTCTGTGACTTCACACACCTGGATTCTATGACTTCATACCGTCCATTCTGTGACTTCAAACACCTCCATTCTATGACTTCACACACCTCCATTCTGTATTCACACAACTCCATTCTATGACTTCACAGACCTCGAATCTGTGACTTCACTCACCTGCACTCTATGACTTCACACTCCTCCATTCTATGACTTACCACACCTCCTTTCTATGACTTCACCACCTCCAATCTATGACTACACACCTCCATTCTGACTTCGAACACCTTCATTCTGTGAATTCACACACCTCCATTCTATGTGTTCACACACCTCCATTCTATGACTTCACACACCTTCATTCTTACTTCAGAAACATCAGTTCGATGACTTCAAACAACTCCATTCTATGACTTCACAAACCTCCATTCTGTGACTTCACACACCTCCATTCTAAGTTCACACAACGCAATTCGGTGACTTCACACACCTCCATTCTGACTTCACACACCTCCATTCTATGACTTCACACACTTCCATTCTATGACTTCACACACCTCCATTCTGTGACTTCACACACCTCCATTCTGTGTTCGCACACCTCCATTCTGTGACTTCACACACCTCCATTCTGCGACTTCACACACCTCCATTCTGTGACTTCACACACTTCCATTCTATGACTTCACACACCTCCATTCTGTGAATTCACACACCTCCATTCTGTGACTTCACACACCTCCATTATATGACCTCACACACCCTCATTCTATGGTTTCACACACCTCCATTCTATGAATTTACACATCCATTTTGACTTCACACACCTCCAATATATGACTTCAAACACCTCAATTCTGTGACTTCACACACCTCCATTCTATGACTTCCTACACATGCATTCTGACTTCACACACCTCCATTGTATGCCTTCACACATCTTCTTTCTGTAACTTCCCACACTCCCAATGTTTGACTTCACAAACCACCATTCCATGACTTCACGCACCTCCATTCTATGAGTTCACACACCTTCATTCTTTGACTTCACACACCTCCATTTTGACTTCACACACCTACATTCTGTGACTTCACACACGTCCATTTGTGACGTCACACACCACCACTTTGATTTCACACACCACCATTCTGTGATTTCACACACCTCCAGTCTTTGACTTCACACACCTCCGTTTTGACTTCACACACTTCCATTCTGTGACTTCACACACCTCCATTCTGTGACTTCACACACCACCATTGTTTGACTTCACACACTTCCATTCTTTGACTTCACACACTTCCATTCTATTAGTTCACAAACATCCATTCTAGGACTTCAACACCAAAATTTTGTCTTCACACACCTCCATTCTATGACTTCACACACCTTCATTCTTAATTCAGAAACATCCATTCTATGACTTCACACACCTCCATTCTATGACTTCGCAAACCTCCATTCTGTGACTTCACACACCTCCATTCGGAGTTCACACACCTCCATTCGGTGACTTCACACACCTCCATTCTGACTTCACACACCTCCATTCTATGACTTCACACACTTCCATTCTATGACTTCACACACCTCCATTCGGTGACTTCACAAACCTCCCTTCTGTGACTTCACACACCTCCATTCTATGACTTCACACACCAACATTCTATGATTTAACACACCTCCATTCTATGATTTCACACATCCATTTTGACTTCACACACCTAAAATATATGACTCCATACCCGTCCATTCTGTGACTTCACACACCTCCATTCTATGACTTCACACACCTCCTTTCTGTGACTTCACCCACCTCCATTCTGTGACTTCACACACCTCCATTCTGACTTCACAGAGCTCCATTCTATGACTTAACACACCTCCATTCTTACTTTACAAACATCCATTCTATAACTTCACACACCTCCATTCTATGACTTTACACACCTCCATTCTGTGACTTCACATACCTCCAATCTATGACTTCACACACCTCCATTCTGTGACTTCACACACCTCCATTCTATGACTTCCCAAACTTCCATTGTGACGTCACACACCTCCATTCTATTACTTCACACACCTCCATTCTGAATTCACACAGCTCCATTCTGTGACTTCACAAAACTCCATTCTATGGTTTCACACACCTCCATACTATGACTTCACACAACTCCATCTATGACTTCACACACCTCCATTCTGACATCACACACCTCTATTCTATGACTTTGCACACCTCCATTCTGACATCACACACCTCCATTATATGACTTCACAGACCTCGAATCTGTGACTTCACAATGCTGCACTCTATGACTTCACTCTCCTCCATTCTATGACTTACCACACCTCCTTTCTATGACGTCACCCACCTCCAATCTATGACTACCCACCTCCATTCTGACTTCACACACCTCCATTCTCTGACTTCACACACCTCCATTCTATGACTTCACACACTTCCATTCTATGATTTCACATACCTCCATGCTATGACTTCACAAACCTCCATTCTGTGACTTCACACACCTCCATTCTGAGTTCACACACCTCCATTCTGTGACTTCACAAACCTCCATTCTATGATTTCACACACCTCCATTCTATGACTTCACACACCTCCATTTTATGACGTCACACACCTCCGTTTTGACTTTTCACACCTCCATTCTGTGACTTCACACACCTCCATTCTATGACTTCACACACTTTCATTGTGACATCACACACCTCCATTCTATGAGTTCACAAACCTCCATTCTATGACTTCACACACCTCCATTCTGTGACTTCACACACCTCCATTCTGAGTTCACACAACGCAATTCGGTGACTTCACACACCTCCATTCTGACTTCACACACCTCCATTCTATGACTTCACACACTTCCATTCTATGACTTCACACACCTCCATTCTGTGACTTCACACACCTCCATTCTGTGTTCGCACACCTCCATTCTGTGACTTCACACACCTCCATTCTGCGACTTCACACACCTCCATTCTGTGACTTCACACACTTCCATTCTATGACTTCACACACCTCCATTCTGTGAATTCACACACCTCCATTCTGTGACTTCACACACCTCCATTATATGACCTCACACACCCTCATTCTATGGTTTCACACACCTCCATTCTATGAATTTACACATCCATTTTGACTTCACACACCTCCAATATATGACTTCAAACACCTCAATTCTGTGACTTCACACACCTCCATTCTATGACTTCCTACACATGCATTCTGACTTCACACACCTCCATTGTATGCCTTCACACATCTTCTTTCTGTAACTTCCCACACTCCCAATGTTTGACTTCACAAACCACCATTCCATGACTTCACACACCTCCATTCTATGAGTTCACACACCTTCATTCTTTGACTTCACACACCTCCATTTTGACTTCACACACCTACATTCTGTGACTTCACACACGTCCATTTGTGACGTCACACACCACCACTTTGATTTCACACACCACCATTCTGTGACTTCACACACCTCCAGTCTTTGACTTCACACACCTCCGTTTTGACTTCACACACTTCCATTCTGTGACTTCACACACCTCCATTCTGTGACTTCACACACCACCATTGTTTGACTTCACACACTTCCATTCTTTGACTTCACACACTTCCATTCTATTAGTTCACAAACATCCATTCTAGGACTTCAACACCAAAATTTTGTCTTCACACACCTCCATTCTATGACTTCACACACCTTCATTCTTAATTCAGAAACATCCATTCTATGACTTCACACACCTCCATTCTATGACTTCGCAAACCTCCATTCTGTGACTTCACACACCTCCATTCGGAGTTCACACACCTCCATTCGGTGACTTCACACACCTCCATTCTGACTTCACACACCTCCATTCTATGACTTCACACACTTCCATTCTATGACTTCACACACCTCCATTCGGTGACTTCACAAACCTCCCTTCTGTGACTTCACACACCTCCATTCTATGACTTCACACACCAACATTCTATGATTTAACACACCTCCATTCTATGATTTCACACATCCATTTTGACTTCACACACCTAAAATATATGACTTCATACCTGTCCATTCTGTGACTTCACACACCTCCATTCTATGACTTCACACACCTCCTTTCTGTGACTTCACCCACCTCCATTCTGTGACTTCACACACCTCCATTCTGACTTCACAGAGCTCCATTCTATGACTTAACACACCTCCATTCTTACTTTACAAACATCCATTCTATAACTTCACACACCTCCATTCTATGACTTTACACACCTCCATTCTGTGACTTCACACACCTCCATTCTATGACTTCCCAAACTTCCATTGTGACGTCACACACCTCCATTCTATTACTTCACACACCTCCATTCTGAATTCACACAGCTCCATTCTGTGACTTCACAAAACTCCATTCTATGGTTTCACACACCTCCATACTATGACTTCACACAACTCCATCTATGACTTCACACACCTCCATTCTGACATCACACACCTCTATTCTATGACTTTGCACACCTCCATTCTGACATCACACACCTCCATTATATGACTTCACAGACCTCGAATCTGTGACTTCACAATGCTGCACTCTATGACTTCACTCTCCTCCATTCTATGACTTACCACACCTCCTTTCTATGACGTCACCCACCTCCAATCTATGACTACCCACATCCATTCTGACTTCACACACCTCCATTCTCTGACTTCACACACCTCCATTCTATGACTTCACACACTTCCATTCTATGATTTCACATACCTCCATGCTATGACTTCACAAACCTCCATTCTGTGACTTCACACACCTCCATTCTGAGTTCACACACCTCCATTCTGTGACTTCACAAACCTCCATTCTATGATTTCACACACCTCCATTCTATGACTTCACACACCTCCATTTTATGACGTCACACACCTCCGTTTTGACTTTTCACACCTCCATTCTGTGACTTCACACACCTCCATTCTATGACTTCACACACTTTCATTGTGACATCACACACCTCCATTCTATGAGTTCACAAACCTCCATTCTATGACTTCACACACCTCCATTCTGACTTCACACACCTCCATTCTGTGACTTCACAGACCTCGAATATGTGACTTCACTCACCTCCACTCTATGACTTCACACTCCTCCATTCTATGACTTCCCACACCTCCTTTCTAAGAGTTCACTCACCTCCATTTTATGACTTCACACACCTCCATTCTGTGACTTCACACACCTCCATTCTATGACCTCACACACCCTCATTCTATGATTTCACACAACTCCATTCTATGACTTCACACATCCATTTTGACTTCACACACCTCCAATATATGACTTCAAACACCTTAATTCTGTGACTTCACACACCTCCATTCTATGACCTCATACCCTCCATTCTGTGAGTCCACACACCTCCATTCTATAACTTCACACACCTCCATTCTATGACTTCCCACACCTGCATTCTGACTTCACACACCTCCATTCTATGACTTCAGACATCTTCTTTCTGTAACTTCCCACACTTCCAATATTTCACTTCACAAACCTCCATTCCATGACTTTACACACCTCCATTCGATGAGTTCACACATCTCCATTCTTTGACTTCACACACCTCCATTTTGACTTCACACACCTACATTCTGTGACTTCACACAGCTCCATTTGTGACTTCACACACCACCATTTTGATTTCACACACCTCCATTCTGTGACTTCACACACCTCCATTCTTTGAGTTCACACACCACCGTATTGACTTCACACACTTCCATTCTGTGACTTCACACACATCCCTTCTGTGACTTCACACACCACCATTGTTTGACTTCACACACCTCCATTATTTGACTTCAAACACCTCCATTCCGCGACTTCACAAACCTCCATTCTATTAGTTCACACACATCCATTCTATGAGTTCACACACCACAATATTTCTTCACAAACCTCCATAATATGACTTCGCAAACCTCCATTCTGTGACTTCACACATCTCCACTCAGAGTTCACACACCTGCATTCGGTGACTTCACACACCTCCATTCTGACTTCACACACCTCAATTCTATGACTTCACACACTTCCATTCTGTGACTTCACACACCTCCATTCTGTGACTTCACACACCTCCATTCTGTGACTTCACACACTTCCATTCTATGACTTCACACACCTCCATTCTGTGAATTCACACACCTCCATTCTGTGACTTCACACACCTCCATTATATGACCTCACACACCCTCATTCTATGGTTTCACACACCTCCATTCTATGAATTTACACATCCATTTTGACTTCACACACCTCCAATATATGACTTCAAACACCTCAATTCTGTGACTTCACACACCTCCATTCTATGACTTCCTACACATGCATTCTGACTTCACACACCTCCATTGTATGCCTTCACACATCTTCTTTCTGTAACTTCCCACACTCCCAATGTTTGACTTCACAAACCACCATTCCATGACTTCACACACCTCCATTCTATGAGTTCACACACCTTCATTCTTTGACTTCACACACCTCCATTTTGACTTCACACACCTACATTCTGTGACTTCACACACGTCCATTTGTGACGTCACACACCACCACTTTAATTTCACACACCACCATTCTGTGACTTCACACACCTCCAGTCTTTGACTTCACACACCTCCGTTTTGACTTCACACACTTCCATTCTGTGACTTCACACACCTCCATTCTGTGACTTCACACACCACCATTGTTTGACTTCACACACTTCCATTCTTTGACTTCACACACTTCCATTCTATTAGTTCACAAACATCCATTCTAGGACTTCAACACCAAAATTTTGTCTTCACACACCTCCATTCTATGACTTCACACACCTTCATTCTTAATTCAGAAACATCCATTCTATGACTTCACACACCTCCATTCTATGACTTCGCAAACCTCCATTCTGTGACTTCACACACCTCCATTCGGAGTTCACACACCTCCATTCGGTGACTTCACACACCTCCATTCTGACTTCACACACCTCCATTCTATGACTTCACACACTTCCATTCTATGACTTCACACACCTCCATTCGGTGACTTCACAAACCTCCCTTCTGTGACTTCACACACCTCCATTCTATGACTTCACACACCAACATTCTATGATTTAACACACCTCCATTCTATGATTTCACACATCCATTTTGACTTCACACACCTAAAATATATGACTTCATACCTGTCCATTCTGTGACTTCACACACCTCCATTCTATGACTTCACACACCTCCTTTCTGTGACTTCACCCACCTCCATTCTGTGACTTCACACACCTCCATTCTGACTTCACAGAGCTCCATTCTATGACTTAACACACCTCCATTCTTACTTTACAAACATCCATTCTATAACTTCACACACCTCCATTCTATGACTTTACACACCTCCATTCTGTGACTTCACACACCTCCATTCTATGACTTCCCAAACTTCCATTGTGACGTCACACACCTCCATTCTATTACTTCACACACCTCCATTCTGAATTCACACAGCTCCATTCTGTGACTTCACAAAACTCCATTCTATGGTTTCACACACCTCCATACTATGACTTCACACAACTCCATCTATGACTTCACACACCTCCATTCTGACATCACACACCTCTATTCTATGACTTTGCACACCTCCATTCTGACATCACACACCTCCATTATATGACTTCACAGACCTCGAATCTGTGACTTCACAATGCTGCACTCTATGACTTCACTCTCCTCCATTCTATGACTTACCACACCTCCTTTCTATGACGTCACCCACCTCCAATCTATGACTACCCACATCCATTCTGACTTCACACACCTCCATTCTCTGACTTCACACACCTCCATTCTATGACTTCACACACTTCCATTCTATGATTTCACATACCTCCATGCTATGACTTCACAAACCTCCATTCTGTGACTTCACACACCTCCATTCTGAGTTCACACACCTCCATTCTGTGACTTCACAAACCTCCATTCTATGATTTCACACACCTCCATTCTATGACTTCACACACCTCCATTTTATGACGTCACACACCTCCGTTTTGACTTTTCACACCTCCATTCTGTGACTTCACACACCTCCATTCTATGACTTCACACACTTTCATTGTGACATCACACACCTCCATTCTATGAGTTCACAAACCTCCATTCTATGACTTCACACACCTCCATTCTGACTTCACACACCTCCATTCTGTGACTTCACAGACCTCGAATATGTGACTTCACTCACCTCCACTCTATGACTTCACACTCCTCCATTCTATGACTTCCCACACCTCCTTTCTAAGAGTTCACTCACCTCCATTTTATGACTTCACACACCTCCATTCTGTGACTTCACACACCTCCATTCTATGACCTCACACACCCTCATTCTATGATTTCACACAACTCCATTCTATGACTTCACACATCCATTTTGACTTCACACACCTCCAATATATGACTTCAAACACCTTAATTCTGTGACTTCACACACCTCCATTCTATGACCTCATACCCTCCATTCTGTGAGTCCACACACCTCCATTCTATAACTTCACACACCTCCATTCTATGACTTCCCACACCTGCATTCTGACTTCACACACCTCCATTCTATGACTTCAGACATCTTCTTTCTGTAACTTCCCACACTTCCAATATTTCACTTCACAAACCTCCATTCCATGACTTTACACACCTCCATTCGATGAGTTCACACATCTCCATTCTTTGACTTCACACACCTCCATTTTGACTTCACACACCTACATTCTGTGACTTCACACAGCTCCATTTGTGACTTCACACACCACCATTTTGATTTCACACACCTCCATTCTGTGACTTCACACACCTCCATTCTTTGAGTTCACACACCACCGTATTGACTTCACACACTTCCATTCTGTGACTTCACACACATCCCTTCTGTGACTACACACACCACCATTGTTTGACTTCACACACCTCCATTATTTGACTTCAAACACCTCCATTCCGCGACTTCACAAACCTCCATTCTATTAGTTCACACACATCCATTCTATGAGTTCACACACCACAATATTTCTTCACAAACCTCCATTCTATGACTTCGCAAACCTCCATTCTGTGACTTCACACATCTCCACTCAGAGTTCACACACCTGCATTCGGTGACTTCACACACCTCCATTCTGACTTCACACACCTCAATTCTATGACTTCACACACTTCCATTCTGTGACTTCACACACCTCCATTCTGTGACTTCACACACCTCCATTCTGTGACTTCACACACCTCCATTCTGACTTCACACAGCTCCATTCTATGACTTCACACACCTCTTTTCTTACTTTACAAACATCCATTCTATAACTTCACACACCTCCATTCTATGACTTCACACACCTCCATTCTGTGACTTCACATACCTCCATTCTATGACTTCACACACCTCCATTCTGTGACTTCACACACCTCCATTCTATGACTTCACACACTTCCATTGTGACGTCACACACCTCCATTCTATGATTTCACACACCTCCATTCTGACTTCACACACCTCCATTATATTACTTCACACACCTCCATTCTGAATTCACACAGCTCCATTCTGTGACTTCACAAAACTCCATTCTATGGTTTCACACACCTCCATACTACGACTTCACACAACTCCATCTATGACTTCACACACCTCCATTCTGACATCACACACCTCTATTCTATGACTTCGCACACCTCCATTCTGACATCACACACCTCCATTCTATGACTTCACAGACCTCGAATCTGTGACTTCACTCACCTGCACTCTATGACTTCACACTGCTCCATTCTATGACTTACTACACCTCCTTTCTATGACGTAACCCACCTCCAATCTATGACTACCCACCTCCATTCTGACTTCACACACCTCCATTCTTAGACTTCACACACCTTCATTTTCCTTCAGAAACATCCATTCTATGACTTCACACACGTCCATTCTATGACTTCACAAACCTCCATTCTGTGACTTCACACACCTCCAGTCTGAGTTGACACAACTCCATTCGTTGACGTCACACATCTCCATTCTGACTTCACACACCTCCATTCTATGACTTCACACACTTCCATTCTATGACTTCACACACCTCCATTCTGTGACTTCACAAACCTCCATTCTGAGTTCACACACCTCCATTCTGTGACTTCACACACCTCCATTCTTTGACTTCACACACCTCCATTGTGTGACTTCACACACTTCCATTCTGTGACTTCACACACCTGCATTCTATGACCTCACACACCCTCATTCTATGATTTCACAGACCTCCATTCTATGACTTCAGACATCCATTTTGACTTCACACACCTCTAATATATGACTTCAAACACCTCAATTCTGTGATTTCACACACCTCCATTCTATGACCTCACACACTTCCATTCTATGATTTCACATACCTCCATGCTATGACTTCACACACCTCCATTCTGTGACTGCACACACCTCGATTCTGAGTTCACACACCTCCATTCTCTGACTTCACAAACCTCCCTTCTATGATTTCACACACCTCCATTCTATGACTTCACACACCTCCATTTTATGACGTCACACACCTCCATTTTGACTTCTCACACCACCATTCTGTGACTTCACACACCTCCATTCTATGACTTGACACACTTCCATTGTGACATCACACACCTCCATTCTATGAGTTCACACACCTCCATTCTATGACTTCACACACCTCCATTCTGACTTCATACACCTCCATTCTATGACTTCACAGACCTCGAATATGTGACTTCACTCACCTCCACTCTATGACTTCACACTCCTCCATTCTATCACTTCCCACACCTCCTTTCTATGACTTCACCCACCTCCATTTTATGACTTCACACACCTCCATTCTGTGAATTCACACACCTCCATTCTATGACCTCACACACCCTCAATCTTTGATTTCACACACCTCCATTCTATGACTTCACACATCCATTTTGACTTCACAGACCTCCAATATATGACTTCAAACACCTCAATTCTCTCACTTCACACTCCTCCATTCTATGACCTCATACCCTCCATTCTGTGACTCCACACACCTCCATTCTATGACTTCACACACTTCCATTCTATGACTTCACACACCTCCATTATGTGACTTTACACACCTCCATTGTGAGTTCACACTCCTCCATTCTGTGATGTCACACATCTCCATTCTGTGACTTCACACACCTCCATTCTATTACTTCACACACCTCCATTCTGAATTCCCACAGCTCCATTCTGTGACTTCACAAAACTCCATTCTATGGTTTCACACACCTCCATACTACGACTTCACACAACTCCATCTATGACTTCACACACCTCCATTCTGACATCACACACCTCCATTCTATGACTTCACAGACCTAGAATCTGTGACTTCACTCACCTGCACTCTATGACTTCACACTGCTCCATTCTATGACTTACCACACCTCCTTTCTATGACATCACCCACCTCCAATCTATGACTACCCACCTCCAATCTGACTTCACACACCTCCATTCTCTGACTTCACACACCTCCATTCTTTGACTTCACACACCTTCATTTTTCCTTCAGAAACATCCATTCTATGACTTCACACACGTCCATTCTATGACTTCACAAACCTCCATTCTGTGACTTCACACACCTCCATTCTGAGTTGACACAACTCCATTCTCTGACTTCACAAATCTCCATTCTGAGTTCACACACCTCCATTCTGTGACTTCACACACCTCCATTCTTTGACTTCACACACCTCCATTGTGTGACTTCACACACTTCCATTCTGTGACTTCACACACCTGCATTCTATGACCTCACACACCCTCATTCTATGATTTCACAGACCTCCATTCTATGACTTCAGACATCCATTTTGACTTCACACACCTCTAATATATGACTTCAAACACCTCAATTCTGTGATTTCACACACCTCCATTCTATGACCTCACACACTTCCATTCTATGATTTCACATACCTCCATGCTATGACTTCGCACACCTCCATTCTGTGACTTCACACACCTCGATTCTGAGTTCACACACCTCCAATCTCTGACTTCACAAACCTCCCTTCTATGATTTCACACACCTCCATTCTATGACTTCACACACCTCCATTTTATGACGTCACACATCTCCATTTTGACTTCTCACACCACCATTCTGTGACTTCACACACCTCCATTCTATGACTTGACACACTTCCATTGTGACATCACACACCTCCATTCTATGAGTTCACACACCTCCATTCTATGACTTCACACACCTCCATTCTGACTTCACACACCTCCATTCTATGACTTCACAGACCTCGAATATGTGACTTCACTCACCTCCACTCCATGACTTCACACTCCTCCATTCTATGACTTCCCACACCTCCTTTCTATGACTTCACCCACATCCATTTTATGACTTCACACACCTCCATTCTGTGACTTCACACACCTCGATTCTGAGTTCACACACCTCCATTCTCTGACTTCACAAACCTCCCTTCTATGATTTCACACACCTCCATTCTATGACTTCACACACCTCCATTTTATGACGTCACACACCTCCATTTTGACTTCTCACACCACCATTCTGTGACTTCACACACCTCCATTCTATGACTTGACACACTTCCATTGTGACATCACACACCTCCATTCTATGAGTTCACACACCTCCATTCTATGACTTCACACACCTCCATTCTGACTTCATACACCTCCATTCTATGACTTCACAGACCTCGAATATGTGACTTCACTCACCTCCACTCTATGACTTCACACTCCTCCATTCTATGACTTCCCACACCTCCTTTCTATGACTTCACCCACCTCCATTTTATGACTTCACACACCTCCATTCTGTGAATTCACACACCTCCATTCTATGACCTCACACACCCTCAATCTTTGATTTCACACACCTCCATTCTATGACTTCACACATCCATTTTGACTTCACAGACCTCCAATATATGACTTCAAACACCTCAATTCTGTCACTTCACACTCCTCCATTCTATGACCTCATACCCTCCATTCTGTGACTCCACACACCTCCATTCTATGACTTCACACACTTCCATTCTATGACTTCACACACCTCCATTATGTGACTTTACACACCTCCATTGTGAGTTCACACTCCTCCATTCTGTGATGTCACACATCTCCATTCTGTGCCTTCACACACCTCCATTCTATTACTTCACACACCTCCATTCTGAATTCCCACAGCTCCATTCTGTGACTTCACAAAACTCCATTCTATGGTTTCACACACCTCCATACTACGACTTCACACAACTCCATCTATGACTTCACACACCTCCATTCTGACATCACACACCTCCATTCTTTGACTTCACAGACCTAGAATCTGTGACTTCACTCACCTGCACTCTATGACTTCACACTGCTCCATTCTATGACTTACCACACCTCCTTTCTATGACATCACCCACCTCCAATCTATGACTACCCACCTCCAATCTGACTTCACACACCTCCATTCTCTGACTTCACACACCTCCATTCTTTGACTTCACACACCTTCATTTTTCCTTCAGAAACATCCATTCTATGACTTCACACACGTCCATTCTATGACTTCACAAATCTCCATTCTGTGACTTCACACACCTCCATTCTGAGTTGACACAACTCCATTCTGTGACTTCACAAACCTCCATTCTGAGTTCACACACCTCCATTCTGTGACTTCACACACCTCCATTCTTTGACTTCACACACCTCCATTGTGTGACTTCACACACTTCCATTCTGTGACTTCACACACCTGCATTCTATGACCTCACACACCCTCATTCTATGATTTCACAGACCTCCATTCTATGACTTCAGACATCCATGTTGACTTCACACACCTCTAATATATGACTTCAAACACCTCAATTCTGTGATTTCACACACCTCCATTCTATGACCTCACACACTTCCATTCTATGATTTCACATACCTCCATGCTATGACTTCACACACCTCCATTCTGTGACTTCACACACCTCGATTCTGAGTTCACACACCTCCATTCTCTGACTTCACAAACCTCCCTTCTATGATTTCACACACCTCCATTCTATGACTTCACACACCTCCATTTTATGACGTCACACATCTCCATTTTGACTTCTCACACCACCATTCTGTGACTTCACACACCTCCATTCTATGACTTGACACACTTCCATTGTGACATCACACACCTCCATTCTATGAGTTCACACACCTCCATTCTATGACTTCACACACCTCCATTCTGACTTCACACACCTCCATTCTATGACTTCACAGACCTCGAATATGTGACTTCACTCACCTCCACTCCATGACTTCACACTCCTCCATTCTATGACTTCCCACACCTCCTTTCTATGACTTCACCCACCTCCATTTTATGACTTCACACACCTCCATTCTGTGAATTCACACACCTCCATTCTATGACCTCACACACCCTCAATCTATGATTTCACACACCTCCATTCTATGACTTCACACATCCATTTTGACTTCACACACCTCCAATATATGACTTCAAACACCGCAATTCTGTCACTTCACACTCCTCCATTCTATGACCTCATACCCTCCATTCTGTGACTCCACACACCTCCATTCTATGACTTCACACACTTCCATTCTATAACTTCACACACCTCCATTATGTGACTTTACACACCTCCATTGTGAGTTCACACTCCTCCATTCTGTGATGTCACACATCTCCATTCTGTGACTTCACACACCTCCATTCTATGACTTCACACAATTCCATTCTATGACTTCACCCACCGCCATTCTATGACTTCACACCTCCATTCTGACTTCACACACCTCCATTCTGTGACATCACACACCTCCATTCTATGACTTCACACACTTCCATTCTATGACTTCACACACCTTCATTCTATGACTTCACACACCTCCATTCTATGACTTCCCACACCTGCATTCTGACTTCACACACCTCCATTCTATGACTTCACACATCTTCTTTCTGTAACTTCCCACACTTCCAATGTTTGACTTCACAAACCTCCATTCCATGAATTCACACACCTCCATTCTATGAGTTCACACACCTCCATTCTTTGACTTCACACACCTACATTTTGACTTCACACACCTACATTCTGTGACTTCACACACCTCCATTTGTGATTTCACACACCACCATTTTGATTTCACACACCTCCATTCTGTGACTTCACACACCTCCGTTCTTTGAGTTCACACACCTCCGTTTTGACTTCACACACTTCCATTCTGTGACATCACACACCTCCATTCTGTGACTTTACACACCACCATTGTTTGACTTCACACACCTACATTCTTTGACTTCACACACCTCCATTCCACGACTTCACACACCTCCATTCTATTAGTTCACACACATCCATTCTATGAATTCACACACCACAATTTTGTCTTCAAACACCTCCATTCTATGACTTCGCAAACCTCCATTCTGTGACTTCACACACCTCCATTCGGAGTTCACACACCTCCATTCGGTGACTTCACACACCTCCATTCTGACTTCACACACCTCAATTCTATGACTTCACACACTTCCATTCTGTGACTTCACACACCTCCATTCTGTGACTTCACACACCTCCATTCTGACCTCACAGAGCTCCATTCTATGACTTCACACACCTCCATTCTTACATTACAAACATCCATTCTATAACTTCACACACCTCCACTCTATGACTTTACACACCTCCATTCTGTGACTTCACATACCTCCATTCTATGACTTCACACACCTCCATTCTGTGACTTCACACACCTCCATTCTGTGACTTCACATACCTCCATTCTGACTTCACACAGCTCCATTCTTTGACTTCACACACCTCCATTCTTACTTTACAAACATCCCTTCTATAACTTCACACACCTCCATTCTATGACTTTACGCACCTCGATTCTGTGACTTCACATACCTCCATTCTATGACTTCACACACCTCCATTCTGTGACTTCACACACCTCCATTCTATGACATCAAACACCCTCATTCTATGATTTCACACACCTCCATTCTATGACTTCACACACCTCCATTCTGACTTCACACACCTTCATTTTTCCTTCAGAAACATCCAATCTAGGACTTCACACACCTCTATTCTATGACTTCACAAACCTCCATTCTGTGACTTCACACACCTCCATTCTGAGTTGACAAAACTCCATTCGGTGACGTCACACATCTCAATTCTGACTTCACTCACCTCCATTCTATGACTTCACAGACTTCCATTCTATGACTTCACACACCTCCATTCTGTGACTTCACAAACCTCCATTCTGAGTTCACACACCTCTATTCTGTGACTTCACACACCTCCAGTCTGTGACTCCACACACCTCCATTGTGTGACTTCACACACTTCCATTCTATGACTTCACACACCTCCATTTTACAAATTCACACACCTCCATTCTATGACCTCACACACCCTCATTCTATGATTTCACAGACCTCCATTCTATGACTTCAAACATCCATTTTGATTTCACACACCTCTAATATATGACTTCAAACACCTCAATTCTGTGATTTCACACACCTCCATTCTATGACTTCACACACTTCCATTCTATGATTTCACATACCTCCATGCTATGACTTCACACACCTCCATTCTGTGACTTCACACACCTCCATTCTGAGTTCACACACCTCAATTCTGTGACTTCACAAACCTCCATTCTATGATTTCACACACCTCCATTCTATGACTTCACACACCTCCATTTTATGACGTCACACACCACCATTTTGACTTCTCACACCTCCATTCTGTGACTTCATACACCTCCTTTCTATGACTTCACACACTTCCATTGTGACATCACACACCTCCATTCTATGACTTCACACACTTCCATTGGGACGTCACACACCTCCATTCTATGAGTTCACACACCTACATTCTATGACTTCACACACCTCCATTCTATGACTTCACAGACCTCGAATCTGTGACTTCACTCACCTCCAATCTATGACTTCACACTCCTCCATTCTATGACTTCCCACAACTCCTTTCTATGACTTCACACCTCCATTCTTACTTCACACACCTCCATTATATGACGTCACACAACTCCGTTCTATGACTTCACACACCTCCATTCTATGACTTCACACACCTCCATTCTGTGACTTCACACACCTCCATTCTGTGACTTCACACACCTTCATTCTTACTTCACAAACATATATTCTATGACTTCACACACCTGCAATCTATGACTTCACACACCTCTATTTTTTGACTTCACACACCTCCATTCTGTGACTTCACACACCTCCATTCTGTGACTTCACACAGCTCCATTCTGTGACTTCACACACCTCCATTCTCCGACTTCACACCCCTCCAATTTGACTTCACAAACCTCCATTCTATGATTTCACACACCTCCATTCTATGACTTCACACACCTCCATTCTGTGACTTCACAAACCTCCATTCTATGATTACACACACCTCCAATCTATGACTTCACACACCTACATTTTATGACGTCACACGCCTCCATTTTAACTACACACACCTCCATTATGTGACCCCACACACGTCCCTTCTGTGACTTCACACACCTCCATTCTATGACTTCACACACCTTCACTGTATGACTTCACACACCTCCATTCTATGACTTCACACACTTCCATTCTATGATTTCACATACCTCCATGGTATGACTTCACACACCTCCATTCTGTGACTTCACACACCTCCTTTCTATGACTTCACACACCTCCATTCTGTGACTTCACAAACATGCATTCTATGATTTCACACACCTCCATTCTATGACTTCACACACCTACATTCTTTGACTTCACACACCTCCATTCTGTGACTTCACACACCTCCATTCTGTGACTTCAGACAGCTCCATTCTGTGACTTCACACACCTCCATTCTCCGACTTCACACACCTCCATTCTATGACTTCACACATCCATTTTGACTTCACACACCTCCAATATATAACTTCAAACACCTCAATTCTGTGACTTCACACACCTCCATTTTGTGACTTCACACACCTCCATTGTGTGACTTCACACACTTCCATTCTTTGACTTCATAAACCTCCCTTTTATAATTTCACACACCTCCATTCTGTGACTTCACACACCTCCATTCTATGACCTCACACACCCTCATTCTATGATTTCACACACCTCCATTCTATGATTTCACACATCCATTTTGACTTCACACACCTCTAATATATGATTTCAAACACCTCAATTCTGTGACTTCACACACCTCCATTCTATGACTTCACACACTTCCATTCTATGACTTCATACACCTCCATTTTATAACTTCACACACCTCCATTCTATGACTTCACACACCTCCATTCTGAGTTTACACACCTCCATTCTATGACTTCACACACCTCCATTCTTTGACGTCACACCTTTATTCTATGACTTCATACAACTTCATTCTTACTTTACAAACATCCATTCTATAACTTCACACACCTCCATTCTATGACTTCAAACAGCTCCATTCTGTGACTTCACACACCTCCATTCTATGACTTCACATACCTCCATTCTGTAACTTCACACACCTCCATTGTATGACTTCACACACTTCCATTGTGACGTCACTCACCTCCATTCTATGAGTTCACACACCTCCGTTATGACTTCAAACACCTACATTCTATGACTTCACACACCTGCATTCTGTATTCACATACCTCCATTCTGTGACTTCACACACCTCCATACTATGACTTCACACAACACCATCTATGACTTCACACACCTGCATTCTGACATCACACACCTCCATTCTATGACTTCACAGACCTCGAATCTGTGACTTCACTCACCTGCACTCTATGACTTCACACTCCTAATTCTATGAGTTTCCACACCTCCTTTCTATGACATCACCACCTCCAATCTATGACTACACACCTCCATTCTGACTTCACACACCTTCATTCTGCGAATTCACAAACCTCCATTCTATGTGTTCACATACCTCCATGCTATGACTTCACACACCTTCATTCTTACTTCAGAAACATCAGTTCTATGACTTCACACAACCCCATTCTATGACTTCACAAACCTCCATTCTGTGACTTTACACACCTCCATTCTGAGTTCACACAACTCCATTCGGTGACTTCACACACCTCCATTCTGACTTCACACACCTCCATTCTATGACTTCACACACTTCCATTCTTTGACTTCACACACCTCCATTCTGTGAATTCACACACCTCCATTCTGTATTCACACACCTCAATTCTGTGCCTTCACACACCTCCATTCTGTGACTTCACAAACCTCCATTCTGTGACTTCACACACTTCCATTCTATGACTTCACACACCTCCATTCTATGACTTCACACACCTCCATTCTGTGACATCACACACCTCCATTCTATGACCTCACACACCCTCATTCTATGGTTTCACACACCTCCATTCTATGAATTCACACATCCATTTTGACTTTACACACCTCCAATATATGACTTCAAACACCTCAATTCTGTGACTTCACACACCTCCATTCTATGTCTTCATACACTTCCATTCTGTGACTTCCCACACCTCCATTCTGTGACGTCACACACCTCCATTCTATGACTTCACACACCTCTATTCTGACTTCACACACCTCCATTCTATGACTTCACACACCTCTATTCTGACTTCACACACCTCCATTCTATGACTTCACACACCTCCATTCTGACTTGACACACCTCCATTCTATGACTTTGCACACCTCTATTCTGACTTCACACACCTCCATTCTGTGACTTCACACACCTCCCTTCGATGACTTCACACACCTACTTTCGTAGACTTCACACACAACCATTTTGACTTCACACCTCCATTCTATGACTTCACACACCTCCATTCTGTGACTTCTCAAACCTCCATTCTATGATTTCACACACCTCCAATCTATGACTTCACACACCATTATTTTATGACGTCACACACCTCCATTTTGACTTCACACACCTCCATTATGTGACTCCGCACACCTCCCTTCTGTGACTTCACACACCTCCATTCTATGACTTCACACACTTCCATTCTATGACTTCACGCACCGCTATTCCGTGACTTCACACACCTGCATTGTGAGTTCACACACCTCCATTCTGTGACCTCACACTCCTCCATTCTGCGATTTCACACACATCCATTCTGAGATGTCACACCTCCATTCTATGAATTCACACACCTCCATTTTGTGATTTCACACACCTCAATTCTATGACTTCACACAACTCCATTCTGTGACTTCACACATCTCCATTCTGAGTTCACACACCTCCATTCTGTGACTTCACACACCTCCATTCTGTGACTTCACACACCTCCATTCTATGACTTCACACACCTCCATTCTGTGACTTCACAAACCTCCATTCTATGACTTCACACACCTCCAATCTATGACTTCACACACCTCAATTTTATGACGTCACACACCTCCATTTTGACTTCTCACACCTCCATTATGTGACTTCACACACCTCTGTTCTGTGACTTCACACACCTCCATTCTATGACTTCACACACCTTCATTGTATGACTTCGCACACCTCCATTCTATGACTTCACACACTTCCATCCTATGATTTCACATACCTTCATACGATGACTTCACACACCTCCATTCTGTGACTTCACACACCTCCATTCTGAGTTCACACACCGCCATTCTGTGACTTCACAAACCTCTATTCTATGATTTCACACACCTCCATTCTATGACTTCTCACACCTCCATTTTAGGACGTCACACACCTCCATTTTGACTTCACACACTTCCATTCTGTGACTTCACACACCTCCATTCTATGACTTCACACATTTCCATTGGGACGTCACACACCTCCATTCTATGAGTTCACACACCTATATTCTATGACTTCACACACCTTCATTCGACTTCACACACCTCCATTCTATGACTTCACAGACCTCGAATCTGTGACTTCACTCACCTCCAATCTATGACTTCACACTCCTCCATTCTATGACTTCCCACAACTCCTTTCTATGACTTCACACCTCCATTCTGACTTCACACACCTCCATTATGTGACTTCACACACCTCCATTATATGACGTCACACACCTCCATTCTGTGACTTCACACACCTCCATTCTGTGACTTCACACACCTTCATTCTTACTTCACAAACATATATTCTATGACTTCACACACCTGCAATCTATGACTTCACACACCTCCATTTTTTGACTTCACACACCTCCATTCTGTGACTTCACACACCTCCATTCTGTGACTTCACACAGCTCCATTCTGTGACTTCACACACCTCCATTCTCCGACTTCACACACCTCCATTCTATGACTTCACACATCCATTTTGACTTCACACAACTCCAATATATAACTTCAAACACCTCAGTTCTGTGACTTCACAAACCTCCATTCTATGAATTCATACCCGTCCATTCTGTGACTTCACACACCTCCATTCTTTGACTTCACACACCTCCATTCTGTGACTTCACCCACCTCCATTCTGTGACTTCCCACACCTCCATTCTCCGACTTCACACCCCTCCAATTTGACTTCACATACCTCCATTCTATGACTTCACACACCTCCATTCTGTGACTTCACAAACCTCCATTCTATGATTTCACACACCTCCAATCTATGACTTCACACACCTCCATTCTATGACTTCCCACACCTACATTCTGACTTCACACACCTCCATTGTATGACTTCACATATATTCTTTCTGTAACTTCCCACACTTCCAATGTTTGACTTCACAAACCTCCATTCCATGACTTCACACACCTCCATTCTATGAGTTCACACACCTCCATTCTTTGACTTCACACACCTCCATTTTGACTTTACAGATCTACATTCTGTGACTACACACACCTCCATTTGTGACTTCACACACCACCCTTTTGATTTCACACACCACCATTCTGTGACTTCACACACCTCCATTCTTTGACTTCACACACCTCCATTTCGACTTCACACACTTCCATTCTGTGACTTCACACACCTCCATTCTGAGTTCACACACCTCCATTTTGTGACTTCAGAAACCTCTATTCTATGATTTCACACACCTCCATTTTAGGATGTCACACACCTCCATTTTGACTTCACACACTTTCTTTCTTTGACTTCACACACCTCCATTCTATGATTTCACATACCTTCATGCGATGACTTCACAAACCTCCATTCTGTGATTTCACAAACCTCCATTCTGAGTTCACACACCTCCATGCTGTGACTTCCCAAACCTCTATTCTATGATTTCACACACCTCCATTCTATGACTTCACACACCTCCATTTTAGGACGTCACACCCCTCCATTTTGACTTCACACACCTCCATTTTATGACTTCACACACCTCCATTCTATGACTTCACACACTTCCATTGTGACGTCACACACCTCCATTCTGTTAGTTCACACACATACATTCTATGACTTCACACACCTTGATTCGACTACACACACCTCCATTATGACTTCACACACCTCCATTATGTGACTTCACACACCTCCATTATATGACGTCACACAACTCCGTTCTAAGACTTCACACACCTCCATTCTATGACTTCACACACCTCCATTCTGTGACTTCACACACCTCCATTCTATGACTTCACACACCTTCATTCTTACTTCAAAAACATACATTCTATGACTTCACACACCTCCATTCTATGACTTCACACACCTCCATTCTTTGACTTCACACACCTCCATTCTGTGACTTCACACACCTCCATTCTGTGACTTCACACAGCTCCATTCTGTGACTTCACACACCACCATTCTCCGACTTCACACACCTCCATTCTATGACTTCACACACCTTCATTCTTACTTCACAAACATACATTCTATGACTTCACACACTTCCATTCTATGATTTCACATACCTCCATGCTATGACTTCACACACCTCCATTCTGTGACTTCACACACCTCCATTCTGAGTTCACACACCTCAATTCTGTGACTTCACAAACCTCCATTCTATGATTTCACACACCTCCATTCTATGACTTCACACACCTCCATTTTATGACGTCACACACCACCATTTTGACTTCTCACACCTCCATTCTGTGACTTCATACACCTCCTTTCTATGACTTCACACACTTCCATTGTGACATCACACACCTCCATTCTATGACTTCACACACTTCCATTGGGACGTCACACACCTCCATTCTATGAGTTCACACACCTACATTCTATGACTTCACACACCTCCATTCTATGACTTCACAGACCTCGAATCTGTGACTTCACTCACCTCCAATCTATGACTTCACACTCCTCCATTCTATGACTTCCCACAACTCCTTTCTATGACTTCACACCTCCATTCTTACTTCACACACCTCCATTATATGACGTCACACAACTCCGTTCTATGACTTCACACACCTCCATTCTATGACTTCACACACCTCCATTCTGTGACTTCACACACCTCCATTCTGTGACTTCACACACCTTCATTCTTACTTCACAAACATATATTCTATGACTTCACACACCTGCAATCTATGACTTCACACACCTCTATTTTTTGACTTCACACACCTCCATTCTGTGACTTCACACACCTCCATTCTGTGACTTCACACAGCTCCATTCTGTGACTTCACACACCTCCATTCTCCGACTTCACACCCCTCCAATTTGACTTCACAAACCTCCATTCTATGATTTCACACACCTCCATTCTATGACTTCACACACCTCCATTCTGTGACTTCACAAACCTCCATTCTATGATTACACACACCTCCAATCTATGACTTCACACACCTACATTTTATGACGTCACACGCCTCCATTTTAACTACACACACCTCCATTATGTGACCCCACACACGTCCCTTCTGTGACTTCACACACCTCCATTCTATGACTTCACACACCTTCACTGTATGACTTCACACACCTCCATTCTATGACTTCACACACTTCCATTCTATGATTTCACATACCTCCATGGTATGACTTCACACACCTCCATTCTGTGACTTCACACACCTCCTTTCTATGACTTCACACACCTCCATTCTGTGACTTCACAAACATGCATTCTATGATTTCACACACCTCCATTCTATGACTTCACACACCTACATTCTTTGACTTCACACACCTCCATTCTGTGACTTCACACACCTCCATTCTGTGACTTCAGACAGCTCCATTCTGTGACTTCACACACCTCCATTCTCCGACTTCACACACCTCCATTCTATGACTTCACACATCCATTTTGACTTCACACACCTCCAATATATAACTTCAAACACCTCAATTCTGTGACTTCACACACCTCCATTTTGTGACTTCACACACCTCCATTGTGTGACTTCACACACTTCCATTCTTTGACTTCATAAACCTCCCTTTTATAATTTCACACACCTCCATTCTGTGACTTCACACACCTCCATTCTATGACCTCACACACCCTCATTCTATGATTTCACACACCTCCATTCTATGATTTCACACATCCATTTTGACTTCACACACCTCTAATATATGATTTCAAACACCTCAATTCTGTGACTTCACACACCTCCATTCTATGACTTCACACACTTCCATTCTATGACTTCATACACCTCCATTTTATAACTTCACACACCTCCATTCTATGACTTCACACACCTCCATTCTGAGTTTACACACCTCCATTCTATGACTTCACACACCTCCATTCTTTGACGTCACACCTTTATTCTATGACTTCATACAACTTCATTCTTACTTTACAAACATCCATTCTATAACTTCACACACCTCCATTCTATGACTTCAAACAGCTCCATTCTGTGACTTCACACACCTCCATTCTATGACTTCACATACCTCCATTCTGTAACTTCACACACCTCCATTGTATGACTTCACACACTTCCATTGTGACGTCACTCACCTCCATTCTATGAGTTCACACACCTCCGTTATGACTTCAAACACCTACATTCTATGACTTCACACACCTGCATTCTGTATTCACATACCTCCATTCTGTGACTTCACACACCTCCATACTATGACTTCACACAACACCATCTATGACTTCACACACCTGCATTCTGACATCACACACCTCCATTCTATGACTTCACAGACCTCGAATCTGTGACTTCACTCACCTGCACTCTATGACTTCACACTCCTAATTCTATGAGTTTCCACACCTCCTTTCTATGACATCACCACCTCCAATCTATGACTACACACCTCCATTCTGACTTCACACACCTTCATTCTGCGAATTCACAAACCTCCATTCTATGTGTTCACATACCTCCATGCTATGACTTCACACACCTTCATTCTTACTTCAGAAACATCAGTTCTATGACTTCACACAACCCCATTCTATGACTTCACAAACCTCCATTCTGTGACTTTACACACCTCCATTCTGAGTTCACACAACTCCATTCGGTGACTTCACACACCTCCATTCTGACTTCACACACCTCCATTCTATGACTTCACACACTTCCATTCTTTGACTTCACACACCTCCATTCTGTGAATTCACACACCTCCATTCTGTATTCACACACCTCAATTCTGTGCCTTCACACACCTCCATTCTGTGACTTCACAAACCTCCATTCTGTGACTTCACACACTTCCATTCTATGACTTCACACACCTCCATTCTATGACTTCACACACCTCCATTCTGTGACATCACACACCTCCATTCTATGACCTCACACACCCTCATTCTATGGTTTCACACACCTCCATTCTATGAATTCACACATCCATTTTGACTTTACACACCTCCAATATATGACTTCAAACACCTCAATTCTGTGACTTCACACACCTCCATTCTATGTCTTCATACACTTCCATTCTGTGACTTCCCACACCTCCATTCTGTGACGTCACACACCTCCATTCTATGACTTCACACACCTCTATTCTGACTTCACACACCTCCATTCTATGACTTCACACACCTCTATTCTGACTTCACACACCTCCATTCTATGACTTCACACACCTCCATTCTGACTTGACACACCTCCATTCTATGACTTTGCACACCTCTATTCTGACTTCACACACCTCCATTCTGTGACTTCACACACCTCCCTTCGATGACTTCACACACCTACTTTCGTAGACTTCACACACAACCATTTTGACTTCACACCTCCATTCTATGACTTCACACACCTCCATTCTGTGACTTCTCAAACCTCCATTCTATGATTTCACACACCTCCAATCTATGACTTCACACACCATTATTTTATGACGTCACACACCTCCATTTTGACTTCACACACCTCCATTATGTGACTCCGCACACCTCCCTTCTGTGACTTCACACACCTCCATTCTATGACTTCACACACTTCCATTCTATGACTTCACGCACCGCTATTCCGTGACTTCACACACCTGCATTGTGAGTTCACACACCTCCATTCTGTGACCTCACACTCCTCCATTCTGCGATTTCACACACATCCATTCTGAGATGTCACACCTCCATTCTATGAATTCACACACCTCCATTTTGTGATTTCACACACCTCAATTCTATGACTTCACACAACTCCATTCTGTGACTTCACACATCTCCATTCTGAGTTCACACACCTCCATTCTGTGACTTCACACACCTCCATTCTGTGACTTCACACACCTCCATTCTATGACTTCACACACCTCCATTCTGTGACTTCACAAACCTCCATTCTATGACTTCACACACCTCCAATCTATGACTTCACACACCTCAATTTTATGACGTCACACACCTCCATTTTGACTTCTCACACCTCCATTATGTGACTTCACACACCTCTGTTCTGTGACTTCACACACCTCCATTCTATGACTTCACACACCTTCATTGTATGACTTCGCACACCTCCATTCTATGACTTCACACACTTCCATCCTATGATTTCACATACCTTCATACGATGACTTCACACACCTCCATTCTGTGACTTCACACACCTCCATTCTGAGTTCACACACCGCCATTCTGTGACTTCACAAACCTCTATTCTATGATTTCACACACCTCCATTCTATGACTTCTCACACCTCCATTTTAGGACGTCACACACCTCCATTTTGACTTCACACACTTCCATTCTGTGACTTCACACACCTCCATTCTATGACTTCACACATTTCCATTGGGACGTCACACACCTCCATTCTATGAGTTCACACACCTATATTCTATGACTTCACACACCTTCATTCGACTTCACACACCTCCATTCTATGACTTCACAGACCTCGAATCTGTGACTTCACTCACCTCCAATCTATGACTTCACACTCCTCCATTCTATGACTTCCCACAACTCCTTTCTATGACTTCACACCTCCATTCTGACTTCACACACCTCCATTATGTGACTTCACACACCTCCATTATATGACGTCACACACCTCCATTCTGTGACTTCACACACCTCCATTCTGTGACTTCACACACCTTCATTCTTACTTCACAAACATATATTCTATGACTTCACACACCTGCAATCTATGACTTCACACACCTCCATTTTTTGACTTCACACACCTCCATTCTGTGACTTCACACACCTCCATTCTGTGACTTCACACAGCTCCATTCTGTGACTTCACACACCTCCATTCTCCGACTTCACACACCTCCATTCTATGACTTCACACATCCATTTTGACTTCACACAACTCCAATATATAACTTCAAACACCTCAGTTCTGTGACTTCACAAACCTCCATTCTATGAATTCATACCCGTCCATTCTGTGACTTCACACACCTCCATTCTTTGACTTCACACACCTCCATTCTGTGACTTCACCCACCTCCATTCTGTGACTTCCCACACCTCCATTCTCCGACTTCACACCCCTCCAATTTGACTTCACATACCTCCATTCTATGACTTCACACACCTCCATTCTGTGACTTCACAAACCTCCATTCTATGATTTCACACACCTCCAATCTATGACTTCACACACCTCCATTCTATGACTTCCCACACCTACATTCTGACTTCACACACCTCCATTGTATGACTTCACATATATTCTTTCTGTAACTTCCCACACTTCCAATGTTTGACTTCACAAACCTCCATTCCATGACTTCACACACCTCCATTCTATGAGTTCACACACCTCCATTCTTTGACTTCACACACCTCCATTTTGACTTTACAGATCTACATTCTGTGACTACACACACCTCCATTTGTGACTTCACACACCACCCTTTTGATTTCACACACCACCATTCTGTGACTTCACACACCTCCATTCTTTGACTTCACACACCTCCATTTCGACTTCACACACTTCCATTCTGTGACTTCACACACCTCCATTCTGAGTTCACACACCTCCATTTTGTGACTTCAGAAACCTCTATTCTATGATTTCACACACCTCCATTTTAGGATGTCACACACCTCCATTTTGACTTCACACACTTTCTTTCTTTGACTTCACACACCTCCATTCTATGATTTCACATACCTTCATGCGATGACTTCACAAACCTCCATTCTGTGATTTCACAAACCTCCATTCTGAGTTCACACACCTCCATGCTGTGACTTCCCAAACCTCTATTCTATGATTTCACACACCTCCATTCTATGACTTCACACACCTCCATTTTAGGACGTCACACCCCTCCATTTTGACTTCACACACCTCCATTTTATGACTTCACACACCTCCATTCTATGACTTCACACACTTCCATTGTGACGTCACACACCTCCATTCTGTTAGTTCACACACATACATTCTATGACTTCACACACCTTGATTCGACTACACACACCTCCATTATGACTTCACACACCTCCATTATGTGACTTCACACACCTCCATTATATGACGTCACACAACTCCGTTCTAAGACTTCACACACCTCCATTCTATGACTTCACACACCTCCATTCTGTGACTTCACACACCTCCATTCTATGACTTCACACACCTTCATTCTTACTTTAAAAACATACATTCTATGACTTCACACACCTCCATTCTATGACTTCACACACCTCCATTCTTTGACTTCACACACCTCCATTCTGTGACTTCACACACCTCCATTCTGTGACTTCACACAGCTCCATTCTGTGACTTCACACACCACCATTCTCCGACTTCACACACCTCCATTCTATGACTTCACACACCTTCATTCTTACTTCACAAACATACATTCTATGACTTCACACACCTCCATTCTATGACTTCACACACCTCCATTCTGTGACTTCACACACCTCCATTCTTTGACTTCACACACCTCCATTCTGTGACTTCACACACCTCCATTCTGTGACTTCACACAGCTCCATTCTGTGACTTCACACACCTCCATTCTCTGACTTCACACCCCTCCAATATGACTTCGCATACCTCCATTCTGTGACTTCACACACCTCCACTCTGTGACTTCACACACCTCCATTCTGTGACTTCACAAACCTCCATTCTATGATTTCACACACCTCCAAAATATGACTTCACACACCTACATTTTATGACGTCACACACCTCCATTTTGACTTCACACCCCTCCATTATGTGACTCCACTCACCTCGCTTCTGTGACTTCACACACCTCCATTCTATGACTTCACACACTTCCATTCTATGACTTCACACACCGCCATTCCGTGACTTCACACACCTGCATTGTGAGTTCACACACCTCCATTCTGTGACCTCACACACCTCCATTCTGCGATTTCACACACCTTCATTCTGAGATGTCACACCTACATTCTATGAATTCACACACCTCCATTCTGTGATTTCACACCCCTCAATTCTATGACTTCGCACAACTCCATTCTGTGACTTCACACATCTCCATTCTGAGTTCACACACCTCCATTCTGTGAGTTCACACACCTCCATTCTGTGACCTCACACACCTCCATTCTGCGATTTCACACACCTCCATTCTGAGATGTCACACCTACATTCTATGAATTCACACACCTCCATTCTGTGATTTCACACACCTCCAATCTGTGACTTCACACACCTCCATTTTATGACGACACACACCTCCATTTTGACTTCTCACACCTCCATTATGTGACTTCACACACCTCTCTTCTGTGACTTCACACACCTCCATTCTATGACTTCACACACCTTCATTGTATGACTTCGCACACCTCCATTCTATGACTTCACACACCTCCATTCTGAGTCCACACACCTCCATTCTGTGACTTCACAGACCTCTATTCTATGATTTCACGCACCTCCATTCTATGACTTCTCACACCTCCATTTTAAGACGTCACACTCCTCCATTTTGACTTCACACACTTCCATTCTGTGACTTCACACACCTCCTTTCTATGACTTCACACCTCCATTCTGACTTCACACACCTCCATTATGTGACTTCACACACCTCCATTATATGACGTCACACAACTCCGTTCTATGACTTCACACACCTCCATTCTATGACTTCACACACCTCCATTCTGTGACTTCACACACCTCCATTATATGACTTCACACACCTTCATTTTTACTTCACAAACATACATTCTATGACTTCACACACCTCCATTCTATGACTTCACACACCTCAATTCTTTGACTTCACACACCTCCATTCTGTGACTTCACACACCTCCATTCTGTGACTTCATACACCTCCATTCTGTGACTTCTCACAGCTCCATTCTGTGACTTCACACACCTCCATTCTCCGACTTCACACACCTCCATTCTATGACTTCACACATCCATTTTGACTTCACACACCTCCAATATATAACTTCAAACACCTCAATTCTGTGACTTCACCCACCTCCATTCTATGAAATCATACCCGTCCATTGTGTGACTTCACACACCTCCATTTTTTGACTTCACACACCTCCATTCTGTGACTTCACCCACCTCCATTCTGTGACTTCCCACACCTCCATTTTATGACTTCACACACCTCAATTCTGTGATTTCACAAACCTCCATTCTATGATTTCACACACCTCCAATCTATGACTTCACACACCTACATTTTATGACGTCACACACCTCAATTTTGACTTCACACACCTCCATTATGTGACTTCACACACCTCCCTTCTGTGACTTCACACACCTCCATTCTATGACTTCACACACTTCCATTGTATGATTTCACACACCGCCATTCCTTGACTTCACACACCTGCATTGTAAGTTCACACACCTCCATTCTGTGCCCTCACACACCTCCATTCTGCGCTTTCACACACCTCCATTCTGAGATGTCACACCTACATTCTATGAATTCACACACCTCCATTCTGTGATTTCACACACCTTAATTATATGACTTCACACAACTCCATTCTGTGACTTCACACATCTCCATTCTGGGTTCACACACCTCCATTCTGTGACTTCACAAACCTCCATTCTGTGACTTCACACACCTCCATTCTATGACGTCACACACCTCCATTCTGTGACTTCACAAACCTCCATTCTATGATTTCACACACCTCCAATCTATGACTTCACACACCTCCATTTTATGACGTCACACACCTCCATTTTGACTTCTCAGACCTCCATTATGTGACTTCACACACGTCCCTTCTGTGACTTCACACACTTCCATTCTATGATTTCACATACCTTCATACGATTACTTCACACACCTCCATTCTGAGTTCACACACCGCCATTCTGTGACTTCACAAACCTCTATTCTATGATTTCACACACCTCCATTCTATGACTTCTCACACCTCCATTTTAGGACGTCACACACCTCCATTTTGACTTCACACACTTCCATTCTGTGACTTCACACACCTCCATTCTATGACTTCACACACTTCCATTGGGACGTCACACAACTCCATTGTATGAGTTCACACACCTACATTCTATGACTTCACACACCTTCATTCGACTTCACACACCTCCATTCTATGACTTCACAGACCTCGAATCTGTGACTTCTCTCACCTCCAATCTATGACTTCACACTCCTCCATTCTATGACTTCCCACCCCTCCTTTCTATGACTTCACACCTCCATCCTGACTTCACACACCTCCATTATGTGACTTCACACACCTTCATTCTTACTTCACAAACATATATTCTATGACTTCACACACCTCCATTCTATGACTTCACATACCTCCATTCTATGACTTCACACACCTCCATTCTTTGACTTCACACACCTCCATTCTGTGACTTCACACACCTCCATTCTGTGACTTCACACGCCTCCATTCTTTGACTTCACACACCTCCATTCTGTGACTTCACACACCTCCAATCTGTGACATCACACACCTCCATTCTGTGATTTCACACAGCTCCATTCTGTGACTTCACACACCTCCATTCTCCGACTTCACACACCTCTATTCTATGACTTCACACATCCATTTTGACTTCACACAACTCCAATATATAACTTCAAACAGCTCAATTCTGTGACTTCACACACCTCCATTCTTTGACTTTACACACCTCCATTCTGTGACTTCACCCACCTCCATTCTGTGACTTCCCACACCTCCATTCTCCGACTTCACACCCCTCCAATTTGACTTCACACACCTCCATTCTATGACTTCCCACATCTCTTTCTATGACTTCACCCACCTCCATTTTATGACTTCACACACCTCCATTCTGTGACTTCACACACCACCATTCTATTTCCTCACACACCCTCATTCTATGATTTCACACACCTCCATTCTATGACCTCACACACCCGTTTTGACTTCACACACCTCCAATATATGACTTCAAACACCTCAATTCTGTGACTTCACACACCTCCATTCTATGATTTCATACCGTCCATTCTGTGACTTCAAACACCTCCATTCTATGACTTCACACACTTCAATTCTATGACTTCACACACCTCCATTCTGTGACTTTACACACCTCCATTCTGACTTCACACACCTCCATTCTGTGACGTCACACACCTCCATACTGTGACTTCCCACACCTCCATTCTGTGACTTCACACACCTCCATTCTGACTTCACACACATCCATTCTGTGACTTCACACACCTCCATTATATGACTTCACACACCTCCATTCTATGTCTTCACACACCTCCATTCTATGACTTCACACACCTCCATTCTGTGACTTCACACACCTCCATTCTATGACTTCACACACCTTCATTCTTACTTCACAAACATACATTCTATGACTTCACACACCTCCATTCTATGACTTCACACACCTACATTCTTTGACTTCACACACATCCATTCTGTGTTCACACACCTCAATTCTGTCACTTCACACAGCTCCATTCTGTGACTTCACACAACACCATTCTCCGACTTCACACACCTCCATTCTATGACTTCACACGCCTCCTTTCTGTGACTTCACACACCTCCATTCTATGACTTCACACACCTTCATTCTTACTTCACAAACATACATTCTATGACCTCACACACCTCCATTCTATGACTTCACACACCTACATTCTGTGACTTCACACACCTCCATTCTTTGACTTCACACACTTCCATTCTGTGACTTCACACACCTCCATTCTGTGACTTCACACAGCTCCATTCTGTGACTTCACACACCTCCATTCTCTGACTTCACAGCCCTCCAATATGACTTCACATACCTCCATTCTGTGACTTCACACACCTCCACTCTGTGACTTCACACACCTCCATTCTGTGACTTCACAAACCTCCATTCTATGATTTCACACACCTCCAAACTATGACTTCACACACCTACATTTTATGACGTCACACACCTCCATTTTGACTTCACACACCTCCATTATGTGACTCCACTCACCTCGCTTCTGTGACTTTACACACCTCCATTCTATGACTTCACACACTTCCATTCTATGACTTCACACACCGCCATTCCGTGACTTCACACACGTGCATTGTGAGTTCACACACCTCCATTCTGTGACCTCACACACCTCCATTCTGCGATTTCACACACCTCCATTCTGAGATGTCACACCTACATTCTATGAATTCACACACCTCCATTCTGTGATTTCACACCCCTCAATTCTATGACTTCACACAACTCCATTCTGTGACTTCACACATCTCCATTCTGAGTTCACACACCTCCATTCTGTGAGTTCACACACCTCCATTCTGTGACCTCACACACCTCCATTCTGCGATTTCACACACCTCCATTCTGAGATGTCACACCTACATTCTATGAATTCACACACCTCCATTCTGTGATTTCACACACCTCCAATCTGTGACTTCACACACCTCCATTTTATGACATCACACATCTCCATTTTGACTTCTCACACCTCCATTATGTGACTTCACACACCTCTCTTCTGTGACTTCACACACCTCCATTCTATGACTTCACACACCTTCATTGTATGACTTCGCACACCTCCATTCTATGACTTCACACACCTCCATTCTGAGTTCACACACCTCCATTCTGTGACTTCACAAACCTCTATTCTATGATTTCACACACCTCCATTCTATGACTTCTCACACCTCCATTTTAAGACGTCACACTCCTCCATTTTGACTTCACACACTTCCATTCTGTGACTTCACACACCTCCTTTCTATGACTTCACCCCTCCATTCTGACTTCACACACCTCCATTCTGTGACTTCACACATCTCCATTATATGACTTCACACACCTTCATTTTTACTTCACAAACATACATTCTATGACTTCACACACCTCCATTCTATGACTTCACACACCTCAATTCTTTGACTTCACACACCTCCATTCTGTGACTTCACACACCTCCATTCTGTGACTTCATACACCTCCATTCTGTGACTTCTCACAGCTCCATTCTGTGACTTCACACACCTCCATTCTCCGACTTCACACACCTCCATTCTATGACTTCACACATCCATTTTGACTTCACACACCTCCAATATATAACTTCAAACACCTCAATTCTGTGACTTCACACACCTCCATTCTATGAAATCATACCCGTCCATTCTGTGACTTCACACACCTCCATTTTTTGACTTCACACACCTCCATTCTGTGACTTCACCCACCTCCATTCTGTGACTTCCCACACCTCCATTGTATGACTTCACACACCTCCATTCTGTGACTTCACAAACCTCCATTCTATGATTTCACACACCTCCAATCTATGACTTCACACACCTACATTTTATGACGTCACACACCTCAATTTTGACTTCACACACCTCCATTATGTGACTCCACACACCTCCCTTCTGTGACTTCACACACCTCCATTCTATGACTTCACACACTTTCATTGTATGATTTCACACACCGCCATTCCTTGACTTCACACACCTGCATTGTGAGTTCACACACCTCCATTCTGTGCCCTCACACACCTCCATTCTGCGCTTTCACACACCTCCATTCTGAGATGTCACACCTACATTCTATGAATTCACACACCTCCATTCTGTGATTTCACACACCTCAATTATATGACTTCACACAACTCCATTCTGTGACTTCACACATCTCCATTCTGGGTTCACACACCTCCATTCTGTGACTTCACAAACCTCCATTCTGTGACTTCACACACCTCCATTCTATGACGTCACACACCTCCATTCTGTGACTTCACAAACCTCCATTCTATGATTTCACACACCTCCAATCTATGACTTCACACACCTCCATTTTATGACGTCACACACCTCCATTTTGACTTCTCACACCTCCATTATGTGACTTCACACACGTCCCTTCTGTGACTTCACACACTTCCATTCTATGATTTCACATACCTTCATACGATGACTTCACACACCTCCATTCTGAGTTCACACACCGCCATTCTGTGACTTCACAAACCTCTATTCTATGATTTCACACACCTCCATTCTATGACTTCTCACACCTCCATTTTAGGACGTCACACACCTCCATTTTGACTTCACACACTTCCATTCTGTGACTTCACACACCTCCATTCTATGACTTCACACACTTCCATTGGGACGTCACACACCTCCATTGTATGAGTTCACACACCTCCATTCTATGACTTCACACACCTTCATTCGACTTCACAAACCTCCATTCTATGACTTCACAGACCTCGAGTCTGTGACTTCTCTCACCTCCAATCTATGACTTCACACTCCTCCATTCTATGACTTCCCACCCCTCCTTTCTATGACTTCACACCTCCATCCTGACTTCACACACCTCCATTATGTGACTTCACACACCTTCATTCTTACTTCACAAACATATATTCTATGACTTCACACACCTCCATTCTATGACTTCACATACCTCCATTCTATGACTATACACACCTCCATTCTTTGACTTCACACACCTCCATTCTGTGACTTCACACACCTCCATTCTGTGACTTCACACAGCTCCATTCTGTGACTTCACACACCTCCATTATCCGCCTTCGCACACCTCCATTCTATGACTTCACACGCCTCCATTCTTTGACTTCACACACCTCCATTCTGTGACTTCACACACCTCCAATCTGTGACATCACACACCTCCATTCTGTGACTTCACACAGCTCCATTCTGTGACTTCACACAACTCCATTCTCCGACTTCACACACCTCTATTCTATGACTTCACACATCCATTTTGACTTCACAGAACTCCAATATATAACTTCAAACACCTCAATTCTGTGACTTCACACACCTCCATTCTTTGACTTCACACACCTCCATTCTGTGACTTCACCCACCTCCATTCTGTGACTTCCCACACCTCCATTCTCCAACTTCACACCCCTCCAATTTGACTTCACACATCTCCATTCTATGACTTCCCACATCTCTTTCTATGACTTCACCCACCTCCATTTTATGACTTCACACACCTCCATTCTGTGACTTCACACACCTCCATTCTATTTCCTCACACACCCTCATTCTATGATTTCACACACCTCCATTCTATGACCTCACACACCCGTTTTGACTTCACACACCTCCAATATATGACTTCAAACACCTCAATTCTGTGACTTCACAAACCTCCATTCTATGATTTCATACCGTCCATTCTGTGACTTCACACACCTCCATTCTATGACTTCACACACTTCAATTCTATGACTTCACACACCTCCATTCTGTGACTTTACACACCTCCATTCTGACTTCACACACCTCCATTCTGTGACGTCACACACCTCCATACTGTGACTTCCCACACCTCCATTCTGTGACTTCACACACCTCCATTCTGACTTCACACACATCCATTCTGTGACTTCACACACCTCCATTATATGACTTCACACACCTCCATTCTATGTCTTCACACACCTCCATTCTATGACTTCACACACCTCCATTCTGTGACTTCACACACCTCCATTCTATGACTTCACACACCTTCATTCTTACTTCACAAACATACATTCTATGACTTCACACACCTCCATTCTATGACTTCACACACCTACATTCTTTGACTTCACACACCTCCATTCTGTGTTCACACACCTCAATTCTGTGACTTCACACACCTCCACTCTGTGACTTCACACACCTCCATTCTGTGACTTCACAAACCTCCATTCTATGATTTCACACACCTCCAAACTATGACTTCACACACCTACATTTTATGACGTCACACACCTCCATTTTGACTTCACACACCTCCATTATGTGACTCCACTCACCTCGCTTCTGTGACTTTACACACCTCCATTCTATGACTTCACACACTTCCATTCTATGACTTCACACACCGCCATTCCGTGACTTCACACACCTGCATTGTGAGTTCACACACCTCCATTCTGTGACCTCACACACCTCCATTCTGCGATTTCACACACCTCCATTCTGAGATGTCACACCTACATTCTATGAATTCACACACCTCCATTCTGTGATTTCACACCCCTAAATTCTATGACTTCACACAACTCCATTCTGTGACTTCACACATCTCCATTCTGAGTTCACACCCCTCCATTCTGTGAGTTCACACACCTCCATTCTGTGACCTCACACACCTCCATTCTGCGATTTCACGCACCTCCATTCTGAGATGTCACACCTACATTCTATGAATTCACACACCTCCATTCTGTGATTTCACACACCTCCAATCTGTGACTTCACACACCTCCATTTTATGACGTCACACACCTCCATTTTGACTTCTCAAACCTCCATTATGTGACTTCACACACCTCTCTTCTGTGACTTCACACACCTCCATTCTATGACTTCACACACCTTCATTGTATGACTTCGCACACCTCCATTCTATGACTTCACACACCTCCATTCTGAGTTCACACACCTCCATTCTGTGACTTCACAAATCTCTATTCTATGATTTCACACACCTCCATTCTATGACTTCTCACACCTCCATTTTAAGACGTCACACTCCTCCATTTTGACTTCACACACTTCCATTCTGTGACTTCACACACCTCCTTTCTATGACTTCACACCTCCATTCTGACTTCACACACCTCCATTATGTGACTTCACACACCTCCATTATATGACGTCACACAACTCCGTTCTATGACTTCACACACCTCCATTCTATGACTTCACACACCTCCATTCTGTGACTTCACACACCTCCATTATATGACTTCACACACCTTCATTTTTACTTCACAAACATACATTCTATGACTTCACACACCTCCATTCTATGACTTCACACACCTCAATTCTTTGACTTCACACACCTCCATTCTGTGACTTCACACACCTCCATTCTGTGACTTCATACACCTCCATTCTGTGACTTCTCACAGCTCCATTCTGTGACTTCACACACCTCCATTCTCCGACTTCACACACCACCATTCTATGACTTCACACATCCATTTTGACTTCACACACCTCCAATATATAACTTCAAACACCTCAATTCTGTGACTTCACCCACCTCCATTCTATGAAATCATACCCGTCCATTCTGTGACTTCACACACCTCCATTTCTTGACTTCACACACCTCCATTCTGTGACTTCACCCACCTCCATTCTGTGACTTCCCACACCTCCATTGTATGACTTCACACACCTCCATTCTGTGACTTCACAAACCTCCATTCTATGATTTCACACACCTCCAATCTATGACTTCACACACCTACATTTTATGACGTCACACACCTCAATTTTGACTTCACACACCTCCATTCTGTGACTTTACACACCTCCATTCTGACTTCACACACCTCCATTCTGTGACGTCACACACCTCCATACAGTGACTTCCCACACCTCCATTCTGTGACTTCACACACCTCCATTCTGACTTCACACACATCCATTCTGTGACTTCACATACCTCCATTATATGACTTCACACACCTCCATTCTATGTCTTCACACACCTCCATTCTATGACTTCACACACCTCCATTCTGTGACTTCACACACCTCCATTCTATGACTTCACACACCTTCATTCTTACTTCACAAACATACATTCTATGACTTCACACACCTCCATTCTATGACTTCACACACCTACATTCTTTGACTTCACACACCTCCATTCTGTGTTCACACACCTCAATTCTGTGACTTCGCACACCTCCATTCTGACTTCACACACCTCCATTCTATGACTTCACACACCGCCATTCTTTGACTTCACACACCTAAATTTTGAGTTGACACACCTCCATTCTGTGACTTCACACACCTCCATTCTGACCTCACACAGCTCCATTCTATGACTTCACACACCTCCATTCTTTGACGTCACACACCTCCAAGCGATGACTTCACACACCTTCATTCTAACTTTACAAACATCCATTCTCTAACTTCACACACCTCCATTCTATGACTTCACACACCTCCATTCTGTGACTTCACACACCTCCATTCTGACCTCACACAGCTCCATTCTATGACTTCACACACCTCCATTCTGTGACTTCACACACCTCCATTCTAGGACTTCACACACTTCCATTGTGACGACACACCTCCATTCTATGAGTTCACACACCTGCATTCTGACTTCACACACCTCCATTCTATGACTTCACACACCTCCATTCTGACTTCACACACCTCTATTCTATGACTTCGCACACCTCCATTCTGACATCACACACCTCCATTGTATGACTTCACAGACCTGCACTCTATGACTTTACACTCCTCCATTCTATGACTTCCCACAACTCTTTCTATGACTTCACACACCTTCATTTTTACTTCAGAAACATCCATTCTATGACTTCACACACCTCCACTCTATGACTTCACAAACCTCCATTCTGTGACTTCACACACCTCCATTCTGAGGTCACACAACTCCATTCGTTGAATTCACACATCTCCATTCTGACTTCACACACCTCCATTCTATGACTTCACACACGTCCATTCTATGACTTCACACACCTCTATTCTGTGACTTCACACATCTCCATTGTGTGACTTCACACACTTCCATTCTATGACTTCATAAACCTCCCTTTTATAATTTCACACACCTCCATTCTATGATTTCACACATCCATTCCGACTTCACACACCTCTAATATATGACTTCAAACACCTCAATTCTGTGACTTCACACACCTGGATTCTCTGACTTCATACCGTCCATTCTGTGACTTCAAACACCTCCGTTCTATGACTTCACACACCTCCATTCTGTATTCACACACCTCCATTCTATGACTTCACAGACCTCGAATCTGTGACTTCACACACCTCCATTCTATGACTTCACACACGTCCATTCTATGACTTCACACACCTCTATTCTGTGACTTCACACATCTCCATTGTGTGACTTCACACACTTCCATTCTATGACTTCATAAACCTCCCTTTTATAATTTCACACACCTCCATTCTATGATTTCACACATCCATTCCGACTTCACACACCTCTAATATATGACTTCAAACACCTCAATTCTGTGACTTCACACACCTGGATTCTCTGACTTCATACCGTCCATTCTGTGACTTCAAACACCTCCGTTCTATGACTTCACAAACCTCCATTCTGTATTCACACACCTCCATTCTATGACTTCACAGACCTCGAATCTGTGACTTCACTCACCTGCACTCTATGACTTCACACTCCTCCATTCTATGACTAACCACACCTACTTTCTATGACTTCACCACCTCCAATCTATGACTACACACCTCCATTCTGACTTCACACACCTTCATTCTGTGAATTCACACACCTCCATTCTATGTGTTCACACACCTCCATTCTATGAATTCACACACCTTCATTCTTACTTCAGAAACATCAGTTCGATGACTTCACACAACTCCATTCTATGACTTCACAAACCTCCATTCTGTGACTTCACACACCTCCATTCTGAGTTCACACAATTCAATTCGGTGACTTCACACACCTCCATTCTGACTTCACACACCTCCATTCTATGACTTCACACACTTCCATTCTATGACTTCACACACCTCCATTCTGTGACTTCACACACCTCCATTCTGTGTTCGCACACCTCCATTCTGTGACTTCACACACCTCCATTCTGCGACTTCACACACCTCCATTCTGTGACTTCACACACTTCCATTCTATGACTTCACACACCTCCATTCTATGAATTCACACACCTCCATTCTGTGACTTCACACACCTCCATTATATGACCTCACACACCCTCATTCTATGGTTTCACACACCTCCATTCTATGAATTTACACATCCATTTTGACTTCACACACCTCCAATATATGACTTCAAACACCTCAATTCTGTGACTTCACACACCTCCATTCTATGACTTCCTACACATGCATTCTGACTTCACACACCTCCATTGTATGCCTTCACACATCTTCTTTCTGTAACTTCCCACACTCCCAATGTTTGACTTCACAAACCACCATTCCATGACTTCACACACCTCCATTCTATGAGTTCACACACCTTCATTCTTTGACTTCACACCCCTAAATGTTGACTTCACACACCTACATTTTGTGACTTCACACACCTCCATTTGTGACGTCACACACCACCATTTTGATTTCACACACCACCATTCTGTGACTTCACACACCTCCAGTCTTTGACTTCACACACCTCCGTTTTCACTTCACACACTTCCATTCTGTGACTTCACACAACTCCATTCTGTGACTTCACACACCACCATTGTTTGACTTCACACACTTCCATTCTTTGACTTCACACACTTTCATTCTGTTAGTTCACAAACATCCATTCTATGACTTCAACACCAAAATTTTGTCTTCACACACCTCCATTCTATGACTTCACACACCTTCATTCTTAATTCAGAAACATCTATTCTATGACTTCACACACCTCCATTCTATGACTTCGCAAACCTCCATTCTGTGTCTTCACAGACCTCCATTCGGAGTTCACACACCTCCATTCGGTGACTTCACACACCTCCATTCTGACTTCACACACCTCAATTCTATGACTTCACACACTTCCATTCTCTGACTTCACACACCTCCATTCTGTGACTTCACACACCTCCATTCTGACTTCACACAGCTCCATTCTGACTTCACACACCTCCATTCTATGACTTCACACACTTCCATTCTATGACTTCACACACCTCCATTCGGTGACTTCACAAACCTCCCTTCTGTGACTTCACACACCTCCATTCTATGACTTCACACACCAACATTCTATGATTTAACACACCTCCATTCTATGATTTCACACATCCATTTTGACTTCACACACCTAAAATATATGACTTCATACCCGTCCATTCTCTGACTTCACACACCTCCATTCTATGACTTCACACACCTCCTTTCTGTGACTTCACCCACCTGCATTCTGTGACTTCACACACCTCCATTCTGACTTCACAGAGCTCCATTCTATGACTTCACACACCTCCATTCTTACTTTACAAACATCCATTCTATAACTTCACACACCTCCATTCTATGACTTTACACACCTCCATTCTGTGACTTCACATACCTCCATTCTATGACTTCACACACCTCCATTCTGTGACTTCACACACCTCCATTCTATGACTTCCCACACTTCCATTGTGACGTCACACACCTCCATTCTATTACTTCACACACATCCATTCTGAATTCACACAGCTCCATTCTGTGACTTCACAAAACTCCATTCTATGGTTTCACACACCTCCATACTATGACTTCACACAACTCCATCTATGACTTCACACACCTCCATTCTGACATCACACACCTCTATTCTATGACTTCACACACCTCCATTCTATGACTTCAGACACCTCCATTCTGTGAATTCACACACCTCTATTCTGTGACTTCACACACCTCCATTGTATGACTTCACACACCTTCATTTTTCCTTCAGAAACATCCATTCTATGACTTTACACACCTCCATTTTATAGCTTCACACACCTCCATTCTGTGACTTCACACACCTCCATTCTATGACCTCACACACCCTCATTCTATGATATCACAGACCTCCATTCTATGACTTCAAACATCCATTTTTACTTCGCACACCTCTAATATATGACTTCAAACACCTCAATTCTGTGATTTCACACACCTCCATTCTATGACTTCACACACTTCCATTCTATGATTTCACATACCTCCATGCTATGACTTCACACACCTCCATTCTGTGACTTCACACACCTCCATTCTGAGTTCACGCACCTCCATTCTGTGACTTCACACACCTCCATTTTATGACGTCACACACCTCCGTTTTGACTTCTCACACCTCAATTCGGTGACTTCACACACCTCCATTCTATGACTTCACACACTTTCATTGTGACATCACACACCTCCATTCTATGAGTTCACAAACCTCCATTCTATGACTTCACACACCTCCATTCTGACTTCACACACCTCCATTCTATGACTTCACAGACCTCGAATATGTGACTTCACTCACCTCCACTCTATGACTTCACACTCCTCCATTCTATGACTTCCCACACCTCCTTTCTATGACTTCACTCACCTCCATTTTATGACTTCACACACCTACATTCTGTGACTTCACACACCTCCATTCTATTAACTCACACACCCTCATTCTATGATTTCACACAACTCCATTCTATGACTTCACACATCCATTTTGACTTCACACACCTCCAATATATGACTTCAAACACCTCAATTCTGTGACTTCACACACCTCCATTCTATGACCTCATACCCTCCATTCTGTGAGTCCACACACCTCCATTCTATAACTTCACACACTTCCTTTCTATGACTTCACACACCTCCATTCTGTGACTTTACACACCTCCATTGTGAGTTCACACTCCTCCATTCTGTGATGTCACACACCTCCATTCTGTGACTTCACACACCTCCATTCTATGACTTCACACAATTCCATTCTATGACTTCACACACCTCCATTCTGTGACATCTCACACCTCCATTCTATGACTTCACAGACTTCCATTCTATGACTTCACACACCTCCATTCCATGACTTCACACACCTCCATTCTATGAGTTCACACACCTCCATTCTTTGACTTCACACACCTCCATTTTGACTTCACACACCTACATTCTGTGACTTCACACACCTCCATTTGTGACTTCACACACCACCATTTTGATTTCACACACCTCCATTCTGTGACTTCACACACCTCCATTCTTTGAGTTCACACACCTCCGTTTTGACTTCACACACTTCCATTCTGTGACTTCACACACCTCCATTCTGTGACTTCACACACCACCATTGTTTGACTTCACACACCTCCATTATTTGACTTCAAACACCTCCATTCCACGACTTCACACACCTCCATTCAATTAGTTCACACACATCCATTCTATGAGTTCACACACCACAATATTTCTTCACACACCTCCATTCTATGACTTCGCAAACCTCCGTTCTGTGACTTCACACACCTCCATTCAGAGTTCACACACCTGCATTCGGTGACTTCACACACCTCCATTCTGTGACTTCACACACCTCCATTCTGTGACTCCGCACACCTCCATTCTGACTTCACACAGCTCCATTCTATGACTTCACACACCTCCTTTCTTACTTTACAAACATCCATTCTATAACTTCACACACCTCCATTCTGTGACTTCACACACCTCCATTCTGTGACTTCACACACCTCCATTCTGTGACTTCGCACACCTCCATTCTGACTTCACACACCTCCATTCTATGACTTCACACACCTCCATTCTGTGACTTCACATACCTCCATTCTATGACTTCACACACCTCCATTCTGTGACTTCACACACCTCCATTCTATGACTTCACACACTTCCATTGTGACGTCACACACCTCCATTCTATGAGTTCACACACCTCCATTCTGACTTCACACACCTCCATTCTATTACTTCACACACCTCCATTCTGAATTCACACAGCTCCATTCTGTGACTTCACAAAACTCCATTCTATGGTTTCACACACCTCCATACTACGACTTCACACAACTCCATCTATGACTTCACACACCTCCATTCTGACATCACACACCTCTATTCTATGACTTCGCACACCTCCATTCTGACATCACACACCTCCATTCTATGACTTCACAGACCTCGAATCTGTGACTTCACTCACCTGCACTCTATGACTTCACACTGCTCCATTATATGACTTACCACACCTCCTTTCTATGACGTCACCCACCTCCAATCTACGACTACCCACCTCCATTCTGACTTCACACACCTCCATTCTCTGACTTCACACACCTCCATTCTTTGACTTCACACACCTTCATTTTTCCTTCAGAATCATCCATTCTATGACTTCACACACGTCCATTCTATGACTTCACAAACCTCCATTCTGTGACTTCACACACCTCCATTCTGAGTTGACACAACTCCATTCGTTGACATCACACATCTCCATTCTGATTTCACACACCTCCATTCTATGACTTCACACACTTCCATTCTATGACTTCACACACCTCCACTCTGTGACTTCACAAACCTCCATTCTGAGTTCACACACCTCCATTCTGTGACTTCACACACCTCCATTCTTTGACTTCACACACCTGCATTCTATGACCTCACACACCCTCATTCTATGATTTCACAGACCTCCATTCTATGACTTCAGACATCCATTTTGACTTCACACACCTCTAATATATGACTTCAAACACCTCAATTCTGTGATTTCACACACCTCCATTCTATGACCTCACACACTTCCATTCTATGATTTCACATACCTCCATGCTATGACTTCACACACCTCCATTCTGTGACTTCACACACCTCGATTCTGAGTTCACACACCTCCATAATCTGACTTCACAAACCTCCATTCTGAGTTCACACACCTCCATTCTGTGACTTCACACACCTCCATTCTTTAACTTCACAAACCTCCATTGTGTGACTTCACACACTTCTATTCTGTGACTTCACACACCCGCATTCTATGACCTCATACACCCTCATTCTATGATTTCACAGACCTCCATTCTATGACTTCAGACATCCATTTTGACTTCACACACCTCTAATATATGACTTCAAACACCTCAATTCTGTGATTTCACACACCTCCATTCTATGACCTCACACACTTCCATTCTATGATTTCACATACCTCCATGCTATGACTTCACACACCTCCATTCTGTGACTTCACACACCTCGATTCTGAGTTCACACACCTCCATAATCTGACTTCACAAACCTCCATTCTGACTTCACACACCTCCATTGTATGACTTCACACACCTCCATTTTATGACGTCACACACCTCCATTTTGACTTCTCACACCACCATTCTGTGACTTCACACACCTCCATTCTATGACTTGACACACTTCCATTGTGACATCACACACCTCCATTCTATGAGTTCACACACCTCCATTCTATGACTTCACACACCTCCATTCTGACTTCACACACCTCCATTCTATGACTTCACAGACCTCGAATATGTGACTTCACTCACCTCCACTCTATGACTTCACACTCCTCCATTCTATGACTTCCCACACCTCCTTTCTATGACTTCACCCACCTCCATTTTATGACTTCACACACCTCCATTCTGTGAATTCACACACCTCCATTCTATGACCTCACACACCCTCAATCTATGATTTCACACACCTCCATTCTATGACTTAACACATCCATTTTGACTTCACACACCTCCAATATATGACTTCAAATACCTCAATTCTGTCACTCCACACTCCTCCATTCTATGACCTCATACACTCCATTCTGTGACTCCACACACCTCCATTCTATGACTTCACACACTTCCATTCTATGACTTCACACACCTCCATTATGTGACTTTACACACCTCCATTGTGAGTTCACACTCCTCCATTCTGTGATGTCACACATCTCCATTCTGTGACTTCACACACCTCCATTCTATGACTTCACACAATTCCATTCTATGACTTCACCCACCTCCATTCTATGACTTCACACCTCCATTCTGACTTCACACACCTCCATTCTGTGACATCACACACCTCCATTCTATGACTTCACACACTTCCATTCTATGACTTCACACACCTCCATTCTATGACTTCACACACCTCCATTCTATGACTTCCCACACCTGCATTCTGACTTCACACACCTCCATTCTATGACTTCACACATCTTCTTTCTGTAACTTCCCACACTTCCAATGTTTGACTTCAAAAACCTCCATTCCATGAATTCACACACCTCCATTCTATGAGTTCACACACCTCCATTCTTTGACTTCACACACCTACATTTTGACTTCACACACCTACATTCTGTGACTTCACACACCTCCATTTGTGATTTCACACACCACCATTTTGATTTCACACACCTCCATTCTGTGACTTCACACACCTCCGTTCTTTGAGTTAACACACCTCCGTTTTGACTTCACACACTTCCATTCTGTGACTTCACACACCTCCATTCTGTGACTTTACACACCACCATTGTTTGACTTCACACACCTCCATTCTTTGACTTCACACACCTCCATTCCACGACTTCACACACCTCCATTCTATTAGTTCACACACATCCATTCTATGAGTTCACACACCACAATTTTGTCTTCAAACACCTCCATTCTATGACTTCGCAAACCTCCATTCTGTGACTTCACACACCTCCATTCGGAGTTCACACACCTCCATTCGGTGACTTCACACACCTTCATTCTTACTTCAGAAACATCCATTCTCTGACTTCACACACCTCCATTCTATGAGTTCACAAACCTCCATTCTATGACTTCACACACCTCCATTCTGACTTCACACACCTCCATTCTATGACTTCACAGACCTCGAATATGTGACTTCACTCACCTCCACTCTATGACTTCACACTCCTCCATTCTATGACTTCCCACACCTCCTTTCTATGACTTCACTCACCTCCATTTTATGACTTCACACACCTACATTCTGTGACTTCACACACCTCCATTCTATGAACTCACACACCCTCATTCTATGATTTCACACAACTCCATTCTATGACTTCACACTTCCATTTTGACTTCACACACCTCCAATATATGACTTCAAACACCTCAATTCTGTGACTTCACACACCTCCATTCTATGACCTCATACCCTCCATTCTGTGAGTCCACACACCTCCATTCTATAACTTCACACACTTTCATTCTATGACTTCACACACCTCCATTCTGTGACTTTACACACCTCCATTGTGAGTTCACACTCCTCCATTCTGTGATGTCACACACCTCCATTCTGTGACTTCACACACCTCCATTCTATGACTTCACACAATTCCATTCTATGACTTCACACACCTCCATTCTGTGACATCTCACACCTCCATTCTTTGACTTCACACACTTCCATTCTATGACTTCACACACCTCAATTCTATGACTTCACACATCCATTCTATGACTTCCCACACCTGCATTCTGACTTCACACACCTCCTTTCTATGACTTCACACATCTTCTTTCTGTAACTTCCCACACTTCCAATATTTCACTTCACAAACCTCCATTCCATGACTTCACACACCTCCATTCTATGAGTTCACACACCTCCATTCTTTGACTTCACACACCTCAATTTTGACTTCACACACCTACATTCTGTGACTTCACACACCTCCATTTGTGACTTCACGCACCACCATTTTGATTTCACACACCTCCATTCTGTGACTTCACACACCTCCATTCTTTGAGTTCACACACCTCCGTTTTGACTTCACACACTTCCATTCTGTGACTTCACACACCTCCATTCTGTGACTTCACACACCACCATTGTTTGACTTCACACACCTCCATTATTTGACTTCAAACACCTCCATTCCACGACTTCACACACCTCCATTCTATTAGTTCACACACATCCATTCTATGAGTTCACACACCACAATATTTCTTCACACACCTCCATTCTATGACTTCGCAAACCTCCGTTCTGTGACTTCACACACCTCCATTCAGAGTTCACACACCTGCATTCGGTGACTTCACACACCTCCATTCTGACATCACACACCTCCATTCTATGACTTCACACACTTCCATTCTATGACTTCACACACCTCCATTCTATGACTTCACACACCTCCATTCTATGACTTCCCACACCTGCATTCTGACTTCACACACCTCCATTCTATGACTTCACACATCTTCTTTCTGTAACTTCCCACACTTCCAATGTTTGACTTCAAAAACCTCCATTCCATGAATTCACACACCTCCATTCTATGAGTTCACACACCTCCATTCTTTGACTTCACACACCTACATTTTGACTTCACACACCTACATTCTGTGACTTCACACACCTCCATTTGTGATTTCACACACCACCATTTTGATTTCACACACCTCCATTCTGTGACTTCACACACCTCCGTTCTTTGAGTTCACACACCTCCGTTTTGACTTCACACACTTCCATTCTGTGACTTCACACACCTCCATTCTGTGACTTTACACACCACCATTGTTTGACTTCACACACCTCCATTCTTTGACTTCACACACCTCCATTCCACGACTTCACACACCTCCATTCTATTAGTTCACACACATCCATTCTATGAGTTCACACACCACAATTTTGTCTTCAAACACCTCCATTCTATGACTTCGCAAACCTCCATTCTGTGACTTCACACACCTCCATTCGGAGTTCACACACCTCCATTCGGTGACTTCACACACCTTCATTCTTACTTCAGAAACATCCATTCTCTGACTTCACACACCTCCATTCTATGAGTTCACAAACCTCCATTCTATGACTTCACACACCTCCATTCTGACTTCACACACCTCCATTCTATGACTTCACAGACCTCGAATATGTGACTTCACTCACCTCCACTCTATGACTTCACACTCCTCCATTCTATGACTTCCCACACCTCCTTTCTATGACTTCACTCACCTCCATTTTATGACTTCACACACCTACATTCTGTGACTTCACACACCTCCATTCTATGAACTCACACACCCTCATTCTATGATTTCACACAACTCCATTCTATGACTTCACACATTCATTTTGACTTCACACACCTCCAATATATGACTTCAAACACCTCAATTCTGTGACTTCACACACCTCCATTCTATGACCTCATACCCTCCATTCTGTGAGTCCACACACCTCCATTCTATAACTTCACACACTTCCATTCTATGACTTCACACACCTCCATTCTGTGACTTTACACACCTCCATTGTGAGTTCACACTCCTCCATTCTGTGATGTCACACACCTCCATTCTGTGACTTCACACACCTCCATTCTATGACTTCACACAATTCCATTCTATGACTTCACACACCTCCATTCTGTGACATCTCACACCTCCATTCTTTGACTTCACACACTTCCATTCTATGACTTCACACACCTCAATTCTATGACTTCACACACCTCCATTCTATGACTTCCCACACCTGCATTCTGACTTCACACACCTCCTTTCTATGACTTCACACATCTTCTTTCTGTAACTTCCCACACTTCCAATATTTCACTTCACAAACCTCCATTCCATGACTTCACACACCTCCATTCTATGAGTTCACACACCTCCATTCTTTGACTTAACACACCTCCATTTTGACTTCACACACCTACATTCTGTGACTTCACACACCTCCATTTGTGACTTCACGCACCACCATTTTGATTTCACACACCTCCATTCTGTGACTTCACACACCTCCGTTCTTTGAGTTCACACACCTCCGTTTTGACTTCACACACTTCCATTCTGTGACTTCACACACCTCCATTCTGTGACTTCACACACCACCATTGTTTGACTTCACACACCTCCATTATTTGACTTCAAACACCTCCATTCCACGACTTCACACACCTCCATTCTATTAGTTCACACACATCCATTCTATGAGTTCACACACCACAATATTTCTTCACACATCTCCATTCTATGACTTCGCAAACCTCCGTTCTGTGACTTCACACACCTCCATTCAGAGTTCACACACCTGCATTCGGTGACTTCACACACCTCCATTCTGACTTCACACACCTCAATTCTATGACTTCACACACTTCCATTCTGTGACTTCACACACCTCCATTCTGTGACTTCACACACCTCCATTCTGTGACTTCGCACACCTCCATTCTGACTTCACACAGCTCCATTCTATGACTTCACACACCTCCTTTCTTACTTTACAAACATCCATTCTATAACTTCACACACCTCCATTCTGTGACTTCACACACCTCCATTCTGTGACTTCACACACCTCCATTCTGTGACTTCGCACACCTCAATTCTGACTTCACACACCTCCATTCTATGACTTCACACACCTCCATTCTGTGACTTCACATACCTCCATTCTATGACTTCACACACCTCCATTCTGTGACTTCACACACCTCCATTCTATGACTTCACACACTTCCATTGTGACATCACACACCTCCATTCTATGAGTTCACACACCTCCATTCTGACTTCACACACCTCCATTCTATTACTTCACACACCTCCATTCTGAATTCACACAGCTCCATTCTGTGACTGCACAAAACTCCATTGTATGGTTTCACACACCTCCATACTACGACTTCACACAACTCCATCTATGACTTCACACACCTCCATTCTGACATCACACACCTCTATTCTATGACTTCGCACACCTCCATTCTGACATCACACACCTCCATTCTATGACTTCACAGACCTCGAATCTGTGACTTCACTCACCTGCACTCTATGACTTCACACTGCTCCATTCTATGACTTACCACACCTCCTTTCTATGACGTCACCCACCTCCAATCTATGACTACCCACCTCCATTCTGACTTCACACACCTCCATTCTCTGACTTCACACACCTCCATTCTTTGACTTCACACACCTTCATTTTTCCTTCAGAATCATCCATTCTATGACTTCACACACGTCCATTCTATGACTTCATAAACCTCCATTCTGTGACTTCACACACCTCCATTCTGAGTTGACACAACTCCATTCGTTGACGTCACACATCTCCATTCTGACTTCACACACCTCCATTCTATGACTTCACACACTTCCATTCTATGACTTCACACACCTCCATTCTGTGACTTCACAAACCTCCATTCTGAGTTCACACACCACCATTCTGTGACTTCACACACCTCCATTCTTTGACTTCACACACCTCCATTGTGTGACTTCACACACTTCCATTCTGTGACTTCACACACCTGCATTCTATGACCTCACACACCCTCATTCTATGATTTCACAGACCTCCATTCTATGACTTCAGACATCCATTTTGACTTCACACACCTCTAATATATGACTTCAAACACCTCAATTCTGTGATTTCACACACCTCCATTCTATGACCTCACACACTTCCATTCTATGATTTCACATACCTCCATGCTATGACTTCACACACCTCCATTCTGTGACTTCACACACCTCGATTCTGAGTTCACACACCTCCATAATCTGACTTCACAAACCTCCATTCTGACTTCACACACCTCCATTCTATGACTTCACACACCTCCATTTTATGACGTCACACACCTCCATTTTGACTTCTCACACCACCATTCTGTGACTTCACACACCTCCATTCTATGACTTGAAATACTTCCATTGTGACATCACACACCTCCATTCTATGAGTTCACATACCTCCATTCTATGACTTCACACACCTCCATTCTGACTTCACACACCTCCATTCTATGATTTCACAGACCTCGAATATGTGACTTCACTCACCTCCACTCTATGACTTCACACTCCTCCATTCTATGACTTCCCACACCTCCTTTCTATGACTTCACCCACCTCCATTTTATGACTTCACACACCTCCATTCTGTGAATTCACACACCTCCATTCTATGACCTCACACACCCTCAATCTATGATTTCACACACCTCCATTCTATGACTTCACACATCCATTTTGACTTCACACACTTCCAATATATGACTTCAAACACCTCAATTCTGTCACTCCACACTCCTCCATTCTATGACCTCATACCCTCCATTCTGTGACTCCACACACCTCCATTCTATGACTTCACACACTTCCATTCTATGACTTCACACACCTCCATTATGTGACTTTACACACCTCCATTGTGAGTTCACACTCCTCCATTCTGTGATGTCACACATCTCCATTCTGTGACTTCACACACCTCCATTCTATGACTTCACACAATTCCATTCTATGACTTCACCCACCTCCATTCTATGACTTCACACTTCCATTCTGACTTCACACACCTCCATTCTGTGACATCACACACCTCCATTCTATGACTTCACACACTTCCATTCTATGACTTCACACACCTCCATTCTATGACTTCACACACCTCCATTCTATGACTTCCCACACCTGCATTCTGACTTCACACACCTCCATTCTATGACTTCACACATCTTCTTTCTGTAACTTCCCACACTTCCAATGTTTGACTTCAAAAACCTCCATTCCATGAATTCACACACCTCCATTCTATGAGTTCACACACCTCCATTCTTTGACTTCACACACCTACATTTTGACTTCACACACCTACATTCTGTGACTTCACACACCTCCATTTGTGATTTCACACACCACCATTTTGATTTCACACACCTCCATTCTGTGACTTCACACACCTCCGTTCTTTGAGTTCACACACCTCCGTTTTGACTTCACACACTTCCATTCTGTGACTTCACACACCTCCATTCTGTGACTTTACACACCACCATTGTTTGACTTCACACACCTCCATTCTTTGACTTCACACACCTCCATTCCACGACTTCACACTCCTCCATTCTATTAGTTCACACACATCCATTCTATGAGTTCACACACCACAATTTTGTCTTCAAACACCTCCATTCTATGACTTCGCAAACCTCCATTCTGTGACTTCACACACCTCCATTCGGAGTTCACACACCTCCATTCGGTGACTTCACACACCTCCATTCTGACTTCACATACCTCAATTCTATGACTTCACACACTTCCATTCTGTGACTTCACACACCTCCATTCTGTGACTTCACACACCTCCATTCTGACTTCACACAGCTCCATTCTATGACTTCACACACCTCCATTCTGACTTCACACACCTCCATTCTATGACTTCACAGACCTCGAATATGTGACTTCACTCACCTCCACTCTATGACTTCACACTCCTCCATTCTATGACTTCCCACACCTCCTTTCTATGACTTCACCCACCTCCATTTTATGACTTCACACACCTCCATTCTGTGAATTCACACACCTCCATTCTATGACCTCACACACCCTCAATCTATGATTTCACACACCTCCATTCTATTAGTTCACACACATCCATTCTATGAGTTCACACACCACAATTTTTTCTTCAAACACCTCCATTCTATGACTTCGCAAACCTCCATTCTGTGACTTCACACACCTCCATTCTGTGACTTCACACACCTCCATTCGGTGACTTCACACACCTCAATTCTGACTTCACATACCTCAATTCTATGACTTCACACACTTCCATTCTGTGACTTCACACACCTCCATTCTGTGACTTCACACACCTCCATTCTGACTTCACACAGCTCCATTCTATGACTTCACATACCTCCATTCTGACTTCACACACCTCCATTCTATGACTTCACAGACCTCGAATATGTGACTTCACTCACCTCCACTCTATGACTTCACACTCCTCCATTCTATGACTTCCCACACCTCCTTTCTATGACTTCACCCACCTCCATTTTATGACTTCACACACCTCCATTCTGTGAATTCACACACCTCCATTCTATGACCTCACACACCCTCAATCTATGATTTCACACACCTCCATTCTATGACTTCACACATCCATTTTGACTTCACACACCTCAGATATATGACTTCAAACACCTCAATTCTGTCACTTCACACTCCTCCATTCTATGACCTCATACCCTCCATTCTGTGACTCCACACACCTCCATTCTATGACTTCACACACTTCCATTCTATGACTTCACACACCTCCATTATGTGACTTTACACACCTCCATTGTGAGTTCACACTCCTCCATTCTGTGATGTCACACATCTCCATTCTGTGACTTCACACACTTCCATTCTATGACTTCACACAATTCCATTCTATGACTTCACCCACCTCCATTCTATGACTTCACACATCCATTCTGACTTCACACACCTCCATTCTGTGGCATCACACACCTCCATTCTATGACTTCACACACTTCCATTCTATGACTTCACACACCTCCATTCTATGACTTCACACACCTCCATTCTATGACTTCCCACACCTGCATTCTGACTTCACACACCTCCATTCTATGACTTCACACATCTTCTTTCTGTAACTTCCCACACTTCCAATGTTTGACTTCACAAACCTCCATTCCATGACTTCACAAACCTCCATTCTATGAGTTCACACACCTCCATTCTTTGACTTCACACACCTACATTTTGACTTCACACACCTACATTCTGTGACTTCACACACCTCCATTTGTGATTTCACACACCACCATTTTGATTTCACACACCTCCATTCTGTGATTTCACACACCTCCGTTCTTTGAGTTCACACACCTCAGTTTTGACTTCACACACTTCCATTCTGTGACATCACACACCTCCATTCTGTGACTTTACACACCACCATTGTTTGACTTCACACACCTCCATTCTTTGACTTCACACACCTCCATTCCACGACTTCACACACCTCCATTCTATTAGTTCACACACATCCATTCTTTGAGTTCACACACCACAATTTTGTCTTCAAACACCTCCATTCTATGACTTCGCAAACCTCCATTCTGTGACTTCACACACCTCCATTCGGAGTTCACACACCTCCATTCGGTGACTTCACACACCTCCATTCTGACTTCACACACCTCAATTCTATGACTTCACACACTTCCATTCTCTGACTTCACACACCTCCATTCTGTGACTTCACACACCTCCATTCTGACTTCACACAGCTCCATTCTATGACTTCACACACCTCCATTCTTAGTTTACAAACATCCATTCTATAACTTCACACACCTCCATTCTATGACTTTACACACCTCCATTCTGTGACTTCACATACCTCCATTCTATGACTTCACACACCTCCATTCTGTGACTTCACACACCTCCATTCTGTGACGTCACACACCTCCATTCTGACTTCACACAGCTCCATTCTTTGACTTCACACACCTCCATTCTTACTTTACAATCATCCCTTCTATAACTTCACACACCTCCATTCTATGACTTTACACACCTCCATTCTGTGACTTCACATACCTCCATTCTATGACTTCACACACCTCCATTCTGTGACTTCACACACCTCCATTCTATGACTTCAAACACCCTCATTCTATGATTTCACACACCTCCATTCTATGACTTCACACACCTCCGTTCTGACTTCACACACCTCCATTCTATGACTTCACAGACCTCGAATATGTGACTTCACTCACCTCCACTCTATGACTTCACACTCCTCCACTCTATGACTTCCCACACCTCCTTTCTATGACTTCACCCACCTGCATTTTATGACTTCACACACCTCCATTCGGTGACTTCACACACCTTCATTCTTACTCAGAAATATCCATTCTCTGACTTCACACACCTCCATTCTATGAGTTCACAAACCTCCATTCTATGACTTCACACACCTCCATTCTGACTTCACACACCTCCATTCTATGACTTCACAGACCTCGAATATGTGACTTCACTCACCTCCACTCTATGACTTCACACTCCTCCATTCTATGACTTCCCACACCTCCTTTCTATGACTTCACTCACCTCCATTTTATGACTTCACACACCTACATTCTGTGACTTCACACACCTCCATTCTATGAACTCACACACCCTCATTCTATGATTTCACACAACTCCATTCTATGACTTCACACATCCATTTTGACTTCACACACCTCCAATATATGACTTCAAACACCTCAATTCTGTGACTTCACACACCTCCATTCTATGACCTCATACCCTCCATTCTGTGAGTCCACACACCTCCATTCTATAACTTCACACACTTCCATTCTATGACTTCACACACCTCCATTCTGTGACTTTACACACCTCCATTGTGAGTTCACACTCCTCCATTCTGTGATGTCACACACCTCAATTCTGTGACTTCACACACCTCCATTCTATGACTTCACACAATTCCATTCTATGACTTCACACACCTCCATTCTGTGACATCTCACACCTCCATTCTTTGACTTCACACACTTCCATTCTATGACTTCACACACCTCAATTCTATGACTTCACACACCTCCATTCTATGACTTCCCACACCTGCATTCTGACTTCACACACCTCCTTTCTATGACTTCACACATCTTCTTTCTGTAACTTCCCACACTTCCAATATTTCACTTCACAAACCTCCATTCCATGACTTCACACACCTCCATTCTATGAGTTCACACACCTCCATTCTTTGACTTCACACACCTCCATTTTGACTTCACACACCTACATTCTGTGACTTCACACACCTCCATTTGTGACTTCACGCACCACCATTTTGATTTCACACACCTCCATTCTGTGATTTCACACACCTCCATTCTTTGAGTTCACACACCTCCGTTTTGACTTCACACACTTCCATTCTGTGACTTCACACACCTCCATTCTGTGACTTCACACACCACCATTGTCTGACTTCACACACCTCCATTATTTGACTTCACACACCTCCATTCCACGACTTCACACACCTCCATTCTATTAGTTCACACACATCCATTCTATGAGTTCACACACCACAATATTTCTTCACACACCTCCATTCTATGACTTCGCAAACCTCCGTTCTGTGACTTCACACACCTCCATTCAGAGTTCACACACCTGCATTCGGTGACTTCACACACCTCCATTCTGACTTCACACACCTCAATTCTATGACTTCACACACTTCCATTCTGTGACTTCACACACCTCCATTCTGTGACTTCACACACCTCCATTCTGTGACTTCGCACACCTCCATTCTGACTTCACACAGCTCCATTCTATGACTTCACACACCTCCTTTCTTACTTTACAAACATCCATTCTATAACTTCACACACCTCCATTCTGTGACTTCACACACCTCCATTCTGTGACTTCACACACCTCCATTCTGTGACTTCGCACACCTCAATTCTGACTTCACACACCTCCATTCTATGACTTCACACACCTCCATTCTGTGACTTCACATACCTCCATTCTATGACTTCACACACCTCCATTCTGTGACTTCACACACCTCCATTCTATGACTTCACACACTTCCATTGTGACATCACACACCTCCATTCTATGAGTTCACACACCTCCATTCTGACTTCACACACCTCCATTCTATTACTTCACACACCTCCATTCTGAATTCACACAGCTCCATTCTGTGACTGCACAAAACTCCATTGTATGGTTTCACACACCTCCATACTACGACTTCACACAACTCCATCTATGACTTCACACACCTCCATTCTGACATCACACACCTCTATTCTATGACTTCGCACACCTCCATTCTGACATCACACACCTCCATTCTATGACTTCACAGACCTCGAATCTGTGACTTCACTCACCTGCACTCTATGACTTCACACTGCTCCATTCTATGACTTACCACACCTCCTTTCTATGACGTCACCCACCTCCAATCTATGACTACCCACCTCCATTCTGACTTCACACACCTCCATTCTCTGACTTCACACACCTCCATTCTTTGACTTCACACACCTTCATTTTTCCTTCAGAATCATCCATTCTATGACTTCACACACGTCCATTCTATGACTTCATAAACCTCCATTCTGTGACTTCACACACCTCCATTCTGAGTTGACACAACTCCATTCGTTGACGTCACACATCTCCATTCTAACTTCACACACCTCCATTCTATGACTTCACACACTTCCATTCTATGACTTCACACACCTCCATTCTGTGACTTCACAAACCTCCATTCTGAGTTCACACACCACCATTCTGTGACTTCACACACCTCCATTCTTTGACTTCACACACCTCCATTGTGTGACTTCACACACTTCCATTCTGTGACTTCACACACCTGCATTCTATGACCTCACACACCCTCATTCTATGATTTCACAGACCTCCATTCTATGACTTCAGACATCCATTTTGACTTCACACACCTCTAATATATGACTTCAAACACCTCAATTCTGTGATTTCACACACCTCCATTCTATGACCTCACACACTTCCATTCTATGATTTCACATACCTCCATGCTATGACTTCACACACCTCCATTCTGTGACTTCACACACCTCGATTCTGAGTTCACACACCTCCATAATCTGACTTCACAAACCTCCATTCTGACTTCACACACCTCATTCTATGACTTCACACACCTCCATTTTATGACGTCACACACCTCCATTTTGACTTCTCACACCACCATTCTGTGACTTCACACACCTCCATTCTATGACTTGAAATACTTCCATTGTGACATCACACACCTCCATTCTATGAGTTCACATACCTCCATTCTATGACTTCACACACCTCCATTCTGACTTCACACACCTCCATTCTATGATTTCACAGACCTCGAATATGTGACTTCACTCACCTCCACTCTATGACTTGACACTCCTCCATTCTATGACTTCCCACACCTCCTTTCTATGACTTCACCCACCTCCATTTTATGACTTCACACACCTCCATTCTGTGAATTCACACACCTCCATTCTATGACCTCACACACCCTCAATCTATGATTTCACACAACTCCATTCTATGACTTCACACATCCATTTTGACTTCACACACCTCCAATATATGACTTCAAACACCTCAATTCTGTCACTCCACACTCCTCCATTCTATGACCTCATACCCTCCATTCTGTGACTCCACACACCTCCATTCTATGACTTCACACACTTCCATTCTATGACTTCACACACCTCCATTATGTGACTTTACACACCTCCATTGTGAGTTCACACTCCTCCATTCTGTGATGTCACACATCTCCATTCTGTGACTTCACACACCTCCATTCTATGACTTCACACAATTCCATTCTATGACTTCACCCACCTCCATTCTATGACTTCACACTTCCATTCTGACTTCACACACCTCCATTCTGTGAATTCACACATCTCCATTCTATGACTTCACACACTTCCATTCTATGACTTCACACACCTCCATTCTATGACTTCACACACCTCCATTCTATGACTTCCCACACCTGCATTCTGACTTCACACACCTCCATTCTATGACTTCACACATCTTCTTTCTGTAACTTCCCACACTTCCAATGTTTGACTTCACAAACCTCCATTCCATGAATTCACACACCTCCATTCTATGAGTTCACACACCTCCATTCTTTGACTTCACACACCTACATTTTGACTTCACACACCTACATTCTGTGACTTCACACACCTCCATTTGTGATTTCACACACCACCATTTTGATTTCACACACCTCCATTCTGTGACTTCACACACCTCCGTTCTTTGAGTTCACACACCTCCGTTTTGACTTCACACACTTCCATTCTGTGACTTCACACACCTCCATTCTGTGACTTTACACACCACCATTGTTTGACTTCACACACCTCCATTCTTTGACTTCACACACCTCCATTCCACGACTTCACACACCTCCATTCTATTAGTTCACACACATCCATTCTATGAGTTCACACACCACAATTTTGTCTTCAAACACCTCCATTCTATGACTTCGCAAACCTCCATTCTGTGACTTCACACACCTCCATTCGGAGTTCACACAACTCCATTCGGTGACTTCACACACCTTCATTCTTACTTCAGAAACATCCATTCTCTGACTTCACACACCTCCATTCTATGAGTTCACAAACCTCCATTCTATGACTTCACACACCTCCATTCTGACTTCACAAACCTCCATTCTATGACTTCACAGACCTCGAATATGTGACTTCACTCACCTCCACTCTATGACTTCACACTCCTCCATTCTATGACTTCCCACACCTCCTTTCTATGACTTCACTCACCTCCATTTTATGACTTCACACACCTACATTCTGTGACTTCACACACCTCCATTCTATGAACTCACACACCCTCATTCTATGATTTCACACAACTCCATTCTATGACTTCACACATTCATTTTGACTTCACACACCTCCAATATATGACTTCAAACACCTCAATTCTGTGACTTCACACACCTCCATTCTATGACCTCATACCCTCCATTCTGTGAGTCCACACACCTCCATTCTATAACTTCACACACTTCCATTCTATGACTTCACACACCTCCATTCTGTGACTTTACACACCTCCATTGTGAGTTCACACTCCTCCATTCTGTGATGTCACACACCTCCATTCTGTGACTTCACACACCTCCATTCTATGACTTCACACAATTCCATTCTATGACTTCACACACCTCCATTCTGTGACATCTCACACCTCCATTCTTTGACTTCACACACTTCCATTCTATGACTTCACACACCTCAATTCTATGACTTCACACACCTCCATTCTATGACTTCCCACACCTGCATTCTGACTTCACACACCTCCTTTCTATGACTTCACACATCTTCTTTCTGTAACTTCCCACACTTCCAATATTTCACTTCACAAACCTCCATTCCATGACTTCACACACCTCCATTCTATGAGTTCACACACCTCCATTCTTTGACTTCACACACCTCCATTTTGACTTCACACACCTACATTCTGTGACTTCACACACCTCCATTTGTGACTTCACGCACCACCATTTTGATTTCACACACCTCCATTCTGTGACTTCACACACCTCCATTCTTTGAGTTCACACACCTCCGTTTTGACTTCACACACTTCCATTCTGTGACTTCACACACCTCCATTCTGTGACTTCACACACCACCATTGTTTGACTTCACACACCTCCATTATTTGACTTCAAACACCTCCATTCCACGACTTCACACACCTCCATTCTATTAGTTCACACACATCCATTCTATGAGTTCACACACCACAATATTTCTTCACACATCTCCATTCTATGACTTCGCAAACCTCCGTTCTGTGACTTCACACACCTCCATTCAGAGTTCACACACCTGCATTCGGTGACTTCACACACCTCCATTCTGACTTCACACACCTCAATTCTATGACTTCACACACTTCCATTCTGTGACTTCACACACCTCCATTCTGTGACTTCACACACCTCCATTCTGTGACTTCGCACACCTCCATTCTGACTTCACACAGCTCCATTCTATGACTTCACACACCTCCTTTCTTACTTTACAAACATCCATTCTATAACTTCACACACCTCCATTCTGTGACTTCACACACCTCCATTCTGTGACTTCACACACCTCCATTCTGTGACTTCGCACACCTCCATTCTGACTTCACACACCTCCATTCTATGACTTCACACACCTCCATTCTGTGACTTCACATACCTCCATTCTATGACTTCACACACCTCCATTCTGTGACTTCACACACCTCCATTCTATGACTTCACACACTTCCATTGTGACGTCACACACCTCCATTCTATGAGTTCACACACATCCATTCTGACTTCACACACCTCCATTCTATTACTTCACACACCTCCATTCTGAATTCACACAGCTCCATTCTGTGACTTCACAAAACTGCATTGTATGGTTTCACACACCTCCATACTACGACTTCACACAACTCCATCTATGACTTCACACACCTCCATTCTGACATCACACACCTCTATTCTATGACTTCGCACACCTCCATTCTGACATCACACACCTCCATTCTATGACTTCACAGACCTCGAATCTGTGACTTCACTCACCTGCACTCTATGACTTCACACTGCTCCATTCTATGACTTACCACACCTCCTTTCTATGACGTCACCCACCTCCAATCTATGACTACCCACCTCCATTCTGACTTCACACACCTCCATTCTCTGACTTCACACACCTCCATTCTTTGACTTCACACACCTTCATTTTTCCTTCAGAATCATCCATTCTATGACTTCACACACGTCCATTCTATGACTTCATAAACCTCCATTCTGTGACTTCACACACCTCCATTCTGAGTTGACACAACTCCATTCGTTGACGTCACACATCTCCATTCTGACTTCACACACCTCCATTCTATGACTTCACACACTTCCATTCTATGACTTCACACACCTCCATTCTGTGACTTCACAAACCTCCATTCTGAGTTCACACACCACCATTCTGTGACTTCACACACCTCCATTCTTTGACTTCACACACCTCCATTGTGTGACTTCACACACTTCCATTCTGTGACTTCACACACCTGCATTCTATGACCTCACACACCCTCATTCTATGATTTCACAGACCTCCATTCTATGACTTCAGACATCCATTTTGACTTCACACACCTCTAATATATGACTTCAAACACCTCAATTCTGTGATTTCACACACCTCCATTCTATGACCTCACACACTTCCATTCTATGATTTCACATACCTCCATGCTATGACTTCTCACACCTCCATTCTGTGACTTCACACACCTCGATTCTGAGTTCACACACCTCCATAATCTGACTTCACAAACCTCCATTCTGACTTCACACACCTCCATTCTATGACTTCACACACCTCCATTTTATGACGTCACACACCTCCATTTTGACTTCTCACACCACCATTCTGTGACTTCACACACCTCCATTCTATGACTTGAAATACTTCCATTGTGACATCACACACCTCCATTCTATGAGTTCACATACCTCCATTCTATGACTTCACACACCTCCATTCTGACTTCACACACCTCCATTCTATGATTTCACAGACCTCGAATATGTGACTTCACTCACCTCCACTCTATGACTTCACACTCCTCCATTCTATGACTTCCCACACCTCCTTTCTATGACTTCACCCACCTCCATTTTATGACTTCACACACCTCCATTCTGTGAATTCACACACCTCCATTCTATGACCTCACACACCCTCAATCTATGATTTCACACACCTCCATTCTATGACTTCACACATCCATTTTGACTTCACACACTTCCAATATATGACTTCAAACACCTCAATTCTGTCACTCCACACTCCTCCATTCTATGACCTCATACCCTCCATTCTGTGACTCCACACACCTCCATTCTATGACTTCACACACTTCCATTCTATGACTTCACACACCTCCATTATGTGACTTTACACACCTCCATTGTGAGTTCACACTCCTCCATTCTGTGATGTCACACATCTCCATTCTGTGACTTCACACACCTCCATTCTATGACTTCACACAATTCCATTCTATGACTTCACCCACCTCCATTCTATGACTTCACACTTCCATTCTGACTTCACACACCTCCATTCTGTGACATCACACACCTCCATTCTATGACTTCACACACTTCCATTCTATGACTTCACACACCTCCATTCTATGACTTCACACACCTCCATTCTATGACTTCCCACACCTGCATTCTGACTTCACACACCTCCATTCTATGACTTCACACATCTTCTTTCTGTAACTTCCCACACTTCCAATGTTTGACTTCAAAAACCTCCATTCCATGAATTCACACACCTCCATTCTATGAGTTCACACACCTCCATTCTTTGACTTCACACACCTACATTTTGACTTCACACACCTACATTCTGTGACTTCACACACCTCCATTTGTGATTTCACACACCACCATTTTGATTTCACACACCTCCATTCTATGACTTCACACAATTCCATTCTATGACTTCACCCACCTCCATTCTATGACTTCACACACTTCCATTCTATGACTTCACACACCTCCATTCTATGACTTCACACACCTCCATTCTATGACTTCCCACACCTGCATTCTGACTTCACACACCTCCATTCTATGACTTCACACATCTTCTTTCTGTAACTTCCCACACTTCCAATGTTTGACTTCAAAAACCTCCATTCCATGAATTCACACACCTCCATTCTATGAGTTCACACACCTCCATTCTTTGACTTCACACACCTACATTTTGACTTCACACACCTACATTCTGTGACTTCACACACCTCCATTTGTGATTTCACACACCACCATTTTGATTTCACACACCTCCATTCTGTGACTTCACACACCTCCGTTCTTTGAGTTCACACACCTCCGTTTTGACTTCACACACTTCCATTCTGTGACTTCACACACCTCCATTCTGTGACTTTACACACCACCATTGTTTGACTTCACACACCTCCATTCTTTGACTTCACACACCTCCATTCCACGACTTCACACTCCTCCATTCTATTAGTTCACACACATCCATTCTATGAGTTCACACACCACAATTTTGTCTTCAAACACCTCCATTCTATGACTTCGCAAACCTCCATTCTGTGACTTCACACACCTCCATTCGGAGTTCACACACCTCCATTCGGTGACTTCACACACCTCCATTCTGACTTCACATACCTCAATTCTATGACTTCACACACTTCCATTCTGTGACTTCACACACCTCCATTCTGTGACTTCACACACCTCCATTCTGACTTCACACAGCTCCATTCTATGACTTCACACACCTCCATTCTGACTTCACACACCTCCATTCTATGACTTCACAGACCTCGAATATGTGACTTCACTCACCTCCACTCTATGACTTCACACTCCTCCATTCTATGACTTCCCACACCTCCTTTCTATGACTTCACCCACCTCCATTTTATGACTTCACACACCTCCATTCTGTGAATTCACACACCTCCATTCTATGACCTCACACACCCTCAATCTATGATTTCACACACCTCCATTCTATTAGTTCACACACATCCATTCTATGAGTTCACACACCACAATTTTTTCTTCAAACACCTCCATTCTATGACTTCGCAAACCTCCATTCTGTGACTTCACACACCTCCATTCGGAGTTCACACACCTCCATTCGGTGACTTCACACACCTCAATTCTGACTTCACATACCTCAATTCTATGACTTCACACACTTCCATTCTGTGACTTCACACACCTCCATTCTGTGACTTCACACACCTCCATTCTGACTTCACACAGCTCCATTCTATGACTTCACATACCTCCATTCTGACTTCACACACCTCCATTCTATGACTTCACAGACCTCGAATATGTGACTTCACTCACCTCCACTCTATGACTTCACACTCCTCCATTCTATGACTTCCCACACCTCCTTTCTATGACTTCACCCACCTCCATTTTATGACTTCACACACCTCCATTCTGTGAATTCACACACCTCCATTCTATGACCTCACACACCCTCAATCTATGATTTCACACACCTCCATTCTATGACATCACACATCCATTTTGACTTCACACACCTCCGATATATGACTTCAAACACCTCAATTCTGTCACTTCACACTCCTCCATTCTATGACCTCATACCCTCCATTCTGTGACTCCACACACCTCCATTCTATGACTTCACACACTTCCATTCTATGACTTCACACACCTCCATTATGTGACTTTACACACCTCCATTGTGAGTTCACACTCCTCCATTCTGTGATGTCACACATCTCCATTCTGTGACTTCACACACTTCCATTCTATGACTTCACACAATTCCATTCTATGACTTCACCCACCTCCATTCTATGACTTCACACATCCATTCTGACTTCACACACCTCCATTCTGTGACATCACACACCTCCATTCTATGACTTCACACACTTCCATTCTATGACTTCACACACCTCCATTCTATGACTTCACACACCTCCATTCTATGACTTCCCACACCTGCATTCTGACTTCACACACCTCCATTCTATGACTTCACACATCTTCTTTCTGTAACTTCCCACACTTCCAATGTTTGACTTCACAAACCTCCATTCCATGACTTCACAAACCTCCATTCTATGAGTTCACACACCTCCATTCTTTGACTTCACACACCTACATTTTGACTTCACACACCTACATTCTGTGACTTCACACACCTCCATTTGTGATTTCACACACCACCATTTTGATTTCACACACCTCCATTCTGTGATTTCACACACCTCCGTTCTTTGAGTTCACACACCTCAGTTTTGACTTCACACACTTCCATTCTGTGACATCACACACCTCCATTCTGTGACTTTACACACCACCATTGTTTGACTTCACACACCTCCATTCTTTGACTTCACACACCTCCATTCCACGACTTCACACACCTCCATTCTATTAGTTCACACACATCCATTCTATGAGTTCACACACCACAATTTTGTCTTCAAACACCTCCATTCTATGACTTCGCAAACCTCCATTCTGTGACTTCACACACCTCCATTCGGAGTTCACACACCTCCATTCGGTGACTTCACACACCTCCATTCTGACTTCACACACCTCAATTCTATGACTTCACACACTTCCATTCTCTGACTTCACACACCTCCATTCTGTGACTTCACACACCTCCATTCTGACTTCACACAGCTCCATTCTATGACTTCACACACCTCCATTCTTAGTTTACAAACATCCATTCTATAACTTCACACACCTCCATTCTATGACTTTACACACCTCCATTCTGTGACTTCACATACCTCCATTCTATGACTTCACACACCTCCATTCTGTGACTTCACACACCTCCATTCTGTGACGTCACACACCTCCATTCTGACTTCACACAGCTCCATTCTTTGACTTCACACACCTCCATTCTTACTTTACAATCATCCCTTCTATAACTTCACACACCTCCATTCTATGACTTTACACACCTCCATTCTGTGACTTCACATACCTCCATTCTATGACTTCACACACCTCCATTCTGTGACTTCACACACCTCCATTCTATGACTTCAAACACCCTCATTCTATGATTTCACACACCTCCATTCTATGACTTCACACACCTCCGTTCTGACTTCACACACCTCCATTCTATGACTTCACAGACCTCGAATATGTGACTTCACTCACCTCCACTCTATGACTTCACACTCCTCCACTCTATGACTTCCCACACCTCCTTTCTATGACTTCACCCACCTGCATTTTATGACTTCACACACCTCCATTCTGTGACTTCACACACCTCCATTCTATGACTTCGCACACCCTCACCCTATGATTTCACACACCTCCATTCTATGACTTCACACATCCATTTTGACTTCACACACCTCCATTCTATTACTTCACACACCTCCATTCTGAATTCACACAGCCTCATTCTGTGACTTCACAAAACTCCATTCTATGGTTTCACACACCTCCATACTATGACTTGACACAACTCCATCTATGACTTCACACACCTCCATTCTGACATCACACACCTCTATTCTATGACTTTGCACAGCTCCATTCTCACATCACACACCTCCATTCTGTGACTTCACACACCTCCATTCTATGACCTCACACACCATCATTCTATGATTTCACACTCCTCCATTCTATGACTTACCACACCTCCTTTCTATGACGTCACCCAAATTCAATCTATGACTACCCACCTCCATTTTGACTTCACACACCTCCATTCTGAGTTCACACACCTCCATTCTGTGACTTCACACACCTTCATTTTTCCTTCAGAAACATCCATTCTAGGACTTCACACACCTCCATTCTATGACTTCACAAACCTCCATTCTGTGACTTCACACAACTCCATTCTGAGTTGACAAAACTCCATTCGGTGACGTCACACATCTCCATTCTGACTTCACTCACCTCCATTCTATGACTTCACACACTTCCATTCTATGACTTCACACACCTCCATTCTGTGACTTCACAAACCTCCATTCTGAGTTCACACACCTCCATTCTGTGACTTCACACACCTCCAGTCTGTGACTTCACACACCTCCATTGTGTGACTTCACACACTTCCATTCTATGACTTCACACACCTCCATTTTATAACTTCACACACCTCCATTCTGTGACTTCACACACCTCCATTCTATGACCTCACACACCATCATTCTATGATTTCACAGACCTCCATTCTATGACTTCAAACATCCATTTTGACTTCACACACCTCTAATATATGACTTCACACACCTCCATTCTGTGACTTCACACACCTCCATTCTGAGTTCACACACCTCCATTCTGTGACTTCACAAACCTCCATTCTATGATTTCACACACCTCTATTCTATGACTTCACACACCTCCATTTTATGACGTTCACACACCTCCATTTTGACTTCTCACACCTCCATTCTGTGACTTCACACACCTCCATTCTATGACTTCACACACTTCCATTGTGACATCACACACTTCCATTCTATGAGCTCACACACCTCCATTCTATGACTTCACACACCTCCATTCTGACTTCACACACCTCCATTCTATGTCTTCACAGACCTCGAATATGTTACTTCGCTCACCTCCACTCTATGACTTCACACTCCTCAATTCTATGAATTCCCACACCTCCTTTCTATGACTTCACCCACCTCCATTTTATGACTTCACACACCTCCATTCTGTGACTTCACACACCTCCATTCTATAACCTCACACACACTCATTCTATGATTTCACACACCTCCATTCTATGACTTCACACATCCATTTTGACTTCACACACCTCCAATATATGACTTCAAACACCTCAATTCTGTCACTTCACACACCTCCATTCTATGACCTCATACCCTCCATTCTGTGACTCCACACACCTCCATTCTATGACTTCACACAATTCCATTCTATGACTTCACCCACCTCCATTCTATGTCTTCACACCTGCATTCTGACTTCACACACCTCCATTCTGTGACATCACACACCTCCATTCTATGACTTCACACACCTCCATTCTATGACTTCCCACACCTGCATTCTGACTTCACACACCTCCATACTATGACTTCACGCATCTTCTTTCTGTAACTTCCCACACTTCCAATGTTTGAATTCACGAACCTCCATTCCATGACTTCACACACCTCCATTCTATGAGTTCACACACCGCCATTCTTTGACTTCACACACCTCCATTTTGACTTCACACACCTACATTCTGTGACTTCACACACCTCCATTTGTGACTTCACACACCACCATTTTGATTTCACACACCTCCATTCTGTGACTTCACACACCTCCATTCTTTGAGTTCACACACCTCCGTTTTGACTTCACACACTTCCATTCTGTGACTTCACACACCTCCATTATGTGACTTCACACACCACCATTGTTTGACTTCACACACCTCCATTCTTTGACTTCACACACCTCCATTCCACGACTTCACACACCTCCATTCTATTAGTTCACACACTTCCATTCTATGAGTTCACACACCACAATTTTGTCTTCACATACCTCCATTCTCTGACTTCGCAAACCTCCATTCTGTGACCTCACACACCTCCATTCGGAGTTCACACACCTCAATTTGGTGACTTCACACACCTCCATTCTGACTTCACACACCTCAGTTCTATGACTTCACACACTTCCATTCTATGACTTCACACACCTCCATTCTGTGACTTCACCCACCTCCATTCTGTTACTTCACACACCTCCATTCTCCGACTTCACACCCCTACAATTTGACTTCACATACCTCCATTCTGTGACTTCACAAACCTCCATTCTGTGACTTCACCCACCTCCATTCTGTGACTACACACACCTCTATTCTATGACTCACACACTTCCATTGTGACGTCACACACCTCCATTCTATGAGTTCACACACCTCCATTCTGACTTCACTCACCTCCATTCTATTACTTCACACACTTCCATTCTGAATTCACACAGCTCAATTCTGTGACTTCACAAAACTCCATTCTATGATTTCACACACCTCCATTCTATGACTTCACACAACTCCATCTATGACTTCACACACCTCCATTCTGACTTCACACACCTCTATTCTATGACATCGCACACCTCAATTCTGACATCACACACCTCCACTCTATAGCTTCACAGACCTCGAATCTGTGACTTCACTCACCTGCACTCTATGACTTCACACTCCTCCATTCTATAACTTCCCACACCTCCTTTCTATGACTTCACCCACCTCCAATCTATGACTACACACCTCCATTCTGACTTCACACACCTCCATTCTGTGACTTCACACACCTCCATTCTATGACTTCATACACCTTCATTTTTCCTTCAGAAACATCCATTCTATGAAATCTCACACCTCCATTCTATGACTTCACAAACCTCCATTCTGTGACTTCACACACCTCCATTCTGAGTTCACACACCTCCATTCTGTGACTTCACACACCTCTATTCTATGACCTCACACACCGTCATTCTATGATTTCACACAACTCCATTCTATGACTTCACACATCCATTTTGACTTCACACACCTCCAATATATGACTTCAAACACCTCAATTCTGTCACTTCACACACCTCCATTCTATGACCTCATACCCTCCATTCTGTGACTCCACACACCTCCATTCTATGACTTCACACAATTCCATTCTATGACTTCACCCACCTCCATTCTATGTCTTCACACCTGCATTCTGACTTCACACACCTCCATTCTGTGACATCACACACCTCCATTCTATGACTTCACACACCTCCATTCTATGACTTCCCACACCTGCATTCTGACTTCACACACCTCCATACTATGACTTCACGCATCTTCTTTCTGTAACTTCCCACACTTCCAATGTTTGAATTCACGAACCTCCATTCCATGACTTCACACACCTCCATTCTATGAGTTCACACACCGCCATTCTTTGACTTCACACACCTCCATTTTGACTTCACACACCTACATTCTGTGACTTCACACACCTCCATTTGTGACTTCACACACCACCATTTTGATTTCACACACCTCCATTCTGTGACTTCACACACCTCCATTCTTTGAGTTCACACACCTCCGTTTTGACTTCACACACTTCCATTCTGTGACTTCACACACCTCCATTATGTGACTTCACACACCACCATTGTTTGACTTCACACACCTCCATTCTTTGACTTCACACACCTCCATTCCACGACTTCACACACCTCCATTCTATTAGTTCACACACTTCCATTCTATGAGTTCACACACCACAATTTTGTCTTCACATACCTCCATTCTCTGACTTCGCAAACCTCCATTCTGTGACCTCACACACCTCCATTCGGAGTTCACACACCTCAATTTGGTGACTTCACACACCTCCATTCTGACTTCACACACCTCAGTTCTATGACTTCACACACTTCCATTCTATGACTTCACACACCTCCATTCTGTGACTTCACCCACCTCCATTCTGTTACTTCACACACCTCCATTCTCCGACTTCACACCCCTACAATTTGACTTCACATACCTCCATTCTGTGACTTCACAAACCTCCATTCTGTGACTTCACCCACCTCCATTCTGTGACTACACACACCTCTATTCTATGACTCACACACTTCCATTGTGACGTCACACACCTCCATTCTATGAGTTCACACACCTCCATTCTGACTTCACTCACCTCCATTCTATTACTTCACACACTTCCATTCTGAATTCACACAGCTCAATTCTGTGACTTCACAAAACTCCATTCTATGATTTCACACACCTCCATTCTATGACTTCACACAACTCCATCTATGACTTCACACACCTCCATTCTGACTTCACACACCTCTATTCTATGACATCGCACACCTCAATTCTGACATCACACACCTCCACTCTATAGCTTCACAGACCTCGAATCTGTGACTTCACTCACCTGCACTCTATGACTTCACACTCCTCCATTCTATAACTTCCCACACCTCCTTTCTATGACTTCACCCACCTCCAATCTATGACTACACACCTCCATTCTGACTTCACACACCTCCATTCTGTGACTTCACACACCTCCATTCTATGACTTCATACACCTTCATTTTTCCTTCAGAAACATCCATTCTATGAAATCTCACACCTCCATTCTATGACTTCACAAACCTCCATTCTGTGACTTCACACACCTCCATTCTGAGTTCACACACCTCCATTCTGTGACTTCACACACCTCCATTCTATGACCTCACACACCGTCATTCTATGATTTCACACACCTCCATTCTATGACTTCACACATCCATTTTGACTTCACACACCTCTAATATATGACTTCAAACACCTCAATTCTGTGACTTCACACACCTCCATTCTATGACTTCACACACTTCCATTCTATGATTTCACATACCTCCATGCTATGAGTTCACACACCTCCATTCTGTGGCTTCACACACCTCCATTCTGAGTTCACAGGCCTATATTCTGTGACTTCACAAACCTCCATTCTATTATTTCACACACCTCCATTCTATGACTTCACACACCTCCATTTTATGACGTCACACACCTCCATTTTGACTCCTCACACCTCCATTCTGTGACTTCACACACCTCCATTCTATGACTTGACACACTTCCATCGTGACGTCACACACCTCCGTTCTATGAGTTCACAGACCTCCATTCTATGATTTCACACACCTCCATTCTGACTTCACACAACTAAATTAAATGACTTCACAGACCTCGAATATGTGACTTCACTCACTTCCACTATATGACTTCACACTCCTCCATTCTATGACTTCCCACACCTCCTTTCTATGACTTCACCCACCTCCATTTTATGAGTTCACACACCTCCATTCTGTGACGTCACACACCTACATACTGTGACTTCACACAACTCCATTCTATGATTCACACACCTCCATTCTATGACTTCACCCACCTCCATTCTATGACTTCATACCTCCATAATGACTTCACACACCTCCATTCTGTGACTTCACACACCTCCATTATATGACTTCACACACCCCCATTCTATCACTTCACACACCTCCATTCTATGACTTCACACACCTCCATTCTGTGACTTCACACACCTCCATTCTATGACTTCACACACCTTCATTCTTACTTCACAAACATACATTCTATGACTTCACACACCTCCATTCTATGACTTCACAAACCTCAATTCCGTGACTTCACACATCTCCATTCTGACTACACACACCTCCATTCTATGACTTCACACACCTCCATATTATGACTTCACACACTTCCATTCTTTGACTTCACACACCTCCATTCTGTGTTCACACACCTCAATTCTATGACTTCACACACTTCCATTCTGTGACTTCACACACCTCCATTCTGTGACTTCACACACCTCCATTCTGACTTCACACAGCTCCATTTTATGACTTCACACACCTCCATTCTTACTTTACAAACATCAATTCTATAACTTCACACACCTCCATTCTATGACTTTACACACCTCCATTCTGTTACTTCACATACCTCCATTCTATGACTTCACACACCTCCATTCTGTGACTTCACACACCTCCATTCTGTGATTTCACACACCTCCATTCTGACTTCACACAGCTCCATTCTATGACTTCACACACCTCCATTCTTACTTTACAAACATCCATTCTATAACTTCACACACCTCCATTCTATGACTTTACAGACCTCCATTCTGTGACTTCACATACCTCCATTCTATGACTTCACACACCTCCTTTCTGTGACTTCACACACCTCCATTCTATGACTTCACACACTTCCATTGTGACGTCACACACCTCCATTCTATGAGTTCACACACCTCCATTCTATGACTTCACACACCTCAATTCTGACTTCACACACCTCCATTCTTTGACTTCACAGACATCGAATATGTGACTTCACTCACCTCCACTCTATGACTTCACACTCCTCCATTCTATGACTTCCCACACCTCCTTTCTATGACTTCACCCACCTCCATTTTATGACTTCACACACCTCCATTCTGTGACTTCACACACCTCCATTCTATGACCTCACACACCCTCATTCTATGATTTCACACACCTTCATTCTATGACTTCACACATCCATTTTGACTTCACACACCTCCATTCTATTACTTCACACACCTCCATTCTGAATTCACACAGCCTCATTCTGTGACTTCACAAAACTCCATTCTATGGTTTCACACACCTCCATACTATGACTTGACACAACTCCATCAATGACTTCACACACCTCCATTCTGACATCACACACCTCTATTCTATGACTTCGCACACCTCCATTCTGACATCACACACCTCTTCTATGATTTCACAGACCTCGAATCTGTGACTTCACTCACCTGCACTCTATGACTTCACAGTCCTCCATTCTATGACTTACCACAACTCCTTTCTATGACGTCACCCACCTCCAATCTATGACTACCCACCTCCATTCTGACTTCACACACCTCCATTCTGTGACTTCACACACCTCCATTCTGTGATTTCACACACCTCCATTCTGACTTCACACAGCTCCATTCTATGACTTCACACACCTCCATTCTTACTTTACAGACATCCATTCTATAACTTCACACACCTCCATTCTATGACTTTACACACCTCCATTCTGTGACTTCACACACCTCCATTCTATGACTTCACACACCTCCATTCTATGACTTCCCACACCTGCATTCTGACTTCACACACCTCCATTCTATGACTTCACACATCTTCTTTCTGTAACTTCCCACACTTCCAATGTTTGACTTCACAAACCTCCATTCCATGAATTCACACACCTCCATTCTATGAGTTCACACACCTCCATTCTTTGACTTCACACACCTACATTTTGACTTCACACACCTACATTCTGTGACTTCACACACCTCCATTTGTGATTTCACACACCACCATTTTGATTTCACACACCTCCATTCTGTGACTTCACACACCTCCGTTCTTTGAGTTCACACACCTCCGTTTTGACTTCACACACTTCCATTCTGTGACATCACACACCTCCATTCTGTGACTTTACACACCACCATTGTTTGACTTCACACACCTCCATTCTTTGACTTCACACACCTCCATTCCACGACTTCACACACCTCCATTCTATTAGTTCACACACATCCATTCTATGAGTTCACACACCACAATTTTGTCTTCAAACACCTCCATTCTATGACTTCGCAAACCTCCATTCTGTGACTTCACACACCTCCATTCGGAGTTCACACACCTCCATTCGGTGACTTCACACACCTCCATTCTGACTTCACACACCTCAATTCTATGACTTCACACACTTCCATTCTGTGACTTCACACACCTCCATTCTGTGACTTCACACACCTCCATTCTGACTTCACACAGCTGCATTCTATGACTTCACACACCTCCATTCTGACTTCACACACCTCCATTCTATGACTTCACAGACCTCGAATATGTGACTTCACTCACCTCCACTCTATGACTTCACACTCCTCCATTCTATGACTTCCCACACCTCCTTTCTATGACTTCACCCACCTCCATTTTATGACTTCACCCACCTCCATTCTATGACTTCACACCTCCATTCTGACTTCACACACCTCCATTCTGTGACATCACACACCTCCATTCTATGACTTCACACACTTCCATTCTATGACTTCACACACCTCCATTCTATGATTTCACACACCTCCATTCTATGACTTCCCACACCTGAATTCTGACTTCACACACCTCCATTCTATGACTTCACACATCTTCTTTCTGTAACTTCCCACACTTCCAATGTTTGACTTCACAAACCTCCATTCCATGAATTCACACACCTCCATTCTATGACTTCACACACCTCCATTCTTTGACTTCACACACCTACATTTTGACTTCACACACCTACATTCTGTTACTTCACACACCTCCATTTGTGATTTCACACACTACCATTTTGATTTCACACACCTCCATTCTGTGACTTCACACACCTCCGTTCTTTGAGTTCACACACCTCCGTTTTGACTTCACACACTTCCATTCTGTGACATCACACACCTCCATTCTGTGACGTTACACACCACCATTGTTTGACTTCACACACCTCCATTCTTTGACTTCACACACCTCCATTCCACGACTTCACACACCTCCATTCTATTAATTCACACACATCCATTCTATGAGTTCACACACCACAATTTTGTCTTCAAACACCTCCATTCTATGACTTCGCAAACCTCCATTCTGTGACTTCACACACCTCCATTCGGAGTTCACACACCTCCATTCGGTGACTTCACACACCTCCATTCTGACTTCACATACCTCAATTCTATGACTTCACACACTTCCATTCTGTGACTTCAGACACCTCCATTCTGTGACTTCACACACCTCCATTCTGACTTCACACAGCTCCATTCTATGACTTCACACACCTCCATTCTGACTTCACACACCTCCATTCTATGACTTCACAGACCTCGAATATGTGACTTCACTCACCTCCACTCTATGACTTCACACTCCTCCATTTTATGACTTCCCACACCTCCTTTCTATGACTTCACCCACCTCCATTTTATGATTTCACACACCTCCATTCTGTGAATTCACACACCTCCATTCTATGACCTCACACACCCTCAATCTATGATTTCACACACCTCCATTCTATGACTTCACACATCCATTTTGACTTCACACACCTCCAATATATGACTTCAAACACCTCAATTCTGTCACTTCACACTCCTCCATTCTATGACCTCATACCCTCCATTCTGTGACTCCACACACCTCCATTCTATGACTTCACACACTTCCATTCTATGACTTCACACACCTCCATTATGTTACTTTACACACCTCCATTGTGAGTTCACACTCCTCCATTCTGTGATGTCACACATCTCCATTCTGTGACTTCACACACTTCGATTCTATGACTTCACACAATTCCATTCTATGACTTCACCCACCTCCATTCTATGACTTCACACATCCATTCTGACTTCACACCTCCATTCTGTGACATCACACACCTCCATTCTATGACTTCACACACTTCCATTCTATGACTTCACACACCTCCATTCTATGACTTCACACACCTCCATTCTATGACTTCCCACACCTGCATTCTGACTTCACACACGTCCATTCTATGACTTCACACATCTTCTTTCTGTAACTTCCCACACTTCCAATGTTTGACTTCACAAACCTCCATTCCATGACTTCACACACCTCCATTCTATGAGTTCACACACCTCCATTCTTTGACTTCACACACCTACATTTTGACTTCACACACCTACATTCTGTGACTTCACACACCTCCATTTGTGATTTCACACACCACCATTTTGATTTCACACACCTCCATTCTGTGATTTCACACACCTCCGTTCTTTGAGTTCACACACCTCAGTTTTGACTTCACACACTTCCATTCTGTGACATCACACACCTCCATTCTGTGACTTTACACACCACCATTGTTTGACTTCACACACCTCCATTCTTTGACTTCACACACCTCCATTCCACGACTTCACACACCTCCATTCTATTAGTTCACACACATCCATTCTATGAGTTCACACACCACAATTTTGTCTTCAAACACCTCCATTCTATGACTTCGCAAACCTCCATTCTGTGACTTCACACACCTCCATTCGGAGTTCACACACCTCCATTCGGTGACTTCACACCTCCATTCTGACTTCACACACCTCAATTCTATGACTTCACACACTTCCATTCTGTGACTTCACACACCTCCATTCTGTGACTTCACACACCTCCATTCTGACTTCACACAGCTCCATTCTATGACTTCACACACCTCTATTCTTACTTTACAAACATCCATTCTATAACTTCACACACGTCCATTCTATGACTTTACACACCTCCATTCTGTGACTTCACATACCTCCATTCTATGACTTCACACACCTCCATTCTGTGACTTCACACACCTCCATTCTGTGACGTCACACACATCCATTCTGACTTCACACAGCTCCATTCTTTGACTTCACACACCTCCATTCTTACTTTACAATCATCCCTTCTATAACTTCACACACCTCCATTCTATGACTTTACACACCTCCATTCTGTGACTTCACATACCTCCATTCTATGACTTCACACACCTCCATTCTGTGACTTCACACACCTCCATTCTATGACTTCAAACACCCTCATTCTATGATTTCACACACCTCCATTCTATGACTTCACTCACCTCCATTCTGACTTCACACACCTCCATTCTATGACTTCACAGACCTCGAATATGTGACTTCACTCACCTCCACTCTATGACTTCACACTCCTCCACTCTATGACTTCCCACACCTCCTTTCTATGACTTCACCCACCTGCATTTTATGACTTCACACACATCCATTTTGACTTCACACACCTCCATTCTATTACTTCACACACCTCCATTCTGAATTCACACAGCCTCATTCTGTGACTTCACAAAACTCCATTCTATGGTTTCACACACCTCCATACTATGACTTGACACAACTCCATCTATGACTTCACACACCTCCATTCTATGACTTCACACCTCCATTCTGACTTCACACACCTCCATTCTGTGACATCACACACCTCCATTCTATGACTTCACACACTTCCATTCTATGACTTCACACACCTCCATTCTATGACTTCACACACCTCCATTCTATGACTTCCCACACCTGCATTCTGACTTCACACACCTCCATTCTATGACTTCACACATCTTCTTTCTGTAACTTCCCACACTTCCAATGTTTGACTTCAAAAACCTCCATTCCATGAATTCACACACCTCCATTCTATGACTTCACAAACCTCCATTCTTTGACTTCACACACCTACATTTTGACTTCACACACCTACATTCTGTGACTTCACACACCTCCATTTGTGATTTCACACACCACCATTTTGATTTCACACACCTCCATTCTGTGACTTCACACACCTCCGTTCTTTGAGTTCACACACCTCCGTTTTGACTTCACACACTTCCATTCTGTGACATCACACACCTCCATTCTGTGACTTTACACACCACCATTGTTTGACTTCACACACCTCCATTCTTTGACTTCACACACCTCCATTCCACGACTTCACACACCTCCATTCTATTAGTTCTCACACATCCATTCTATGAGTTCACACACCACAATTTTGTCTTCAAACACCTCCATTCTATGACTTCGCAAACCTCCATTCTGTGACTTCACACACCTCCATTCGGAGTTCACACACCTCCATTCGGTGACTTCACACACCTCCATTCTGACTTCACATACCTCAATTCTATGACTTCACACACTTCCATCCTGTGACTTCACACACCTCCATTCTGTGACTTCACACACCTCCATTCTGACTTCACACAGCTCCATTCTATGACTTCACACACCTCCATTCTGACTTCACACACCTCCATTCTATGACTTCACAGACCTCGAATATGTGACTTCACTCACCTCCACTCTATGACTTCACACTCCTCCATTTTATGACTTCCCACACCTCCTTTCTATGACTTCACCCACCTCCATTTTATGACTTCACACACCTCCATTCTGTGAATTCACACACCTCCATTCTATGACCTCACACACCCTCAATCTATGATTTCACACACCTCCATTCTATGACTTCACACATCCATTTTGACTTCACACACCTCCAATATATGACTTCAAACACCTCAATTCTGTCACTTCACACTCCTCCATTCTATGACCTCATACCCTCCATTCTGTGACTCCACACACCTCCATTCTTTGACTTCACACACTTCCATTCTATGACTTCACACACCTCCATTATGTTACTTTACACACCTCCATTGTGAGTTCACACTCCTCCATTCTGTGATGTCACACATCTCCATTCTGTGACTTCACACACTTCCATTCTATGACTTCACACAATTCCATTCTATGACTTCACCCACCTCCATTCTATGACTTCACACATCCATTCTGACTTCACACCTCCATTCTGTGACATCACACACCTCCATTCTATGAGTTCACACACTTCCATTCTATGACTTCACACACCTCCATTCTATGACTTCACACACCTCCATTCTATGACTTCCCACACCTGCATTCTGACTTCACACACGTCCATTCTATGACTTCACACATCTTCTTTCTGTAACTTCCCACACTTCCAATGTTTGACTTCACAAACCTCCATTCCATGACTTCACACACCTCCATTCTATGAGTTCACAAACCTCCATTCTTTGACTTCACACACCTACATTTTGACTTCACACACCTACATTCTGTGACTTCACACACCTCCATTTGTGATTTCACACACCACCATTTTGATTTCACACACCTCCATTCTGTGATTTCACACACCTCCGTTCTTTGAGTTCACACACCTCAGTTTTGACTTCACACACTTCCATTCTGTGACATCACACACCTCCATTCTGTGACTTTACACACCACCATTGTTTGACTTCACACACCTCCATTCTTTGACTTCACACACCTCCATTCCACGACTTCACACACCTCCATTCTATTAGTTCACACACATCCATTCTATGAGTTCACACACCACAATTTTGTCTTCAAACACCTCCATTCTATGACTTCGCAAACCTCCATTCTGTGACTTCACACACCTCCATTCGGAGTTCACACACCTCCATTCGGTGACTTCACACACCTCCATTCTGACTTCACACACCTCAATTCTATGACTTCACACACTTCCATTCTGTGACTTCACACACCTCCATTCTGTGACTTCACACACCTCCATTCTGACTTCACACAGCTCCATTCTATGACTTCACACACCTCCATTCTGACTTCACACACCTCCATTCTATGACTTCACAGACCTCGAATATGTGACTTCACTCACCTCCACTCTATGACTTCACACTCCTCCATTTTATGACTTCCCACACCTCCTTTCTATGACTTCACCCACCTCCATTTTATGACTTCACACACCTCCATTCTGTGAATTCACACACCTCCATTCTATGACCTCACACACCCTCAATCTATGATTTCACACACCTCCATTCTATGACTTCACACATCCATTTTGACTTCACACACCTCCAATATATGACTTCAAACACCTCAATTCTGTCACTTCACACTCCTCCATTCTATGACCTCATACCCTCCATTCTGTGACTCCACACACCTCCATTCTATGACTTCACACACTTCCATTCTATGACTTCACACACCTCCATTATGTTACTTTACACACCTCCATTGTGAGTTCACACTCCTCCATTCTGTGATGTCACACATCTCCATTCTGTGACTTCACACACTTCGATTCTATGACTTCACACAATTCCATTCTATGACTTCACCCACCTCCATTCTATGACTTCACACATCCATTCTGACTTCACACCTCCATTCTGTGACATCACACACCTCCATTCTATGACTTCACACACTTCCATTCTATGACTTCACACACCTCCATTCTGTGACTTCACACACCTCCATTCTATGACTTCAAACACCCTCATTCTATGATTTCACACACCTCCATTCTATGACTTCACTCACCTCCATTCTGACTTCACACACCTCCATTCTATGACTTCACAGACCTCGAATATGTGACTTCACTCACCTCCACTCTATGACTTCACACTCCTCCACTCTATGACTTCCCACACCTCCTTTCTATGACTTCACCCACCTGCATTTTATGACTTCACACACATCCATTTTGACTTCACACACCTCCATTCTATTACTTCACACACCTCCATTCTGAATTCACACAGCCTCATTCTGTGACTTCACAAAACTCCATTCTATGGTTTCACACACCTCCATACTATGACTTGACACAACTCCATCTATGACTTCACACACCTCCATTCTATGACTTCACACCTCCATTCTGACTACACACACCTCCATTCTGTGACATCACACACCTCCATTCTATGACTTCACACACTTCCATTCTATGACTTCACACACCTCCATTCTATGACTTCACACACCTCCATTCTATGACTTCCCACACCTGCATTCTGACTTCACACACCTCCATTCTATGACTTCACACATCTTCTTTCTGTAACTTCCCACACTTCCAATGTTTGACTTCAAAAACCTCCATTCCATGAATTCACACACCTCCATTCTATGACTTCACAAACCTCCATTCTTTGACTTCACACACCTACATTTTGACTTCACACACCTACATTCTGTGACTTCACACACCTCCATTTGTGATTTCACACACCACCATTTTGATTTCACACACCTCCATTCTGTGACTTCACACACCTCCGTTCTTTGAGTTCACACACCTCCGTTTTGACTTCACACACTTCCATTCTGTGACATCACACACCTCCATTCTGTGACTTTACACACCACCATTGTTTGACTTCACACACCTCCATTCTTTGACTTCACACACCTCCATTCCACGACTTCACACACCTCCATTCTATTAGTTCTCACACATCCATTCTATGAGTTCACACACCACAATTTTGTCTTCAAACACCTCCATTCTATGACTTCGCAAACCTCCATTCTGTGACTTCACACACCTCCATTCGGAGTTCACACACCTCCATTCGGTGACTTCACACACCTCCATTCTGACTTCACATACCTCAATTCTATGACTTCACACACTTCCATCCTGTGACTTCACACACCTCCATTCTGTGACTTCACACACCTCCATTCTGACTTCACACAGCTCCATTCTATGACTTCACACACCTCCATTCTGACTTCACACACCTCCATTCTATGACTTCACAGACCTCGAATATGTGACTTCACTCACCTCCACTCTATGACTTCACACTCCTCCATTTTATGACTTCCCACACCTCCTTTCTATGACTTCACCCACCTCCATTTTATGACTTCACACACCTCCATTCTGTGAATTCACACACCTCCATTCTATGACCTCACACACCCTCAATCTATGATTTCACACACCTCCATTCTATGACTTCACACATCCATTTTGACTTCACACACCTCCAATATATGACTTCAAACACCTCAATTCTGTCACTTCACACTCCTCCATTCTATGACCTCATACCCTCCATTCTGTGACTCCACACACCTCCATTCTATGACTTCACACACTTCCATTCTATGACTTCACACACCTCCATTATGTTACTTTACACACCTCCATTGTGAGTTCACACTCCTCCATTCTGTGATGTCACACATCTCCATTCTGTGACTTCACACACTTCCATTCTATGACTTCACACAATTCCATTCTATGACTTCACCCACCTCCATTCTATGACTTCACACATCCATTCTGACTTCACACCTCCATTCTGTGACATCACACACCTCCATTCTATGAGTTCACACACTTCCATTCTATGACTTCACACACCTCCATTCTATGACTTCACACACCTCCATTCTATGACTTCCCACACCTGCATTCTGACTTCACACACGTCCATTCTATGACTTCACACATCTTCTTTCTGTAACTTCCCACACTTCCAATGTTTGACTTCACAAACCTCCATTCCATGACTTCACACACCTCCATTCTATGAGTTCACACACCTCCATTCTTTGACTTCACACACCTACATTTTGACTTCACACACCTACATTCTGTGACTTCACACACCTCCATTTGTGATTTCACACACCACCATTTTGATTTCACACACCTCCATTCTGTGATTTAACACACCTCCGTTCTTTGAGTTCACACACCTCAGTTTTGACTTCACACACTTCCATTCTGTGACATCACACACCTCCATTCTGTGACTTTACACACCACCATTGTTTGACTTCACACACCTCCATTCTTTGACTTCACACACCTCCATTCCACGACTTCACACACCTCCATTCTATTAGTTCACACACATCCATTCTATGAGTTCACACACCACAATTTTGTCTTCAAACACCTCCATTCTATGACTTCGCAAACCTCCATTCTGTGACTTCACACACCTCCATTCGGAGTTCACACACCTCCATTCGGTGACTTCACACACCTCCATTCTGACTTCACACACCTCAATTCTATGACTTCACACACTTCCATTCTGTGACTTCACACACCTCCATTCTGTGACTTCACACACCTCCATTCTGACTTCACACAGCTCCATTCTATGACTTCACACACCTCCATTCTGACTTCACACACCTCCATTCTATGACTTCACAGACCTCGAATATGTGACTTCACTCACCTCCACTCTATGACTTCACACTCCTCCATTTTATGACTTCCCACACCTCCTTTCTATGACTTCACCCACCTCCATTTTATGACTTCACACACCTCCATTCTGTGAATTCACACACCTCCATTCTATGACCTCACACACCCTCAATCTATGATTTCACACACCTCCATTCTATGACTTCACACATCCATTTTGACTTCACACACCTCCAATATATGACTTCAAACACCTCAATTCTGTCACTTCACACTCCTCCATTCTATGACCTCATACCCTCCATTCTGTGACTCCACACACCTCCATTCTATGACTTCACACACTTCCATTCTATGACTTCACACACCTCCATTATGTTACTTTACACACCTCCATTGTGAGTTCACACTCCTCCATTCTGTGATGTCACACATCTCCATTCTGTGACTTCACACACTTCGATTCTATGACTTCACACAATTCCATTCTATGACTTCACCCACCTCCATTCTATGACTTCACACATCCATTCTGACTTCACACCTCCATTCTGTGACATCACACACCTCCATTCTATGACTTCACACACTTCCATTCTATGACTTCACACACCTCCATTCTATGACTTCACACACCTCCATTCTATGACTTCCCACACCTGCATTCTGACTTCACACACGTCCATTCTATGACTTCACACATCTTCTTTCTGTAACTTCCCACACTTCCAAAGTTTGACTTCACAAACCTCCATTCCATGACTTCACACACCTCCATTCTATGAGTTCACACACCTCCATTCTTTGACTTCACACACCTACATTTTGACTTCACACACCTACATTCTGTGACTTCACACACCTCCATTTGTGATTTCACACACCACCATTTTGATTTCACACACCTCCATTCTGTGATTTCACACACCTCCGTTCTTTGAGTTCACACACCTCAGTTTTGACTTCACACACTTCCATTCTGTGACATCACACACCTCCATTCTGTGACTTTACACACCACCATTGTTTGACTTCACACACCTCCATTCTTTGACTTCACACACCTCCATTCCACGACTTCACACACCTCCATTCTATTAGTTCACACACATCCATTCTATGAGTTCACACACCACAATTTTGTCTTCAAACACCTCCATTCTATGACTTCGCAAACCTCCATTCTGTGACTTCACACACCTCCATTCGGAGTTCACACACCTCCATTCGGTGACTTCACACCTCCATTCTGACTTCACACACCTCAATTCTATGACTTCACACACTTCCATTCTGTGACTTCAGACACCTCCATTCTGTGACTTCACACACCTCCATTCTGACTTCACACAGCTCCATTCTATGACTTCACACACCTCCATTCTTACTTTACAAACATCCATTCTATAACTTCACACACCTCCATTCTATGACTTTACACACCTCCATTCTGTGACTTCACATACCTCCATTCTATGACTTCACACACCTCCATTCTGTGACTTCACACACCTCCATTCTGTGACGTCACACACCTCCATTCTGACTTCACACAGCTCCATTCTTTGACTTCACACACCTCCATTCTTACTTTACAATCATCCCTTCTATAACTTCACACACCTCCATTCTATGACTTTACACACCTCCATTCTGTGACTTCACATACCTCCATTCTATGACTTCACACACCTCCATTCTGTGACTTCACACACCTCCATTCTATGACTTCAAACACCCTCATTCTATGATTTCACACACCTCCATTCTATGACTTCACTCACCTCCATTCTGACTTCACACACCTCCATTCTATGACTTCACAGACCTCGAATATGTGACTTCACTCACCTCCACTCTATGACTTCACACTCCTCCACTCTATGACTTCCCACACCTCCTTTCTATGACTTCACCCACCTGCATTTTATGACTTCACACACATCCATTTTGACTTCACACACCTCCATTCTATTACTTCACACACCTCCATTCTGAATTCACACAGCCTCATTCTGTGACTTCACAAAACTCCATTCTATGGTTTCACACACCTCCATACTATGACTTGACACAACTCCATCTATGACTTCACACACCTCCATTCTATGACTTCACACCTCCATTCTGACTTCACACACCTCCATTCTGTGACATCACACACCTCCATTCTATGACTTCACACACTTCCATTCTATGACTTCACACACCTCCATTCTATGACTTCACACACCTCCATTCTATGACTTCCCACACCTGCATTCTGACTTCACACACCTCCATTCTATGACTTCACACATCTTCTTTCTGTAACTTCCCACACTTCCAATGTTTGACTTCACAAACCTCCATTCCATGAATTCACACACCTCCATTCTATGACTTCACAAACCTCCATTCTTTGACTTCACACACCTACATTTTGACTTCACACACCTACATTCTGTGACTTCACACACCTCCATTTGTGATTTCACACACCACCATTTTGATTTCACACACCTCCATTCTGTGACTTCACACACCTCCGTTCTTTGAGTTCACACACCTCCGTTTTGACTTCACACACTTCCATTCTGTGACATCACACACCTCCATTCTGTGACTTTACACACCACCATTGTTTGACTTCACACACCTCCATTCTTTGACTTCACACACCTCCATTCCACGACTTCACACACCTCCATTCTATTAGTTCTCACACATCCATTCTATGAGTTCACACACCACAATTTTGTCTTCAAACACCTCCATTCTATGACTTCGCAAACCTCCATTCTGTGACTTCACACACCTCCATTCGGAGTTCACACACCTCCATTCGGTGACTTCACACACCTCCATTCTGACTTCACATACCTCAATTCTATGACTTCACACACTTCCATCCTGTGACTTCACACACCTCCATTCTGTGACTTCACACACCTCCATTTTGACTTCACACAGCTCCATTCTATGACTTCACACACCTCCATTCTGACTTCACACACCTCCATTCTATGACTTCACAGACCTCGAATATGTGACTTCACTCACCTCCACTCTATGACTTCACACTCCTCCATTTTATGACTTCCCACACCTCCTTTCTATGACTTCACCCACCTCCATTTTATGACTTCACACACCTCCATTCTGTGAATTCACACACCTCCATTCTATGACCTCACACACCCTCAATCTATGATTTCACACACCTCCATTCTATGACTTCACACATCCATTTTGACTTCACACACCTCCAATATATGACTTCAAACACCTCAATTCTGTCACTTCACACTCCTCCATTCTATGACCTCATACCCTCCATTCTGTGACTCCATACACCTCCATTCTATGACTTCACACACTTCCATTCTATGACTTCACACACCTCCATTATGTTACTTTACACACCTCCATTGTGAGTTCACACTCCTCCATTCTGTGATGTCACACATCTCCATTCTGTGACTTCACACACTTCCATTCTATGACTTCACACAATTCCATTCTATGACTTCACCCACCTCCATTCTATGACTTCACACATCCATTCTGACTTCACACCTCCATTCTGTGACATCACACACCTCCATTCTATGAGTTCACACACTTCCATTCTATGACTTCACACACCTCCATTCTATGACTTCACACACCTCCATTCTATGACTTCCCACACCTGCATTCTGACTTCACACACGTCCATTCTATGACTTCACACATCTTCTTTCTGTAACTTCCCACACTTCCAATGTTTGACTTCACAAACCTCCATTCCATGACTTCACACACCTCCATTCTATGAGTTCACACACCTCCATTCTTTGACTTCACACACCTACATTTTGACTTCACACACCTACATTCTGTGACTTCACACACCTCCATTTGTGATTTCACACACCACCATTTTGATTTCACACACCTCCATTCTGTGATTTCACACACCTCCGTTCTTTGAGTTCACACACCTCAGTTTTGACTTCACACACTTCCATTCTGTGACATCACACACCTCCATTCTGTGACTTTACACACCACCATTGTTTGACTTCACACACCTCCATTCTTTGACTTCACACACCTCCATTCCACGACTTCACACACCTCCATTCTATTAGTTCACACACATCCATTCTATGAGTTCACACACCACAATTTTGTCTTCAAACACCTCCATTCTATGACTTCGCAAACCTCCATTCTGTGACTTCACACACCTCCATTCGGATTTCACACACCTCCATTCGGGGACTTCACACACCTCCATTCTGACTTCACACACCTCAATTCTATGACTTCACACACTTCCATTCTGTGACTTCAGACACCTCCATTCTGTGACTTCACACACCTCCATTCTGACTTCACACAGCTCCATTCTATGACTTCACACACCTCCATTCTTACTTTACAAACATCCATTCTATAACTTCACACACCTCCATTCTATGAATTTACACACCTCCATTCTGTGACTTCACATACCTCCATTCTATGACTTCACACACCTCCATTCTGTGACTTCACACACCTCCATTCTGTGACGTCACACACCTCCATTCTGACTTCACACAGCTCCATTCTTTGACTTCACACACCTCCATTCTTACTTTACAATCATCCCTTCTATAACTTCACACACCTCCATTCTATGACTTTACACACCTCCATTCTGTGACTTCACATACCTCCATTCTATGACTTCACACACCTCCATTCTGTGACTTCACACACCTCCATTCTATGACTTCAAACACCCTCATTCCATGATTTCACACACCTCCATTATATGACTTCACACACCTCCATTCTGACTTCACACACCTCCATTCTATGACTTCACAGACCTCGAATATGTGACTTCACTCACCTCCACTCTATGACTTCACACTCCTCCACTCTATGACTTCCCACACCTCCTTTCTATGACTTCACCCACCTGCATTTTATGACTTCACACACATCCATTTTGACTTCACACACCTCCATTCTATTACTTCACACACCTACATTCTATGACTTCATACACCTTCATTTTTCCTTCAGAAACATCCATTCTATGAAATCTCACACCTCCATTCTATGACTTCACAAACCTCCATTCTGTGACTTCACACACCTCCATTCTGAGTTCACACACCTCCATTCTGTGACTTCACACACCTCCATTCTATGACCTCACACACCGTCATTCTATGATTTCACACACCTCCATTCTATGACTTCACACATCCATTTTGACTTCACACACCTCTAATATGTGACTTCAAACACCTCAATTCTGTGACTTCACACACCTCCATTCTATGACTTCACACACTTCCATTCTATGATTTCACATACCTCCATGCTATGAGTTCACACACCTCCATTCTGTGGCTTCACACACCTCCATTCTGAGTTCACAGGCCTATATTCTGTGACTTCACAAACCTCCATTCTATTATTTCACACACCTCCATTCTATGACTTCACACACCTCCATTTTATGACGTCACACACCTCCATTTTGACTCCTCACACCTCCATTCTGTGACTTCACACACCTCCATTCTATGACTTGACACACTTCCATCGTGACGTCACACACCTCCGTTCTATGAGTTCACACACCTCCATTCTATGATTTCACACACCTCCATTCTGACTTCACACACCTAAATTAAATGACTTCACAGACCTCGAATATGTGACTTCACTCACTTCCACTATATGACTTCACACTCCTCCATTCTATGACTTCCCACACCTCCTTTCTATGACTTCACCCACCTCCATTTTATGAGTTCACACACCTCCATTCTGTGACATCACACACCTACATACTGTGACTTCACACAACTCCATTCTATGATTCACACACCTCCATTCTATGACTTCATACCTCCATAATGACTTCACACACCTCCATTCTGTGACTTCACACACCTCCATTATATGACTTCACACACCCCCATTCTATCACTTCACACACCTCCATTCTATGACTTCACACACCTCCATTCTGTGACTTCACACACCTCCATTCTATGACTTCACACACCTTCATTCTTACTTCACAAACATACATTCTATGACTTCACACACCTCCATTCTATGACTTCACAAACCTCAATTCCGTGACTTCACACATCTCCATTCTGACTACACACACCTCCATTCTATGACTTCACACACCTCCATATTATGACTTCACACACTTCCATTCTTTGACTTCACACACCTCCATTCTGTGTTCACACACCTCAATTCTATGACTTCACACACTTCCATTCTGTGACTTCACACACCTCCATTCTGTGACTTCACACACCTCCATTCTGACTTCACACAGCTCCATTTTATGACTTCACACACCTCCATTCTTACTTTACAAACATCAATTCTATAACTTCACACACCTCCATTCTATGACTTTACACACCTCCATTCTGTTACTTCACATACCTCCATTCTATGACTTCACACACCTCCATTCTGTGACTTCACACACCTCCATTCTGTGATTTCACACACCTCCATTCTGACTTCACACAGCTCCATTCTATGACTTCACACACCTCCATTCTTACTTTACAAACATCCATTCTATAACTTCACACACCTCCATTCTATGACTTTACAGACCTCCATTCTGTGACTTCACATACCTCCATTCTATGACTTCACACACCTCCTTTCTGTGACTTCACACACCTCCATTCTATGACTTCACACACTTCCATTGTGACGTCACACACCTCCATTCTATGAGTTCACACACCTCCATTCTATGACTTCACACACCTCAATTCTGACTTCACACACCTCCATTCTTTGACTTCACAGACATCGAATATGTGACTTCACTCACCTCCACTCTATGACTTCACACTCCTCCATTCTATGACTTCCCACACCTCCTTTCTATGACTTCACCCACCTCCATTTTATGACTTCACACACCTCCATTCTGTGACTTCACACACCTCCATTCTATGACCTCACACACCCTCATTCTATGATTTCACACACCTTCATTCTATGACTTCACACATCCATTTTGACTTCACACACCTCCATTCTATTACTTCACACACCTCCATTCTGAATTCACACAGCCTCATTCTGTGACTTCACAAAACTCCATTCTATGGTTTCACACACCTCCATACTATGACTTGACACAACTCCATCAATGACTTCACACACCTCCATTCTGACATCACACACCTCTATTCTATGACTTCGCACACCTCCATTCTGACATCACACACCTCTTCTATGACTTCACGGACCTCGAATCTGTGACTTCACTCACCTGCACTCTATGACTTCACAGTCCTCCATTCTATGACTTACCACACCTCCTTTCTATGACGTCACCCACCTCCAATCTATGACTACCCACCTCCATTCTGACTTCACACACCTCCATTCTGTGACTTCACACACCTCCATTCTGTGATTTCACACAACTCCATTCTGACTTCACACAGCTCCATTCTATGACTTCACACACCTCCATTCTTACTTTACAGACATCCATTCTATAACTTCACACACCTCCATTCTATGACTTTACACACCTCCATTCTGTGACTTCACATACCTCCATTCTATGACTTCACACACCTCCATTCTGTGACTTCACACACCTCCATTCCATGACTTCACACACTTCCATTGTGACATCACACAACTCCATTCTATGAGTTCACACACCTCCATTCTATGACTTCACACACCTCCATTTGGACTTCACACACCTCCATTCTTTGACTTCACAGACCTCGAATATGTGACTTCACTCACCTCCACTCTATGACTTCACACTCCTCCACTCTATGACTTCCCACACCTCCTTTCTATGTCTTCACCCACCTCCATTTTATTACTTCAGACACCTCCATTCTGAGACTTCACACACCTCCATTCTATGACCTCACACACCCTCATTCTATGATTTCACACACATCCATTCTATGACTTCACACATCCATTTTGACTTCACACACCTCCAATATATGACTTCAAACACCTCAATTATGTCACTTCACACACCTCCATTCTATGACCTCATACCCTCCATTCTGTGACTCCACACACCTCCATTCTATGACTTCACACAATTCCATTCTATGATTTCACCCACCTCCATTCTATGACTTCACACCTCCATTCTGACTTCACACACCTCCATTCTGTGACATCACACACCTCCATTCTATGACTTCACACACCTCCATTCTATGACTTCCCACACCTGCATTCTGACTTCACACACCTCCATTCTATGACTTCACGCATCTTCTTTCTGTAACTTCCCACACTTCCAATGTTTGACTTCACGAACCTCCATTCCATGACTTCACACACCTCCATTCTATGAGTTCACACACCGCCATTCTTTGACTTCACACACCTCCATTTTGACTTCACACACCTACATTCTGTGACTTCACACACCTCCATTTGTGACTTCACACACCTCCATTTTGACTTCACACACCTACATTCTGTGACTTCACACACCTCCATTTGTGACTTCACACACCACCATTTTGATTTCACACACCTCCAGTCTGTGACTTCACACACCTCCATTCTTTGAGTTCACACAACTCCGTTTTGACTTCACACACTTCCATTCTGTGACTTCACACACCTCCATTATATGACTTCACACACCACCATTGTTTGACTTCACACACCTCCATTCTTTGACTTCACATACCTCCATTCCACGACTTCACACACCTCCATTCTATTAGTTCACACACTTCCATTCTATGAGTTCACACACCACAATTTTGTCTTCACACACCTCCATTCTATGACTTCGCAAACCTCCATTCTGTGACTTCACCCATCTTCATTCTGTGACTTCACACACCTCCATTCTCCGACTTCACACCCCTCCAATTTGACTTCACATACCTCCATTCTATGACTTCACAAACCTCCATTCTGTGACTTTACCCACCTCCATTCTGATTTCACACAACTCCATTCTGTGACTTTACACACCTCCATTCTGAGTTTACACACCTCCATTCTATGAGTTCACACACCTCCATTCTGACTTCACACACCTCCATTCTATTACTTCACACACCTCAATTCTGAATTCACACAGCTCAATTCTGTGACTTCACAAAACTCCATTATATGATTTCACACACCTCCATACTATGACTTCACACAACTCCATCTATGACTTCACACACCTCCATTCTGACTTTACACACCTCTATTCTATGACTTCGCACACCTCAATTCTGACGTCACACACCTCCATTCTATGGCTTCACAGACCTCGAATCTGTGACTTCACTCACCTGCACTCTATGACTTCACACTCCTCCATTCTATAACTTCCCACACCTCAATTCTATGACTTCACCCACCTCCAATCTGACTTCACACACCTCTATTGTATGACTTCGAACACCTACATTCTGACTTCACACACCTCCATTCTATGACTTCACAGACCTCGAATATGTGACTTCACTCACCTCCACTCTATGACTTCTCACTTCTCCATTCTATGATTTCACACACCTGCATTCTGTGACTTCACACACCTCCATTCTATGACTTCACACCTCCATTCTGACTTCACTCACCTCCATTCTATGACTTCACACACCTCCATTCTGACTTCACACACTTCCATTCTGTGACTTCACACACCTCCATTCTATGAGTGCACACACCTCCATTCTGACTTCACACACCTCCATTCTATGACTTCACACACCTCCATTTTATTACGTCACACACCTCCATTTTGACTTATCCCACCTCCATTCTGTGACTTCACACACCTCCATTCTATGAATTGACACACTTCCATTGTGACGTCACACACCTCCATTCTATGAGTTCACACACCTCCATTCTATGACTTCACACACCTCCATTCTGGCTTCACACACCTCCATTCTATGACTTCACAGACCTCGAATATGTGACTTCACTCACCTCCATTCTATGACTTCACACTCCTCCATTCTATGACTTCCCACACCTCCTTTCTGTGACTTCACCCACCTCCATTTTATGAGTTCACACACGTCCATTCTGTGACTTCACACACCTCTATTCTATGACCTCACACACCCTCATTCTATGATTTCACACACCTCCATTCTATGACTTCACACATTAATTTTTACTTCACACACCTCCAATATATGACTTCAAACACCTCAATTCTGTAACTTCACACACCTCCATTCTATGCCTTCATACCCTCCATTCTGTGACTCCACACACCTCCATTCTATGACTTCACACACTTCCATTGTATGACTTCACACACCTCCATTCTGTGACTTTACACACCTCCATTCTGAGTTTACACACCTCCATTCTGTGACGTCACCCACCTCCATTCTGTGACTTCACACACATCCATTCTATGATTTCACACACCTCCATTCTGTGACTTCACCCCCCTCCATTCTATGACTTCATACCTCCATTCTGATTTCACACACCTCCGGTCTGTGACTTCACACACCTCCATTATATGACTTCACACACCTCCATTCTATGACTTCACACACCTCCATTCTATGACTTCACACACCTCCATTCTGTGACTTCACACACGTCCATTCTGTGACTTCACACACCTTCATTCTTACTTCACAAACATACATTTTATGACTTCACATACCTCCATTCTGTGTTGACATACCTCAATTCTGTGACTTCACACACCTCCATTCTGACTTCATACACCTCCATTCTATGACTTCACACACCTGCCTTCTATGACTTCATACACCTCCATTCTTTGACTTCACACACCTAAATTCTGAGTTGACACACCTCCATTCTGTGACTTCACACACCTCCATTCTGACTTCACACAGCTCCATTCTATGACTTTGCACACCTCCATTCTTTGATGTCACACACCTCCATTCTTTGACTTCACACACCTATATTCTTACTTTACAAACATCCATTCTATAAGTTCACACACCTCAATTCTATGACTTTACACACCTCCATTCTGAGACTTCACATACCTCCATTCCATGACTTCACACACCTCCATTCTGTGACTTCACACACCTCCATTCTACGACTTTACAAACTTCCATTCTGTGACTTCACACACCTCCATTCTATGAGTTCACACACCTCCATTCTGACTTCACACACCTCCATTCTATGACCTCACACACCCTCACTCTATGATTTCACAAACCTCCATTCTATGACTTCAAACATCCATTTTGAATTCACACCCCTCCAATATATGACTTCAAACACCTCAATTCTGTAACTTCACACACCTCCATTCTATGACTTCATACCGTCCATTCTGTGACTTTACACACCTCCATTCTGAGTTCACACACCTCCATTCTGTGACGTCACACATCTCCATTCTGTGACTTCCCAGACCTCCATTCAGTGACTTCACACACCTCTATTCTATGACTTCACACACCTCTATTCTGACTTCACACACCTCCATTCTATGACTTCATACACCTCCATTCTGACTTCACACACCTCCATTCTATGACTTCTCAAACCTCTATTCTGACTTCACACACCTCCATTTTGTGACTTCATACACCTCCATTCAATGACTTCACATACCTACATTCTTTGACTTCACACACCTCCAATCTGACATCACACACCTCCATTCTATGATTTCACAGACCTCGAATCTGTGACTTCACTCACCTGCTATCTATGACTTCATACTCCTCCATTCTATGAATTCCCACACCTCCTTTCTATGACTTCATCCTCCTCCAATCTATGACTACACACCTTTATTCTGACTTCACACACCTCCATTCTGTGACTTCACACACCTCCATTCTATGACTTCACACACCTCCATTCTATGACTTCACACACCTCCATTCTTTGACTTCATACACCTAAATTCTGAGTTGACACACCTCTATTCTATGACTTCGCACACCTCCATTCTGACATCACACACCTCCATTCTATGAATTCCCAGACCTCGAATCTGTGACTTCACTCACCTGCACTCTATGACTTCACACTCCTCCATTCTATGACTTTCCACACCTCCTTTCTATGACTTCACCCACCTCCAATCTATGACTACACACCTCCATTCTGACTTCACACACCTCCATTCTTTGACTTTACACACCTCCATTATATGACTTCACACACCTTCATTTTTACTTCAGAAACCTCCAATCTATGAGTTCACACACCTCCATTCTATGACTTCACAAACTTCCATTCTGTGACTTCACACATGCATTTTGACTTCACACACCTCCAATATATGACTTCATACCGTCCATTCTGTGACTTCACACAGCTCCATTCTATGACTTCACACACTTCCATTCTATGACTTCACACACCTCCATTCTGTGACTTTACACACCTCCATTCTGAGTTCACACACCTCCTTTCTGTGACGTAACTCACCTCCCTTCTGTGACTTCCTACACCTCCATTCTGTGACTTCACAGACCTCCATTCCATGACTTCATACACCTCTATTATGACTTCACAAACCTCCATTCTATGACTTCCCACACGTCCTTTTTATGAATTCACCCACCTCCAATCTATGACTACTCACCTCCATTCTGACTTCACACACCTCCATTCTGTGACTTCACACACCTCCATTGTATAACTTCACACACCTCCATTCTATGACTTCACACACCTCCATTCTGACTTCACACAGCTCCATTCTATGACTTCACAAACCTAAATTCTTTGACATCACACACCTCCATTCTATGACTTCACACACCTTCATTCTTACTTTACAAACATCCATTCTATATCTTCACACACCTCCATTCTATGACTTTGCAGACCTCCATTCTGAGTTCACACACCTCAATTCTGTGAGTTCACACACCTCAATTCTATGACTTCAAACCGTCCATTCTGTGACTTTACACACCTCCATTCTATGACTTCAAACCGTCCATTCTGTGACTTTACACACCTCCATTCTGAGTTCACACACCTCAATTCTGGGACTTCACAAACCTCCCTTCGGTGACTTCACAGTACTCCATTCTAGGACTTCACACATCTACATTCTATGACTTCACACACCTCAATTCCGACTCACACATCTCCATTCTGTGACTTCAAAAACTCCATTCTATGATTTCACATATCTCCATACTATGACTTCACACACCTCCATCTATGACTTCACACACCTCCATTCTGAGTTCACACACCTCCATTCTTTGTCTTCACACGCCTCCATTCTGACTTCACACACCTCCATTGTATGACTTCACACACCTCCATTGTATGACTTCACACACCTCCATTGTATGACTTCACACACTTCCATTCTATGACTTCACACACCTCCATTCTGTGACTTCACACTCCTCCATTCTGAGTTCACACACCTCAGTTCTGGGACTTCACACACCTCCAATCTGTGACTTCCCACACTTCCATTCTGTGACAACACACACATCCATTCTATGACTTCACAGACCTCGAATATGTGATTTCACTCACATGCACTCTATGACTTCACACTCCTCCTTTCTATGACTTCCCACACCTCCTTTCTATGACTTCACCCACCTCCAATCGATGACTACACACCTCCATTCTGACTTCACACTCCTCCATTCTGAGTTCAAACACCTTCATTCTGTGACTTCTCACACCTCGAATCTGTGACTTCACACACCTCCAATTTGTGACTTCACACACCTCCATTCTATGACTTCACACACCTCCATTCTATGACTTCACACATCTATTGTGATTACACACACCTCCAATATATGACTTCAAACACCTCAATTCTGTGACTTCACACACCTCCATTCTATGACTTCATACCGTCCGTTCTGTGACTTCACACACCTCCATTCTATGATTTCACACACTTCCATTCTATGACTTCAAACACCTCCATTCTGTGACTTTACACACCTCCATTCTGGGTTCACACACCTCTATTCTCTGACTTCACACTCCTGCAATTTGTGACTTCCCACACCTCCATTCTGTGACTTCACACACCTCCATTCTATGACTTCACACACCTTCATTCTTACTTCACAAACACCCATCCTATGACTTCACACACCTCCATTCTATGACTTCACACACCTCCATTCTGTGACTTCACTCACCTCCATTCTATGACTTCACACACCTCCATTGTGACTACACACACCTCCATTCTATGAGTTCACACACCTCCATTCTGACTTCACACACCTCCATTCTATGACTTCACACACCTCCATTCTGAATTCACACAGCTCAATTCTGTGACTTCACAAAATTCCATTCTGACTTCACACACCTCCATTGTATGTATTCACACACCTCCATTCTGTGACTTCACACACTTCCATTGTGACGTCACACACCTCCATTCTATGAGTTCACACACCTCCATTCTATGACTTCACACACCTCCATTCTGACTTCACACACCTGTATTCTATGACTTCGAACACCTACATTCTGACTTCACACACCTCCACTCTATGACTTCACACTTCTCCATTCTATGACTTCCCACACTTAAGTTCTATGACTTCACCCACCTCCATTCTATGACATCACACCTCCATTCTGACTTCACACACCTCCATTCTATGACTTCACACACCTCCATTCTGACTTCAAACACCTCCATTCTGTGACTTCACACACCTCCATTCTATGATTTCACACACCTCCCTTCTGTGACTTCACACACCTCCATTCTATGACGTCACACATCTCCATTCTGTGACTTCACACACCTCCATTCTGAGTTCACACATCTCCATTCTGTGACTTCTCACATCTCGATTCTGTGACTTCACACACCTCCAATCTGTGACTTCACACACTTCCATTCTATGACTTCACACACCTCCATTCTATGACTTCACACACCTCCATTCTGTGACTTCACACACCTCCATTCTATGACTTCACACACCCTCATTCTATGATTTCACACACCTCCATTCTATGACTTCACACATCCATGTTGATTTCACACAACTCCAATATATGACTTCAAACACCTCAATTCTGTGACTTCACACACCTCCATTCTATGACTTCATACCGTCCATTCTGTGACTTCACACAGCTCCATTCTATGACTTCACACACTTCCATTCTATGACTTCACACACCTCCATTCTGTGACTTTACACACCTCCATTCTGAGTTCACACACCTCCTTTCTGTGACGTAACTCACCTCCCTTCTGTGACTTCCTACACCTCCATTCTGTGACTTCACAGACCTCCATTCCATGACTTCACACACCTCTATTCTATGACTTCACACACCTCTATTCTGACTTCACACACCTCCATTCTATGACTTCATACACCTCCATTCTGACTTCACACACCTCCATTCTATGACTTCTCAAACCTCTATTCTGACTTCACACACCTCCATTTTCTGACTTCATACACATCCATTCAATGACTTCACATACCTACATTCTTTGACTTCACACACATCCAATCTGACATCACACACCTGCATTCTATGATTTCACAGACCTCGAAGCTGTGACTTCACTCACCTGCACTCTATGGCTTCACACTCCTCCATTCTATGAATTCCCACACCTCCTTTCTATGACTTCATCCTCCTCCAATCTATGACTACACACCTATATTCTGACTTCACACACCTCCATTCTGTGACTTCACACACCTCCATTCTTTGACTTCATACACCTAAATTCTGAGTTGACACACCTCCATTATGTGGCTTCACACACCTCCATTCTGACTTCACACAGCTCCATTCTATGACTTCACACATATCCATTCTTTGACGTCACACACCTACATTCTGTGACTTCACACACCTTCATTCTATGACTTCACACACTTCCATTGTGACGTCACACACCTCCATTCTATGAGTTCACACACCTCCATTCTGACTTCACACCCCTCCGTTCTATGACTTCACACACCTCCATTCTGAATTCACACAGCTCCATTCTGTGACTTCACAAAACTCCATTCTATGATTTCACACACCTCCATACTATGACTTCACACAACTCCATCTATGACTTCACACACCTCCATTCTGACTTCACACACCTCTATTCTATGACTTCGCACACCTCCATTCTGACATCACACACCTCCATTCTATGAATTCCCAGACCTCGAATCTGTGACTTCACTCACCTGCACTCTATGACTTCACACTCCTCCATTCTATGACTTTCCACACCTCCTTTCTATGACTTCACCCACCTCCAATCTATGACTACACACCTCCATTCTGACTTCACACACCTCCATTCTTTGACTTTACACACCTCCATTATATGACTTCACACACCTTCATTTTTACTTCAGAAACCTCCATTCTATGAGTTCACACACCTCCATTCTATGACTTCACAAACTTCCATTCTGTGACTTCACACATGCATTTTGACTTCACACACCTCCAATACATGACTTCATACCGTCCATTCTGTGACTTCACACAGCTCCATTCTATGACTTCACACACTTCCATTCTATGACTTCACACACCTCCATTCTGTGACTTTACACACCTCCATTCTGAGTTCACACACCTCCTTTCTGTGACGTAACTCACCTCCCTTCTGTGACTTCCTACACCTCCATTCTGTGACTTCACAGACCTCCATTCCATGACTTCACACACTTCCATTCTATGATTTCACACACCTCCACTCTGTGACTTTACACAACTCCATTCTGAGTTCACACACCTACATTCTGGGACTTCACATACCTCCAATCTGTGACTTCACACACCTCCATTCTATGACTTCACACACCTTCATTCTTACTTTACAAACATCCATTCTATGACTTCACACACCTCCATTCTTTGACCTCACACACCTAAATTCTGAGTTGACACACCTCCATTCTGTGACTTCACACACCTCCATTCTGACTTCACACAGCTCCATTCTATGACTTCACACACCTCCATTCTTTAACATCACACAACTCCATTCTATGACTTCACACACCTTCATTCTTACTTTACAAACATCCATTCTATAACTTCACACACCTCCATTCCATGACTTTACACACCTCCATTCTGTGACTTCACATACCTCCATTCTATGACTTCACAAACCTCCATTCTGTGACTTCACACACCTCCATTCTATGACCTCACACTCTTCCATTGTTACGTCACACACCTCCATTCTATGAGTTCACACACCTCCATTCTGACATCACACACCTCCATTCTATGACTTCACACACCTCCATTCTGACTTCACACACCTCCATTCTGTGGCTTCACACACCTCCATTCAATGACTTCACACACCTACATTCTTTGACTTCACACACCTCCAATCTGACATCACACACCTCCATTCTACGATTTCACATACCTCGAATCTGTGACTTCATTCACCTGCACTCTATGACTTCACACTCCTCCATTCTAGGACTTCCCACACGTCCTTTTTATGAATTCACCCACCTCCAATCTATGACTACTCACCTCCATTCTGACTTCACACACCTCCATTCTGTGACTTCACACACCTCCATTGTATAACTTCACACACCTCCATTCTATGACTTCACACACCTCCATTCTGACTTCACACAGCTCCATTCTATGACTTCACAAACCTAAATTCTTTGACATCACACACCTCCATTCTATGACTTCACACACCTTCATTCTTACTTTACAAACATCCATTCTATATCTTCACACACCTCCATTCTATGACTTTGCAGACCTCCATTCTGAGTTCACACACCTCAATTCTGTGAGTTCACACACCTCAATTCTATGACTTCAAACCGTCCATTCTGTGACTTTACACACCTCCATTCTATGACTTCAAACCGTCCATTCTGTGACTTTACACACCTCCATTCTATGACTTCAAACCGTCCATTCTGTGACTTTACACACCTCCATTCTGAGTTCACACACCTCAATTCTGGGACTTCACAAACCTCCCTTCGGTGACTTCACAGTACTCCATTCTAGAACTTCACACATCTACATTCTATGACTTCACACACCTCCATTGTATGACTTCACACACTTCCATTCTGTGACTTCACACACCTCCATTCTGTGACTTCACACTCCTCCATCTGAGTTCACACACCTCAGTTCTGGGACTTCACACACCTCCAATCTGTGACTTCCCACACTTCCATTCTGTGACAACACACACATCCATTCTATGACTTCACAGACCTCGAATATGTGATTTCACTCACATGCACTCTATGACTTCACACTCCTCCTTTATATGACTTCCCACACCTCCTTTCTATGACTTCACCCACCTCGAATCGATGACTACACACCTCCATTCTGACTTCACACACCTCCATTCTGTGACTTCACACACCCCCATTCTATGAGTTCACATACCTCCATTCTATGACTTCACACACCTTCATTCTTACTTCAGAAACAACCATTCTATGACTTCCCACACCTCCATTCTATGACTTCACCAACTTCCATTCTGTGACTTCACACACCTCCATTCTGAGTTCACACAACTCCATTCGGTGACTTCACACACCTCCATTCTGACTTCACACACCTCCATTCTATGACTTCACACACTTCCATTCTATGACTTCACACACCTCCATTCTGTGACTTCACACACCTCCATTCTGAGTTCAAACACCTTCATTCTGTGACTTCTCACACCTCGAATCTGTGACTTCACACACATCCAATTTGTGACTTCACGCACCTCCATTCTATGACTTCACACACCTCCATTCTATGACTTCACACATCTATTGTGATTACACACACCTCCAATATATGACTTCAAACACCTCAATTCTGTGACTTCACACACCTCCATTCTATGACTTTACACACCTCCATTCTGGGTTCACACACCTCTATTCTCTGACTTCACACTCCTGCAATTTGTGACTTCCCACACCTCCATTCTGTGACTTCACACACCTCCATTCTATGACTTCACACACCTTCATTCTTACTTCACAAACACCCATCCTATGACTTCACACACCTCCATTCTGTGACTTCACTCACCTCCATTCTATGACTTCACACACCTCCATTGTGACTACACACACCTCCATTCTATGAGTTCACACACCTCCATTCTGACTTCGCACACCTCCATTCTATGACTTCACACACCTCCATTCTGAATTCACACAGCTCAATTCTGTGACTTCACAAAATTCCATTCTGACTTCACACACTTCCATTGTATGTATTCACACACCTCCATTCTGTGACTTCACACACTTCCATTGTGACGTCACACACATCCATTCTATGAGTTCACACACCTCCATTCTATGACTTCACACACCTCCATTCTGACTTCACACACCTGTATTCTATGACTTCGAACACCTACATTCTGACTTCACACACCTCCACTCTATGACTTCACACTTCTCCATTCTATGACTTCCCACACTTAACTTCTATGACTTCACCCACCTCCATTCTATGACATCACACCTCCATTCTGACTTCACACACCTCCATTGTATGACTTCACACACCTCCATTCTGACTTCACACACCTCCATTCTGTGACTTCACACACCTCCATTCTATGATTTCACACACCTCCCTTCTCTGACTTCACACACCTCCATTCTATGACGTCACACACCTCCATTCTGTGACTTCACACACCTCCATTCTGAGTTCACACATCTCCATTCTGTGACTTCTCACATCTCGATTCTGTGACTTCACACACCTCCAATCTGTGACTTCCACACTTCCATTCTATGACTTCACACACCTCCATTCTATGACTTCACACACCTCCATTCTGTGACTTCACACACCTCCATTCTATGACTTCACACACCCTCATTCTATGATTTCACACACCTCCATTCTATGACTTCACACATCCATGTTGATTTCACACAACTCCAATGTATGACTTCAAACACCTCAATTCTGTGACTTCACACACATCCATTCTATGACTTCATACCGTCCATTCTGTGACTTCACACACCTCAATTCTATGACTTCACACACTTCCATTCCATGACTTCACACACCTTCATTCTGTGACTTTACACACCTCCATTCTGGGTTCACACACCTCCATTCTGTGACTTCACACTCCTGCAATCTGTGACTTAACACACCTCCATTCTGTGACTTCCCACAGGTCCATTCTATGACTTCACACACCTTCATTCTTACTTCACAAACACCCATTCTATGACTTCACACACCTCCATTCTATGACTTCACACACCTCCATTCTGTGACTTAACACACCTCCATTCTATGACTTCACACACCTCCATTCTGACTTGACACAACTCCATTCTCTGACTTCACACACCTCCATTCTGAATTCACACAGCTCAATTCTGTGACTTCACAAAATTCCATTCTGACTTCACACACATCCATTGTATGAATTCTCACACCTCCATTCTGTGACTTCACACACTTCCATTGTGGCGTCACACACCTCCATTCTATGAGTTCACACACCTCCATTCTATGACTTCACACACCTCCATTCTGACTTCACAAACCTCTATTCTAGGACTTCGCACACCTCCATTCTGACATCACACACCTCCAATCTATGACTTCACAGACCTCGAATCTGTGACTTCACTCACCTCCACTCTATGACTTCACACTCCTCCATTCTATGACTTCCCACACTTCCTTTCTATGACTTCACCCACCTTCATTCTATGACTTCACACATCCATTCTGACTTCACACACTTCCATTCAGTGACTTCACACACCTCCATTCAATGACTTTACACACCTCCATTCTATGACTTCACACACCTTCATTCTTACTTCAGAAACATCCATTCTATGACCTCACACACCTCCATCTATGACTTCACAAACCTCCATTCTGTGACTTCACACACCTCCATACCTAGTTCAGAATACTCCATTCGGTGACTTAACACACCTCCATTCTGACTTCACACACGTCCATTCTATGACTGCACACACTTCCATTCTATGACTTCACACACCTCCATTCTGTGACTTCACACACCTCCATTCTGAGTTCACACACCTCAATTCTGTGACTTCACACACCTCCATTCTATGACTTCACACACCTACATTCTATGACTTCACACATCCATTTTGACTTCACACACCTCCAATATATGACTTCAAACAGCTCAATTTTCTGACTTCACACACCTCCATTCTATGACTTCACCCACCTCCATTCTATGACTTCAACCATCTCCATTCTATGACTTCACACACCTCTATTCTGTGACTTCACACACCTCCATTCCATGACTTCACAAACTTCCATTGTGACGTCACACACCTGCATTCTATGAGTTCACACACCTCAATTCTATGACTTCACTCACCTCCATTCTATGACTTCACACACCTCCTTTGTGAGTTGACACACCTCCATTCTATGACTTCACACACCTCCAATCTGAATTCACACACCTCCATTCTATGACTTCACCCACCTCAATTCTATGACTTCACACACCTCCATTCTCCGACTTCACACCCCTCTAATTTGATTTCTCATACCTCCATTCTATGACTTCACAAACCTCCCTTCGGTGACTTCACAATACTCCATTCTATGACTTCACACACCTCCTTTCTATGAATTCACCCACCTCAAATCTATGACTACACACCTTCATTCTGACTTCACACACCTCCATTCTGTGACTTCACACACCTCCATTCTGTGACTTCACACACCTCCATTCTGACTTCACACAGCTCCATTCTATGACTTCACACACCTCCATTCTTTGACATCACAGACCTCTATTCTATGACTTCACACACCTTCATTCTTCCTTTACAAACATCCATTCTATAACTTCACCCACCTCCATTCCATGACTTTACACACCTCCATTCTGTGACTTCACATACCTCCATTCTAGGACTTCACAAACCTCCATTCTGTGACTTCACACACCTCCATTCTATGACTTCACACAATTCCATTGTTACGTCACACCTCCATTCTATGAGTTCACACCCCTCCATTCTGACTTTACACACCTCCATTCTATGACTTCACACACCTCCATTCTGTCTTCACACACCTTCTTTCTGTGACTTCACAAACCTCCATTCAATGACTTGACACACCTACATTCTTTGACTTCACACACCTCAAATCTGACATCACAAACCTCCATTCTATGATTTCACAGACCTCGAATCTGTGACTTCACTCACCTGCACTCTATGACTTCCCACTCCTCCATTCTATGACTTCCCACACCTCCTTTCTATAAATTCACCCACCTCCAATCTATGACTACACACCTCCATTCTGACTTCACACACCTCCATTCTGTGACTTCACACACCTCCATTCTATAACTTCACACACCTCCATTCTATGACTTCACGCACCTCCATTCTATGACTTCACACACCTCCATTATTTGACTTCACACACCTAAATTCTGAGTTGACACACCTCCATTCTGTGACTTCACACACCTCTATTCTGACTTCACACAGCTCCATTCTGACTTCACAAACCTCCATTCTTTGACATCACACACCTCCATTCTATGACTTCACACACCTTCATTCTTACTTTACACACCTCCATTCTGTGAGTTCACATACCTCCATTCTATGCCTTCACACACCTCCATTCTGTGACTTCACACACCTCCATTCTATGACTTCAGACACTTCCATTGTGACGTCACACACCTCCATTCTGTGAGTTCACACACCTCCATTCTGACTTCACACACCTCCATTCTATGAATTCACACACCTCCATTCTTTATTCACACACCTCCATTCTGTGGCTTCACAAAACTCCATTCTATGATTTCACACACCTCCATACTATGACTTCACACAACTCCATCTATGACTTCACACACCTCCATTCTGACTTCACACACCTCTATTCTATGACTTCGCACACCTCCATTCTGACATCACACACCTCCATTCTATGACTTCACAGACCTCGAATCTGTGACTTCACTCACATGCACTCTATGACTTCACACTCCTCCATTCTATGACTACCCACACCTCCTTTCTATGATTTCACCCACCTCCAATCTATGACTACACACCTCCATTCTGACTTCACACACCTCCATTCTGTGACTTCACACACCTCCATTCCATGACTTCACACACCTTCATTTTTACTTCAGAAACATTCACACACTTCCATTCTATGACTTCACAAACCTCCATTCTGTGACTTAACACATGCATTTTGACTTCACACACCTCCAATATATGACTTCAAACACCTCAATTCTGTGACTTCACACAGCTCCATTCTATGACTTCATAACGTCTATTCTGTGACTTCACACAGCTCAATTCTGTGACTTCACACACTTCCATTCTATGACTTTACACACCTTCATTCTGTGCCTTTACACACCTCCATTCTGAGTTCACACACCTCCATTCTGTGACGTCACACACCTCTATTCTGTCACTTCCCACACCTCCATTCTGTGACTTCACACACCTCCATTCTATGACTTCACACACCTCTATTCTGACTTCACACACCTCCATTCTATGACTTCATACACCTCCATTCTGACTTTACACACCTCCATTCTATGACTTCGCACACCTCTCTTCTGATTTCACACACCTCCATTCTGTGACTTCACACACCTCCATTCAATGACTTCACACACCCACGTTCTTTGACTTCACACACCTCCAATCTGGCATCACACACCTCGATTCTATGATTTCACAGACCTCGAATCTGTGACTTCACTCACCTGCACTCTATGACTACCCACACCTCTTTCTATGACTTCACCCACCTCCAATCTATGACTACACACCTCCATTCTGACTTCACACACCTCCATTCTGTGACTTCACACACCTCCATTCTATGACTTCACACACCTCCATTCTATGACTTCACACACCTTCATTCTTACTTCAGAAACATCCATTCTATGACTTCACACACCTCCATTCTATGACTTCACAAACCACCATTCTGTGACTTCACACACCTCCATTCTGACTTCACACACCTCCATTTTATGTCTTCACACACTTCCATTCTATGACTTCACTCACCTCCATTCTGTGACTTTACACACGTCCATTCTGAGTTCACACTCCTCAATTCTGGGACTTCACACACCTCCAATCTGTGACTTCCCCCACCTCCATTCTGTGACTTCACACACCTCCATTCTATGACTTCACACACCTCCATTCTATGACTTCACACACCTCCATTGTGACTACACAGACTACCATTCTATGAGTTCACACACCTCCATTCTGACTTCACACACCTCCATTCTATGACTTCACACACCTCCATTCTATGACTTCACACACCTCCTTTCTATGACTTCACCCAACTCCATTCTATGACTTCACACCTCCATTCTGACTTCACATACCTCCATTCTGTGACTTCACACACCTCCATTCTATGAATTCACACACCTCCATTCTATGACTTCACACACCTGCATTCTGTGACTTCACACACCTCCATTCTATGCCTTCACAAACCTACATTCTTACTTCACAAACACATATTCTATGACTTCACACACCTCCATTCTTTGACTTCACACACCTCCATTCTATGTCTTCACACACCTCCATTCTTTGACTTCACACACCTAAATTCTGAGTTGACATATCTCCATTCTGTGACTTCACACACCTCCATTCTGACTTCACACATCTCCATTCTATGACTTCACACACCTTCATTTTTACTTTGCAAACATCCATTCTATAACTTCACACACCTCCATTCTATGACTTCACACACCTCCATTCAGTGATTTCACACACCTCAATTCTATGACTTCACAAACCTCCATTCTATAACTTCACACACCTCCATTCTATGACTTCACACACTTCCATTGTGACGTCACACACCTCCATTCTATGAGTTCACACACCTCCATTCTGACTTCACACACCTCCATTCTATGACTTCACACACCTCCATTTTGAATTCACACAGCTCCATTATGTGCCCTCACAAAACTCTATTCTATGATTTCACACAACTCCATACTATGACTTCACACAACTCCATCTATGACTTCACACACCTCCATTCTGACTTCACACACCTCTATTCTATGACTTCGCACACCTCCATTCTGACATCACACACCTCCATTCTATGACTTCACAGACCTCGAATCTGTGATTTCACTCACATGCACCCTATGACTTCACACTCCTCCATTCTATGACTTCCCACACCTCCTTTCTATGACTTCACCCACCTCCAATCGATGACTACACACCTCCATTCTGACTTCACACACCTCCATTCTTTGACTTCACACACCCCCAATCTATGAGTTCACATACCTCCTTTCAATGACTTCACACACCTTCATTCTTACTTCAGAAACATCCATTCTATGACTTCACACACCTCCATACTATGACTTCACAAACCTCCATTCTGTGACTTCACACACCTCCATTCGGAGTTCACACAACTCCATTCGGTTACTTCACACACCTCCATTCTGACTTCACACACCTCCATTCTATGACTTCACACACTTCCAATCTATGACTTCATACACCTCCATTCTGTGACTTCACACACCTCCATTCTGAGTTCACACACCTCCATTCTGTGACTTCTCACACCTCGATTTTGTGACTTCACACAGCTCCAAACTGTGACTTCACACACCTCCATTCTATGACTTCACACACCTCCATTCTGTGACTTCACACACCTCCATTCTATGACCTCACACACCCTCATTCTATGATTTCACACACCTCCATTCTATGACTTCACACATCCATTTTGATTTTACACACCTCCAGTATATGACTTCAAACACCTCAATTCTGTGACTTCACACACCTCCATTCTATGAGTTCATACCGTCCATTCTGTGACATCACAGACCTCCATTCTATGACTTCACACACTTCCATTCTATGACTTCACACACCTCCATTCTGTGACTTTACACACCGCCATTCTGGGTTCACACACCTCCATTCTGTTACTTCACACTCCTGCAATCTGTGACTTCCCACACCTCCATTCTGTGTCTTCACACACCTCCATTCTATGACTTAACACACCTTCATTCTTACTTCACAAACACCCATTCTATGACTTCACACACCTCCATTCTATGACTTCACACACCTCCATTCTGTGACTTCACACACCTCCATTCTATGACGTCAAACACCTCCATTGTGACTACACACACCTCCATTCTATGAGTTCAACACCTCCATTCTGACTTCACACACCTCCATTCTATGACTTCACACACCTCCATTCTGAATTCACACAGCTCAATTCTGTGAATTCACACACTTCCATTGTGATGTCACACACCTCCATTCTATGAGTTTACACACCTCCATTCTATGACTTCACACACCTCCATTCTGACTTCACAAACCTCTATTCTATGACTTCGCACACCTCCATTCTGACATCACACACCTCCAATCTATGACTTCACAGACCTCGAATCTGTGACTTAACTCACCTCCACTCTATGACTTCACACTCCTCCATTCTATGACTTCCCACACCTCCTTTCTATGACTTCATCCACCTTCATTCTATGACTTCACACCTCCATTCTGACTTCACACACTTCCATTCAGTGACTTCACACACCTCCAGTCAATGACTTCACACACCTCCATTCTATGACTTCACACACCTTCATTCTTACTTCAAAAACATCCATTCTATGACCTCACTCACCTCCATCTATGACTTCACACACCTCCATTCTATGACTTCACACCGTCCATTCTGTGACATCACACACCTCCATTCTATGACTTCACACACTTCCATTCTATGACTTCACACACCTCCATTCTGTGACTTTACACACCGCCATTCTGGGTTCACACTCCTCCATTCTGTTACTTCACACTCCTGCAATCTGTGACTTCCCACACCTCCATTCTGTGTCTTCACACACCTCCATTCTATGACTTAACACACCTTCATTCTTACTTCACAAACACCCATTCTATGACTTCACACACCTCCATTCTATGACTTCACACACCTCCATTCTGTGACTTCACACACCTCCATTCTATGACGTCAAACACCTCCATTGTGACTACACACACCTCCATTCTATGAGTTCAACACCTCCATTCTGACTTCACACACCTCCATTCTATGACTTCACACACCTCCATTCTGAATTCACACAGCTCAATTCTGTGACTTCACACACTTCCATTGTGATGTCACACACCTCCATTCTATGAGTTCACACACCTCCATTCTATGACTTCACACACCTCCATTCTGACTTCACAAACCTCTATTCTATGACTTCGCACACCTCCATTCTGACATCACACACCTCCAATCTATGACTTCACAGACCTCGAATGTGTGACTTAACTCACCTCCACTCTATGACTTCACACTCCTCCATTCTATGACTTCCCACACCTCCTTTCTATGACTTCATCCACCTTCATTCTATGACTTCACACCTCCATTCTGACTTCACACACTTCCATTCAGTGACTTCACACACCTCCAGTCAATGACTTCACACACCTCCATTCTATGACTTCACACACCTTCATTCTTACTTCAAAAACCTCCATTCTATGACCTCACTCACCTCCATCTATGACTTCACAAACCTCCATTCTGTGACTTCACACACCTCCATACTGAGTTCACAAAACTCCATTCGGTGACTTAACACACCTCCATTTTGACTTCACACACGTCCATTCTATGACTTCACAACCTTCTATTCTGTGACTTCACACACCTCTATTCTGAGTTCACACACCTCCATTCTGTGACTTCACACACCTCCATTCTATGACTTCACACACCTACATTCTATGATTTCACACATCCATTTTGATTTCACACACCTCCAATATATGACTTCAATCAGATCAATTCTCTGACTTCACACACCTCCATTCTATGACTTTAAACCCGTCCATTCAGTGACTTCACACACCTCCAATCAATGACTTCACCCACCTCCATTCTATGACTTCACACACCTCCATTCTCCGACTTCACATCCCTCTAATTTGATTTCTCATACCTCCATTCTATAACTTCACAAACCTCACTTCGGTGACTTCACAATACTCCATTCTATGACTTCATACATCTACATTCTATGACTTCACACACTTCAATTCTGACTCACACAACTCCATTCTGTGACTTCACAAAACTCCATTCTATGATTTCACATATCTCCATACTATGACTTCACACACCTCCATCTATGATTGCACACACCTCCATTCTGAGTTCACACACCTCCATTCTGTGACTTCACACACCTCCATTCTTTGACTTCACACACCTCCATTCTATGACTTCACAAACTTCCATTGTGACGTCACACACCTCCATTCTATGAGTTCACACACCTCCATTCTATGACTTCACACACCTAATTTCTATGAGTTCACACACCTCCATTCTATGACTTTACACCTCCATTCTGACTTCACACACCTCCATTCTGTGACTTCACACACCTCCATTCTATGAATTCACAAACTTCCATTGTGACGTCACACACCTCCATTCTATGATTTCACACACCTCCATTCTATGACTTCACTCACCTCCATTCTATGACTTCACACACCTCCTTTCTGAGTTGACACACCTCCATTCTATGACTTCACACACCTCCAATCTGTATTCACACACCTCCATTCTATGACTTCACCCACCTCCATTCTATGACTTCACACACCTCCATTCTCCGACTTCACACCCCTCTAATTTGATTTCTCATACCTCCATTCTATGACTTCACAAACCTCCCTTCGGTGACTTCACAATACTCCATTCTATGACTTCACACATCTACATTCTATGACTTCACACACCTCAATTCTGACTCACACAACTCCATTCTGTGACGTCACAAAACTCCATTCTATGATTTCACATATCTCCATACTATGACTTCACACACCTCCATCTATGACTTCACACACCTCCATTATGAGTTCACACACCTGCATTCTGTGACTTCACACACCTCCATTCTGACTTCACACACCTCCATTGTATGACTTCACACACCTCCATTCTTTGACTTCACACACCTCCATTCTATGACTTCACAAACTTCCATTGTGACGTCACACACCTCCATTCTATGAGTTCACACAGCTCCATTCTATGACTTCACACACCTCCATTCTGACTTCACACACCTCTATTCTATGAATTGCAACACCTACATTCTGACTTCCCACACCTCCATTCTATGAATTCACAGACCTCGAATCTGTGACTTCACACACCTCCACTCTATGACTTCAGACTTCTCCATTCTATGACTTCCCACACCTAATTTCTGTGACTTTACCCACCTTCATTCTATGACTTCACACCTCCATTCTGACTTCACACACCTCCATTCTATGACTTCACACACCTCCATTCTGTGACTTCACACACCTCTATTCTATGATTTCACACACCTCCATTCTGTGACTTCACACACCTGAATACTATGACTTCACATACCTCCATTCTGTGACTTCACACACTTCCATTGTGACGTCACACACCTCCATTCTATGAGTTCACACACCTCCATTCTATGACTTCACTCACCTCCATTCTGACTTCACAAACCTCTATTCTATAACTTCGCACACTTCCATTGTGACATCACACACCACCAATCTATGACTTCACAGACCTCGAATCTGTTACTTCACTCACCTCCACTCTATAACTTCACACTCCTCCATTCTATGACTTCCCACACCTCCTTTCTATGACTTCATCCACCTTCATTCTATGACTTCACACCTCCATTCTGACTTCACACACTTCCATTCAGTGACTTCACACACCTCCATTCAATGACTTCACACACCTCCATTTTATGACTTCACACACCTTCATTCTTACTTCAAAAACATCCATTCTATGACCTCACTCACCTCCATCTATGACTTCACAAACCTCCATTCTGTGACTTCACACACCTCCATACTGAGTTCACAAAACTCCATTCGGTGACTTAACACACCTCCATTCTGACTTCACACACGTCCATTCTATGACTTCACACCATTCCATTCTGTGACTTCACACACCTCCATTCTGTGTCTTCACACACCTCTATTCTGAGTTCACACACCTCCATTCTGTGACTTCGCATACCTCCATTCTATGACTTCACACACCTACATTCTATGACTTCACACATCCATTTTGACTTCACACACCTCCAATATATGACTTCAATAAGCTCAATTCTCTGACTTCACACACCTCCATTCTCTGACTTTAAACCCGACCATACTATGACTTCACACACCTCCATCTATGATTTCACACACCTCCAATCTGAGTTCACACACCTCCATTCTGTGACTTCACATACCTCCATTCCGGCTTCACACACCTCCATTGTATGACTTCACACACCTCCATTCTGTGACTTCACACACCTCCATTCTATGACTTCACAAACTTCCATTGTGACGTCACACACCTCCATTCTATGAGTTCACACACCTCCATTCTATGACTTCACACACCTCCATTCTGACTTCACACACCTCTGTTCTATGACTTGCAACACCTACATTCTGACTTCCCACACCTCCATTCTATGACTTCACAGACCTCGAATCTGTGACTTCACTCACCTCCACTCTATGAATTCACACTTCTCCATTCTATGACTTCCCACACCTAATTTCTGTGACTTCACCCACCTCCATTCTATGGCTTCACACCCTCCATTCTGTGACTTCACACACCACCAATCTGTGACTTCACACACCTGCATTCTATGACTTCACACACCTCCATTCTGACATCACACACCTCCATTCTATGACTTCACACACCTCCTTTCTATGACTTCACACATCTCCATTCTGAGTTCACATACCTCCATTCTATGACTTCACACACCTCCATTCTGACTTCACACACCTCCAGTTTGTGACTTCACACACCTCCATTCTGTGACTTCAAACAGCTCCATTCTCTGTCTTCACACACCTCCATACTATGACTTCACACACCCCCATTCCGTGACTTCACACACCTCCATTCTATGACTTCACTCACTCCATTCTGTGACTTCACACACCACCATTCTGTGACTTCACACACCTCCATTCTATGACTTCACCCACCTCCATTCTGACTTCACACACCTCCATTCTGTGACTTCACACACCTCCATTCTCTGACTTCATAAACCTCTATTCTGTGACTTCACACACCTCCATTCTATGACTTCAGACACCTCCATTCTGTGACTTCACACACCGCTATTCTGTGACTTCACACACCTCCATTTTATAACTTCATACACCTCCATTCTATGACTTCACACACCTCAATTCTATGACTTCACACACCTACATTGTGACTTCACACACCTCCATTCTATGAGATCACACACCTGCATTTTGACTTCACACACCTCCATTCTATGACTTCACACACTTCCATTCTGAGTTCACACACCTCCGTTCTGACTTCACACACCTAATTTCTGTGACTTCGCACACTTCCATTCTATAATTTCACACACCTCCATTCTATGACTTCACATACCTCAATTCTATGACTTCACACAACTCCATTCTGAGTTCACACACCTCTATTCTGTGACTTCACACACCTCCATTCTATGACTCCTCACACCTCCATTCTATGACTGCACACACCTTCATTATATGACTTCACACACCTCCATTCTGACTTCACGCACCTCCATTCTGTGACTTCACACACCTCCATTCTGTGATTTCCAACAGCTCCATTCTCTGTCTTCACACACCTCCATTCTATAACTTCACACACCTCCATTGTGACTTCACACACCTCCATTCTATGAGTTCACACACCTCCATTCTGACTTCACACACCTCAATTCTATGACTCCACACAGCTCCATTCTGACTTCACACACCTCCATTCTATGAATTCGCACACCTCTTTTATGACTTCACACACTTCCACTCTGTGACTTCACACACGTCTATTCTATGACTTCACACCCTCCATTCTGTGACTTCACACACCACCATTCTGTGACTACACACACCTCCATTGTATGATTTCACACACCTCCATTCTGACTTCACACACCTCCATTCTGTGACTTCACACACCTCCATTCTGTGACTTCAAACACCTCCATTCTCTGACTTCACACACCTCCATTTTATGACTTCACACACCCCCATTCTGTGACTTCACACACCTCCATTCTATGACTTCACACCCTCCATTTTGTAACTTCACACACCACCATTCTGTGACTTCACACACCTGCATTCTATGACTTCACACACCTCCATTCTGACTTCACACACCTGCATACTCTGACTTCACACACCTTCATTCTTACTTCAGAAACATCCATTCTGTGACTTCACACACCTCCATTCTATGACTTCACAAACCTCCATACGGTGACTTCACACACATCTATTCTGAGTTCACACACCTCAATTCTGTGACTACACACACCTCCATTCTGTCATCACACACCTCCATTCTCTGACTTCACACACCTCCATTCTATGACTTCACACACCTCCATTCTATGACTTCACATACCTACATTGTGACTTCACACACCTCCATTCTATGAGATCACACACCTGCATTTTGACTTCACACACCTCCATTCTATGACTTCACACACTTCCATTCTGACTTCACACACCTCCGTTCTGACTTCACACACCTTATTTCTGTGACTTCACACACTTCCATTCTGACTTCACACACCTCCATTCTATGACTTCACACACCTTCATTCTTACTTCAGAAACATCCATTCTATGACTTCACACACCTCCATTATATGACTTCACAAACCTCCATACTGTGAGTTCACACACATCCATTCTGAGTTCACACACCTCAATTCTGCGATTTCACACACCTCCATTCTGTCTTCACACAGCTCCATTCTCTGACTTCACACACCTCCATTGTGACTTCACACACTTCAATTCTATGACTCCAAACAGCTCCATTCTGACTTCACACACCTAAATTCTATGAATTGGCTCACCTCTATTCTGACTTCACACACTTCCATTCTGTGACTTCACACACCTCCATGGTATGACTTCACACACCTCCATTGTGACTTCACGAACTCTATTCTGTGACTTCACAACCTCCCTTTTGTGACTTCACACACCTCCATTCTATGACTTCACACACCTCCATTCTATGACTTCAGACACCTCCATTCTATGACTTCACACACTTCCATTCTATGACTTCACACTCCTCCATTCTATGACTTCACACACCTCAATTCTGTGCCTTCACACACTTCCATTCTATGACTTCAGACACCTCCATGCTATGACTTAACTCACCTCCATTCTGAGTTCACACACCTCCATTCTGTGACTTCACAAACATACATTCTATCACTTCACACACCTCCATTCTATGACTGCACACACCTCCATTCTATGACTTCACACACCTCCATTCTGACTTCACACACCTCCATTCTGTGACTTCACACACCTCCATATTGTGACTTCAAACAGCTCCATTGTCTGACTTCACACACCTCCATTCTATGACTTCACCCACCCCCATTCTGTGACTTCACACACCTCCATTCTATGACTTCACACCCTCCATTCTGTGACTTCACACACCACCATTCTGTGACTACACACACCTCAATTCTGTGACTTCACACACCTCCATTCTGACTTCACACACCTCCATTCTGTGACTTCACACACCTCCATTCTGTGACTTCAAACCCCTACATTCTCTGACTTCACACACCTCCGTTCTATGACTTCACACACCCCCATTCTGTGACTTCACACACCTCCATTCTATGACTTCACACCCTCCATTCTGTAACTTCACACACCACCATTCTGTGATTTCACACACCTGCATTCTATGACTTCACACACCTCCATTCTGTCTTCACACACCTCCATTCTCTGACTTCACACTCCTTCATTCTTACTTCAGAAACATCCATTCTGTGACTTCACACATCTCCATTCTCTGACTTCAAACACCTCCATTCTGTGACTTCACACACATCCATTCTATGACTTCACACACCTCCATTCTATGACTGCACACACCTCCATTCTCTGACTTCACACCCCTCCATTCTGACTTCACACACCTCCATTCTGTGACTTCACACACCTCCATTCTCTGACTTCAAACACCTCCATTCTGTGACTTCACACACATCCATTCTATGACTTCACACACCTCCATTCTATGACTGCACACACCTCCATTCTATGACTTCACACACCTCCATTCTGACTTCACACAACTCCATTGTGTGACTTCACACACCTCCATTCTGTGACTTCAAACAGCTCCATTCTGTGTCCTCACACACCTCCATTCTATGACTTCACACACCGCCATTCTGTGACTTCACACACCTCCATTCTGTCTTCAGGCACCTCCATTCTCTGACTTCACACACCTCCATTCTATGACTTCACACACCTCCATTCTCTGCCTTCACACACGTCCATTCTATGACTTCACACACCTCCATTCTATGACTTCACACAAATCCATTCTGAGTTCACACACCTCTATTCTGTGAATTCACACACCTCCATTCTATGACTTCACACACCTCCATTCTATGACTGCACACACCTCCATTATATGACTTCACACACCTCCATTCTGACTTCACACACCTCCATTGTGACTTCACACACCTCCATTCTATGAGTTCACACACCTCCATTCTGACTTCACACACCTCAATTCTATGACTCCACACAGCTCCATTCTGACTTCACACACCTCCATTCTATGAATTCGCACACCACTATTCTGACTTCACACACTTCCATTCTGTGACTTCACACACCTCCATGGTATGACTTCACACACCTCCATTGTGACTTCACCAACTCTATTCTGTGACTTCACAGCCTCCCTTTTATGACTTCACACACCTCCATTCTATGACTTCACACACCTCCATTCTATGACTTCAGACACCTCCATTCTATGACTTCACACACTTCCATTCTATGAATTCACACTCCTCCATTCTATGATTTCACACACTTCCATTCTATGACTTCACACTCCTCCATTCTATGACTTCACACACCTCCATTCTATGACTTCACACACCTCCATTCTATGACTTCACACACTTCCATTCTATGACTTCACACTCCTCCATTCTATGACTTCACACACCTCAATTCTGTGCCTTCACACACGTCCATTCTATGACTTCACACACCTCCATCTATGACTTAATTCACCTCCATTCTGAGTTCACACACCTCCAATCTGTGACTTCACACACATCCATTCTATGACTTCACACACCTCCATTCTATGACTGCACACACCTCCATTCTATGACTTCACACACCTCCATTCTGATTTCACACACCTCCATTCTGTGACTTCACACACCTCCATTCTGTGACTTCAAACAGCTCCATTCTCTGACTTCACACACCTCCATTCTATGACTTCAAACACCCCCATTCTGTGACTTCACACACCTCCATTCTATGACTTCACACCCTCCACTCTGTGACTTCACAAACCACCATTCTGTGACTTCACACACCTCCATTCTATGACTTCACCCACCTCCATTCTGACTTCACACACCTCCATTCTGTGACTTCAAACACCTCCATTCTCTGACTTCACACACCTCCATTCTATGACTTCACACACCCCCATTCTGTGACTTCACACACCTCCATTCTATGACTTCACACCCTCCATTCTGTAACTTCACACACCACCATTCTGTGACTTCACACACCTGCATTCTATGACTTCACACACCTCAATTCTGTCTTCACACACCTCCATTCTCTGACTTCACACACCTTCATTCTTACTTCAGAAACATCCATTCTGTGACTTCACACACCTCCATTCTATGACTTCACATATCTCCATACTGTGACTTCACACACCTCCATTCTGAGTTCACACCCCTCAATTCTGTGACTTCAAACACCTCCATTCTCTCTTCACACACCTCCATTCTCTGACTTCACACACCTCCATTCTGACTTCACACACCTCCATTCTGTGACTTCACACACCTCCATTCTCTGACTTCAAACACCTCCATTCTGTGACTTCACACACATCCATTCTATGACTTCACACACCTCCATTCTATGACTGCACACACCTCCATTCTATGACTTCACACACCTCCATTCTGACTTCACACAACTCCATTGTGTGACTTCACACACCTCCATTCTGTGACTTCAAACAGCTCCATTCTGTGTCTTCACACACCTCCATTCTATGACTTCACACACCGCCATTCTGTGACTTCACACACCTCCATTCTATGACTTCACACCCTCCATTCTGCGACTTCACACACCACCATTCTGTGACTACACACACCTCCATTCTATGACTTCACACACCTCCATTCTGACTTCACACACCTCCATTCTGTGACTTCACACACCTCCATTCTGTGACTTCAAACACCTCCATTCTCTGACTTCACACACCTCCATTCTATGACTTCAAACACCCCCATTCTGTGACTTCACACACCTCCATTCTATGACTTCACACTCTACATTCTGTAACTTCACACACCACCATTCTGTGACTTCACACACCTGCATTCTATGACTTCACATACCTCCATACTGTGACTTCACACACCTCCATTCTGAGTTCACACACCTCAATTCTGTGACTTCACACACCTCCATTCTGTCTTCAGACACCTCCATTCTCTGACTTCACACACATCCATTCTATGACTTCACACACCTCCATTCTCTGCCTTCACACACGTCCATTCTATGACTTCACACACCTCCATTCTATGACTTCACACAACTCCATTCTGAGTTCACACACCTCTATTCTGTGAATTCACACACCTCCATTCTATGACTTCACACACCTCCATTCTATGACTGCACACACCTCCATTATATGACTTCACACACCTCCATTCTGACTTCACACACCTCCATTGTGACTTCACACACCTCCATTCTATGAGTTCACACACCTCCATTCTGACTTCACACACCTCAATTCTATGACTCCACACAGCTCCATTCTGACTTCACTGACCTCCATTCTATGAATTCGCACACTACTATTCTGACTTCACACACTTCCATTCTGTGACTTCACACACCTCCATGGTATGACTTCACACACCTCCATTGTGACTTCACCAACTCTATTCTGTGACTTCACAACCTCCCTTTTATGACTTCACACACCTCCAATCTATGACTTCACACACCTCCATTCTATGACTTCAGACACCTCCATTCTATGACTTCACACACTTCCATTCTGTGAATTCACACTCCTCCATTCTATGACTTCACACACCTCAATTCTGTGCCTTCACACACTTCCATTCTATGACTTCACACTCCTCCATTCTATGACTTCACACACCTCCATTCTATGACTTCACACACTTCCATTCTATGACTTCACACTCCTCCATTCTATGACTTCACACACCTCAATTCTGTGCCTTCACACACGTCCATTCTATGACTTCACACACCTCCATTCTATGACTTAATTCACCTCCATTCTGAGTTCACACACCTCCAATCTGTGACTTCACACACATCTATTCTATGACTTCACACACCTCCATTCTATGACTGCACACACCTCCATTCTATGACTTCACACACCTCCATTCTGGTTTCACACACCTCCATACTGTGACTTCACACACTTCCATTCTGTGATTTCAAACAGCTCCATTCTCTGACTTCACACACCTCCATTCTATGACTTCACACACCCCCATTCTGTGACTTCACACACCTCAATTCTATGACTTCACACCCTCCACTCTGTGACTTCACAAACCACCATTCTGTGACTTCACACACCTCCATTCTATGACTTCACCCACCTCCATTCTGACTTCACACACCTTCATTCTCTGACTTCACACACCTCCATTCTGTGACTTCACACACCTCCATTCTGTGACTTCAAACACCTCCATTCTGTGACTTCACACACCTCCATTCTATGACTTCACACACCCCCATTCTGTGACTTCACACACCTCCATTCTATGACTTCACACCCTCTATTCTGTAACTTCACACACCTCCATTCTGAGTTCACACACCTTAATTCTTTGACTTCTCACACCTCCATTCTGTCTTCACACACCTCCATTCTCTGACTTCACACACCTCCATTCTATGACATCACACACCTCCATTCTCTGCCTTCACACATCTCCATTCTATGACTTCACACACCTCCATTCTATGACTTCACATAACTCCAATCTGAGTTCACACACCTCTATTCTGTGTCATCACACACCTCCATTCTATGACTTCACACACCCCCATTCTGTGACATCACACACCTCCATTCTATGACTTCACACCCCCCATTCTGTGACTTCACACACCACCATTATGTGACTTCACACACCTCCATTCTATGACTTCAACCACCTCCATTCTGACTTCACATACCTCCATTCTCTTACTTCACACACCTCCATTCTGTGACTTCACACACCTCAATTCTATGACTTCATACACCTCTATTCTATGACTTCACACACCTCCATTCTGTGACATCACAGACCTGCATTCTATGACTTCACACACCTTCATTTTTACTTCAGAAACATCCATCCTATGACGTCACACACCCTCATTCTATGACTTCATACACCTCTATTCTATGACTTCACACACCTCCATTCTATGACTTCAAACACCTCCATTCTGTGACTTCACACACCTCCATTCTATGAATTCACACACCTCCATTTTGTGACTTTACACACCTCCATTCTATGACTTCACACACCCCCCCATTCTGTGACTTCACACTCCTATATTGTGTGACTTCACACCCTCCATTCTGTGACTTCACACACCACCATTCTGTGACTTCACACACCTCCATTCTGTCTTCACACACCTCCATTCTCTGACTTCACACACCTCCATTCTATGACATCACACACCTCCATTCTCTGCCTTCACACATCTCCATTCTATGACTTCACACACCTCCATTCTATGACTTCACAGAACTCCATTCTGAGTTCACACACCTCTATTCTGTGACATCACACACCTCCATTCTATGACTTCACACACCCCCATTCTGTGACATCACACACCTCCATTCTATGACTTCACACCCTCCATTCTGTGACTTCACACACCACCATTCTGTGACTTCACACACCTCCATTCTATGACTTCAACCACCTCCATTCTGACTTCACACACCTCCATTCTCTTACTTCACACACCTCCATTCTGTGACTTCACACACCTCCATTCTATGACTTCATACACCTCTATTCTATGACTTCACACACCTCCATTCTGTGACTTCACAGACCTGCATTCTATGACTTCACACACCTTCATTTTTACTTCAGAAACATCCATCCTATGACGTCACACACCCTCATTCTATGACTTCATACACCTCTATTCTATGACTTCACACACCTCCATTCTATGACTTCAAACACCTCCATTCTGTGACTTCACACACCTCCATTCTATGAATTCACACACCTCCATTTTGTGACTTTACACACCTCCATTCTATGACTTCACACACCCCCCCATTCTGTGACTTCACACACCTATATTGTGTGACTTCACACCCTCCATTCTGTGACTTCACACACCACCATTCTGTGACTTCACACACCTCCATTCTATGACTTCACTCACCTCCATTCTGACTTCACACACCTCCATTCTCTTACTTCACACACCTCCATTCTGTGACTTCACACACCTCCATTCTATAACTTCATACACCTCCATTCTATGACTTCAAACACCTCCATTCTATGACTTCAAACACCTCCATTCTGTGACTTCACACACCTCCATTCTATGAATTCACACACCTCCATTTTGTGACTTTACACACCTCCATTCTATGACTTCACACACCCCCCAATTCTGTGACTTCACACACCTATATTCTATGACTTCACACCCTCCATTCTGTGACTTCACAAACCACCATTCTGTGACTTCACACGCCTCCATTCTATGACTTCACCCACCTCCATTCTGACTTCACACACTTTCATTCTGTGACTTCACACACCTCCATTCTGTGACTTCACACACCTCCATTCTATGACTTCATACACCTCTATTCTATGACTTCACACACCTCCATTCTATGACTTCACACACCTCCATTCTGTGACTTCACACACCTCCATTCTATGAATTCACACACCTCCATTTTGTGACTTTACACACCTCCATTCTATGACTTCAAACACCTCCATTCTATGACCTCACACACCTACATTCTATGACTTCACACACCTCCGTTCTGACTTCACACACCTCATTTCTGTGACTTCACACACTTCCATTCTATGATTTCACACACCTCCATTCTATGACTTCACACACCTCCCCTCTGTGTTGACACACCTACATTCTGTGACTTCACACACCTCCAATCTGACTTCACACACATCCATTGTATGACTTCACACACCTCCATTCTGTTACTTCAAAAACCACCATTCTATGACTTCACACACCTCCATTGTGACTTCACACACCTCCATTCTATGAGTTCACACACCTCCATTCTGACTTCACACACCTCAATTCTATGACTCCAAACAGCTCCATTCTGACTTCACACACCTCCATTCTATGACTTCGCACACCTCTATTCTGAATTCACACACTTCCATTCTGTGACTTCACACACCTCCATGGTATGACTACACACACCTCCATTGTGACTTCATCAACTCTATTCTGTGACTTCACACCCCTCCCTTTTGTGACTTCACACACCTCCATTCTATGACTTCACAAACCTCCATTCTATGACTTCAGACACCTCCATTCTATGACTTCACACACTTCTATTCTATGACTTCTCACACCTCCATTCTGTGATTTCAAACAGCTCCGTTCTCTGACTTCACACATCCCCATTCTATGACTTCACACACCCACATTCTGTGACTTCACACACATCCATTCTATGCCTTCACACCCTCCATTCTGTGACTTCACACACCACCATTCTGTGACTACACACACCTCCATTCTATGACTGCACACACCTCCATTCTATGACTGCACACACCTCCATTCTATGACTTCACACACCTCCATTCTGACTTCACACACCTCCATTCTGTGACTTCACACACCTCCATTCTGTGATTTCAAACAGCTCCATTCTCTGTCTTCACACACCTCCATTGTATGACTTCACACACCCCCATTCTATGACTTCACACACTTCCATTCTTACTTCACACACCTCCGTTCTGACTTCACACACCTCATTTCTGTGACTTCACACACTTCCATTCTATGATTTCACACACGTCCATTCTATGACTTCACACACCTCCCCTCTGTGTTGACACACCTACATTCTGTGACTTCACACACCTCCAATCTGACTTCACACACCTCCATTGTATGACTTCACACACCTCCATTCTGTGTCTTGAAAAGCCACCATTCTTTGACTTCACACACCTCCATTGTGACTTCACACACCTCCATTCTATGAGTTCACACACCTCCATTCTGACTTCACACACCTCAATTCTGTGATTCCACACAGTTCCATTCTGACTTCACACACCTCCATTCTATGAATTCGCACACCTCTATTCTGACTGCACACACTTCCATTCTGTGACTTCACACACCTCCATGGTATGACTACACACACCTGCATTGTGACTTCACCAACTCTATTCTGTGACTTCACACACCTCCCTTTTGTGACTTCACACACCTCCATTCCATGACTTCGCAAACATCCATTCTATGACGTCACACACCTCCATTCTATGACTTCACAAACCTCCATTCTATGACTTTACACACTTCCATTCTGAATTCACAACCTCCGTTCTGACTTCACACACCTCATTTCTGTGACTTCGCACACTTCCATTCTATGATTTCACACACCTACATTCTATGACTTCACACACCTCAATTCTATGACTTCACACACCTCCCCTCTGTGTTGACACACCTACATTCTGTGACTTCACACACCTCCAATCTGACTTCACACACCTCCATTCTGTGACTTCAAAAACCACCATTCTATGACTTCACAGACCTCCATTGTGACTTCACACACCTCCATTCTATGAGTTCACACACCTCCATTCTGACTTCACACACCTCAATTCTATGACTCCACACAGCTCCATTCTGACTTCACACACCTCCATTCTATGACTTCGCACACCTCTATTCTGACTTCACACACTTCCATTCTGTGACTTCACACACCTCCATGGTATGACTACACACACCTCCATTGTGACTTCACCAACTCTATTCTGTGACTTCACACACCTCCCTTTTGTGACTTCAAACACCTCCATTCTATGACTTCACAAACGTCCATTCTATGACTTCAGACACCTCCATTCTATGACTTCACACACTTCCATTCTATGACTTCACACACCTCAATTCTATGACTTCACACACATCAGTTCTGTGCCTTCACACACTTCCATTCTACTACTTCACACACCTCCATTCTATGACTTAACTCACCTCCATTCTGAGTTCACAAACCTCCATTCTGTGACTTCACACACATCCATTCTATGACGTCACACACCTCCATTCTATGACTGCACACACCTCCATTCTATGACCTCACACACCTCCATTCTGACTTCACACACCTCCATTCTGTGACTTCACACAGCTCCATTCTGTGATTTCAAACAGCTCCATTCTCTCAGTTCACACATCTCCATTCTATCACTTCACACACCCCCATTCTGTGACTTCCACACCTCTATTCTATGACTTCACACCCTCCATTCTGTGACTTCACACACCTCCATTCTATGACTTCACACCCTCCATTCTGTGACTTCACACACCACCATTCTGTGACTTCACACACCTCCATTGAATGACTTCACCCACCTCCATTCTGACTTCACACACCTTCATTCTCTGACCTCACACACCTCCATTCTGTGACTTCAAACACCTCCATTCTCTTACTTCACACACCTCCATTCTGTGACTTCACACACCTCCATTCCATGAATTCATACACCTCTATTCTATGACTTCACACACCTCCATTCTATGACTTCAAACACCTCCATTCTGTGACTTCACACACCTCCATTCTATGAATTCACACACCTCCATTTTGTGACTTTACACACCTCCATTCTATGACTTCACACACCTCCATTGTATGACTTCACACACCTACATTGTGACTTCACACACCTCCATTCTATGAGATCACACACCTGCATTTTGACTTCACACACCTCCATTCTATGACTTCACACATTTCCATTCTTACTTCACACACCTCCGTTCTGACTTCACACACCTCATTTCTGTGACTTCACACACTTCCATTCTATGATTTCACACACGTCCATTCTATGACTTCACACACCTCCCTTCTGTGTTGACACACCTACATTCTGTGACTTCACACACCTCCAATCTGACTTCACACACCTCCATTGTATGACTTCACACACCTCCACTCTGTGACTTCAAAAGCCACCATTCTATGACTTCACACACCTCCATTGTGACTTCACACACCTCCATTCTATGAGTTCACACACCTCCATTCTGACTTCACAGACCTCAATTCTGTGATTCCACACAGCTCCATTCTGACTTCACACACCTCCATTCTATGAATGCGCACACCTCTATTCTGACTGCACACACTTCCATTCTGTGACTTCACACACCTCCATGGTATGACTACACACACTTCCATTGTGACTTCACCAACTCTATTCTGTGACTTCACACACCTCCCTTTTGTGACTTCACACACCTCCATTCTATGACTTCGCAAACATCCATTCTATGACGTCACACACCTCCATTGTATGACTTCACACACCTCCATTCTATGACTTCACACACCTACATTGTTACTTCACACACCTCCATTCTATGAGATCACACACCTGCATTTTGACTTCACAAACCTCCATTCTATGACTTCACACACTTCCATTCTGAATTCACACACCTCCGTTCTGACTTCACACACCTCATTTCTGTGACTTCGCACACTTCCATTCTATGATTTCACACACCTACATTCTATGACTTCACACACCTCAATTCTATGACTTCACACACCTCCCCTCTGTGTTGACACACCTACATTCTGTGACTTCACACACCTCCAATCTGACTTCACACACCTCCATTCTGTGACTTCAAAAACCACCATTCTATGACTTCACACACCTCCATTGTGACTTCACACACCTCCATTCTATGAGTTCACACACCTCCATTCTGACTTCACACACCTCAATTGTATGACTCCACACAGCTCTATTCTGACTTCACACACCTCCATTCTATGACTTCGCACACCTCTATTCTGACTTCACACACTTCCATTCTGTGACTTCACACACCTCCATGGTATGACTACACACACCTCCATTGTGACTTCACCAACTCTATTCTGTGACTTCACACACCTCCCTTTTGTGACTTCAAACACCTCCATTCTATGACTTCACAAACGTCCATTCTATGACTTCAGACACCTCCATTCTATGACTTCACACACTTCCATTCTATGACTTCATACACCTCAATTCTATGACTTCACATACATCAATTCTTTGCCTTCACACACTTCCATTCTACTACTTCACACACCTCCATTCTATGACTTAACTCACCTCCATTCTGAGTTCACAAACCTCCATTCTGTGACTTCACACACATCCATTCTATGACGTCACACACCTCCATTCTATGACTGCACACACCTCCATTCTATGACCTCACACACCTCCATTCTGACTTCACACACCTCCATTCTGTGACTTCACACAGCTCCATTCTGTGATTTCACACAGCTCCATTCTCTCAGTTCACACATCTCCATTCTATCACTTCACACACCCCCATTCTGTGACTTCCACACCTCTATTCTATGACTTCACACCCTCCATTCTGTGACTTCACACATCACCATTCTGTGACTACACACACCTCCATTCTATGACTTCACACACCCCATTCTGACTTCACACACCTCCATTCTGTGACTTCACACTCCTCCATTCTGTGACTTCAATCACCTCCATTCTCTGACTTCCCACACCTCCATTTTATGACTTCACACACCCCCATTCTGTAAGTTCACACACCACCATTCTGTGACTTCACACACCTGCATTATATGACTTCACACACCTCCATTCTGACTTCACACACCTCCATTCTCTGACTTCACACACCTTCATTCTTTCTTCAGAAACATCCATTCTGTGACTTCACACACCTCCATTCTATGACTTCACAAACCTCCATACTATGACTTCACACACCTCCATTCTGAGTTCACACACCTCAATTCTGTGACTTCACACACCTCCATTCCGTCTTCACACACCTCCATTCTCTGACTTCACACACCTCCATTCTATGACTTCACACACCTCCATTCTCTGCCTTCACACACCTCCATTCTATGACTTCACACACCTCCATTCTATGACTTCACACAACTCCATTCTGAGTTCACACACCTCCATTCTCTGACTTCACACACCTCCATTCTATGAATTCACACACCTCCATTCTATGACTGCACACACCTCCATTATATGACTTCACACAACTCCATTCTGACTTCACATACTTCCATTCTGTGACTTCACACACCTCCATTCTGTGATTTCAAACAGCTCCATTCTCTGTCTTCACTCACCTCCATTGTATGACTTCACACACCCCCCCATTCTGTGACTTCACACACCTATATTCTATGACTTCACACCCTCCATTCTGTGACTTCACACACCACCATTCTGTGACTTCACACACATCCATTCTATGACTTCACCCATCTCCATTCTGACTTCACACACCTTCATTCTGTGACTTCACACACCTCCATTCTGTGACTTCAAACACCTCCATTCTCTTACTTCACACACCTCCATTCTGTGAATTCACACACCTCCATTCTATGACTTCATACACCTCTATTCTATGAATTCACACACCTCCATTCTATGACTTCAAACACCTCCATTCTGTGACTTCACACACCTCCATTCTATGAATTCACAGACCTCCATTTTGTGACTTTACACACCTCCATTCTATGACTTCACACACCTCCATTCTATGACTTCAGAAACCTCCATTCTATGACTTCACACACTTCCATTCTATGACTTCACACTCCTCCATTCTATGACTTCACACACCTCAATTCTGTGCCTTCACACACTTCCATTCTATGACTTAACTCACCTCCATTTTGTGTTCACACACCTCCATTCTCTCTTCACACACCTCCATTCTCTGACTTCACACACCTCCATTCTGACTTCACACACCTCCATTCTGTGACTTCACACACCTCCATTCTGTGACTTCACACACCTCCATTCTGTCTTCACACACCTCCATTCTCTGACTTCACACACCTCCATTCTGACTTCACACACCTCCATTCTGTGACTTCACACACATCCATTCTATGACTGCACACACCTCCATTCTATGACTGCACACACCTCCATTCTATGAGTTCACACACCTCAATTCTGACTTCACACACCCCCATTCTGTGACTTCACACACCTCCATTCTATGACTTCACATCCTCCATTCTGTGACTTCACACACCACCATTCTGTTACTACAAACACCTCCATTCTCTGACTTCACACACCTCCATTCTGACTTCACACACCTCCATTCTGTGACTTCACACACCTCCATTCTGTGACTTCAAACACCTCCATTCTCTGACTTCACACACCTCCATTCTATGACTTCACACACCCCCATTCTGTGACTTCACACACCTGCATTCTATGACTTCACATACCTCCATACTGTGACTTCACACACCTCCATTCTGAGTTCACACACCTGAATTCTGTGACTTCACACACATCCATTCTGTCTTCACACACCTCCATTCTCTGACTTCACACACCTCCATTCTCTGACTTCACACACCTCCATTCTCTGCCTTCACACACCTCCATTCTCTGCCTTCACACACCTCCATTCTATGACTTCACACAACTATATTCTGAGTTCACACACCTCTATTCTGTGACTTTACACACCTCCATTCTATGACTTCACACACCTCCATTCTATGACTGCACACACCTCCATTATATGACTTCACACAGCTCCATTCTGACTTCACACACCTCCATTCTGTGACTTCACACACCTCCATTCTGTGATTTCAAACAGCTCCATTCTCTGTCTTCACACACCTCCATTCTATGACTTCACACACCCCCATTCTGTGACTTCACACACCTCTATTCTATGACTTCACACCCTCCATTCTGTGACTTCACACACCACCATTCTGTGACTTCACACACCTCCATTGTATGACTTCACCCTCCTCCATTCTGACTTCACACACCTTCATTCTCTGACCTCACACACCTCCATTCTGTGACTTCAACCTCCTCCATTCTCTTACTTCACACATCTCCATATTGTGACTTCAGGCACCTCCATTCTATGACTTCATACACTTCTATTCTATGACTTCACACACCTCCATTCTATGACTTCAAACACCTCCACTCTGTGACTTCAAACACCTCCATTCTATGAATTCACACATGTCCATTTTGTGACTTTACACACCTCCATTCTATGACTTCACACACCTCCATTCTATGACTTCACACACCTACATTGTGACTTCACACACCTCCATTCTATGAGATCACACACCTGCATTTTGACTTCACACACCTCCATTCTATGACTTCACACATTTCCATTCTTACTTCACACACCTCGGTTCTGACTTCACACACCTCATTTCTGTGACTTCACACACTTCCTTTCTATGATTTCACACACCTCCATTCTATGACTTCACACACCTCCCCACTGTGTTGACACACCTACATTCTATGACTTCACACACCTCCAATCTGACTTCACACACCTCCATTGTATGACGTCACACACCTCCATTCTGTGACTTCAAAAACCACCATTCTATGACTTCACACACCTCCATTGTGACTTCACACACCTCCATTCTATGAGTTCACACACCTCCATTCTGACTTCACACACCTCAATTCTGTGACTCCACACAACTCCATTCTGACTTCACACACCTCCACTCTATGAATTCGCACACCTCTATTCTGACTTCACACACTTCCATTCTGTGACTTCACACACCTCCATGGTATGACTACACACACCTCCATTGTGACTTCACCAACTCTATTCTGTGACTTCACACACCTCCCTTTTGTGACTTCACACACCTCCATTCTATGACTTCGCAAACGTCCATTCTATGATTTCAGACACCTCCATTCTATGACTTCACACACTTCCTTTCTATGACTTCACACACCTCAATTCTATGACTTCACACACATCAATTCTGTGCCTTCACACACTTCCATTCTACTACTTCACACACCTCCATTCTATGACTTAACTCACCTCCATTCTGAGTTCACAAACCTCCATTCTGTGACTTCACACACATCCATTCTATGACATCACACACCTCCACTCTATGATTTCACACACCTCCATTCTATGACTTCACACACCTACATTGTTACTTCACACACCTCCATTCTATGAGATCACACACCTGCATTTTGACTTCACAAACCTCCATTCTATGACTTCACACACTTCCATTCTGAATTCACACACCTCCGTTCTGACTTCACACACCTCATTTCTGTGACTTCGCACACTTCCATTCTATGATTTCACACACCTCCATTCTATGACTTCACATACCTCAATTCTATGACTTCACACACCTCCCCTCTGTGTTGACACACCTACATTCTGTGACTTCACACACCTCCAATCTGACTTCACACACCTCCATTCTGTGACTTCAAAAACCACCATTCTATGACTTCACACACCTCCATTGTGACTTCACACACCTCCATTCTATGAGTTCACACACCTCCATTCTGACTTCACACACCTCAATTCTATGACTCCACACAGCTCCATTCTGACTGCACACACACCTCCGTTCTATGACTTCGCACACCTCTATTCTGACTTCACACACTTCCATTCTGTGACTTCACACACCTCCATGGCATGACTACACACACCTCCATTGTGACTTCACCAACTCTATTCTGTGACTTCACACACCTCCCTTTTGTGACTTCACACACCTCCATTCTATGACTTCACAAACGTCCATTCTATGACTTCAGACACCTCCATTCTATGACTTCACACACATCAATTCTATGACTTCACACACATCAATTCTGTGCCTTCACACACTTCCATTCTACTACTTCACACACCTCCATTCTATGACTTAACTCACCTCCATTCTGAGTTCACAAACCTCCATTCTGTGACTTCACACACATCCATTCTATGACGTGACAAACCTCCATTCTATGACTGCACACACCTCCATTCTATAACCTCACACACCTCCATTCTGACTTCACACACCTCCATTCTGTGACTTCACACAGCTCCATTCTGTGATTTCAAACAGCTCCATTCTCTCAGTTCACACATCTCCATTCTATCACTTCACACACCCCCATTCTGTGACTTCCACACCTCTATTCTATGACTTCACACCCTCCTTTCTGTGACTTCACACATCACCATTCTGTGACTACACACACCTCCATTCTATGACTTCACACACCTCCATTCTGACTTCACACACCTCCATTCTGTGACTTCAAACACCTCCATTCTCTGACTTCACACACCTCCATTTTATGACTTCACACACCCCCATTCTGTGACTTCACACACCTCTATTCTATGACTTCACACCCTCCATTCTGTAACTTCACACACCACCATTCTGTGACTTCACACACGTGCATTCTATGCCTTCACACACCTCCATTATGACTTCACACACCTCCATTCTCTGACTTCACACACCTTCATTCTTACTTCAGAAACATCCATTCTGTGACTTCACACACCTCCATTCTATGACTTCACAAACCTCCATACTATGACTTCACACACCTCCATTCTGAGTTCACACACCTCAATTCTGTGACTTCACACACCTCCATTCCGTCTTCACACACCTCCATTCTCTGACTTCGCAAACCTCCATTCTATGACTTCACACACCTCCATTCTCTGCCTTCACACACCTCCATTCTGTGACTTCACACACCTCCATTCTACGAATTCACACACCTCCAATCTATGACTGCACCCTCCTCCATTATATGACTTCACACACCTCCATTCTGACTTCACATACCTCCATTCTGTGACTTCACACACCTCCATTCTGTGATTTCAAACAGCTCCGTTCTCTGTCTTCACTCACCTCCATTCTATGACTTCACACACACCCCCATTCTGTGACTTCACACACCTATATTCTATGACTTCACACCCTCCATTCTGTGACTTCACACACCACCATTCTGTTACTTCACACACCTTCATTCTATGACTTCACCCACCTCCATTCTGACTTCACACACCTTCATTCTGTGACTTCACACACCTCCATTCTGTGACTTCAAACACCTCCAGTCTCGTACTTCACACACCTCCATTCTGTGAATTCACACACCTCCATTCTATGACTTCATACACCTCTATTCTATGAATTCACACACCTCCATTCTATGACTTCAAACACCTCCATTCTGTGACTTCACACACCTCCATTCTATGAATTCACACACCTCCGTTTTGTGACTTTACACACCTCCATTCTATGACTTCACACACCTCCATTCTATGACTTCAAACACATACATTGTGACTTCACACACCTCCATTCTATGAGATCACACACCTGCATTTTGACTTCACACACCTCCATTCTATGACTTTACACACTTCCATTCTGACTTCACACACCTCCGTTCTGACTTCACACACCTCATTTCTGTGACTTCACACAATTCCATTCTATGATTTCACACACCTCCATTCTATGACTTCACACACCTCCCCTCTCTCTTGACCCACCTACATTCTGTGACTTCACACACCTCCAATCTGACTTCACACACCTCCATTGTATGACTTCACACACCTCCATTCTGTGACTTCAAAAACCACCATTCTATGACTTCACACACCTCCATTGTGACTTCACACACCTCCATTCTATGAGTTCACACACCTCCATTCTGACTTCACACACCTCAATTCTATGACTCCACACAGCTCCATTCTGACTTCACACACCTCCATTCTATGAATTCGCACACCTCTATTCTGACTTCACAGACTTCCATTCTGTGACTTCACACACCTCCATGGTATGACTACACACACCTCCATTGTGACTTCACCAACTCTATTCTGTGACTTCACACACCTCCCTTTTGTGACATCACACACCTCCATTCTATGACTTCACAAACCTCCATTCCATGACTTCAGAAACCTCCATTCTATGACTTCACACACTTCCGTTCTATGACTTCACACACCTCAATTCTATGACTTCACACACATCAATTTTGTGCCTTCACACACTTCTATTTACTACTTCACACACCTCCATTCTATGACTTAGCTCACCTCCATTCTGAGTTCACACACCTCCATTCTGTGACTTCACACACATCCCTTCTATGACGTCACACACCTCCATTCTATGACTTCACACACCTCCATTCTATGACCGCACACACCTCCTTCTCTGACTTCACACATCTCCATTCTATGACTTCACAAACCCCCATTCTGTGACTTCACACACCTCAATTCTATGACTTCACACCCTCCATTCTTTGACTTCACACACCACCATTCTGTGACTACACACACCTCCATTCTATGACTTCACACACCTCCATTCTGACTTCACACACCTCCATTCTGACTTCACATACCACCGTTCTATGACTTCACACACCTTCATTCTTACTTCAGAAACATCCATTCTATGACTTCACAAACCTCCATTCTATGACTTCACAAACCTCCATACTGTGAGTTCACACACATCCATTCTGAGTTCACACACCTCAATTCTGCGATTTCACACACCTCCATTCTGTCTTCACACACCTCCATTCTCTGACTTCACACACCTCCATTGTGACTTCACACACCTCAATTCTATGAATTCGCACACCTCTATTCTGACTTCACACACTTCCATTCTGTGACTTCACACACCTCCATGATATGACTTCACACACCTCCATTGTGACTTCATCAACTCTATTCTGTGACTTCACAACCTCCATTTTGTGACTTCACACACCTCCATTCTATGACTTCACACTCCTCCATTCTATGACTTCACACACCTCAATTCTGTGCCTTCACACACTTCCATTCTATGACTTCACACACCTCCATTCTATGACTTAACTCACCTCCATTCTGAGTTCACACACCTCCATTCTGTGACTTCACACACATCCATTCTATGACTTCACACACCTCCATTTTATGACTGCACACACCTCCATTCTATGACTTCACAAACCTCCATTCTAACTTCACACACCTCCATTCTGTGACTTCACACACCTTATTCTGTGACTTCAAACAGCTCCATTCTCTGACTTCACACACCTCCATTCTATGACTTCACACACCCCCATTCTGTGACTTCACACACCTCCATTTTATGACTTCACACCCTCCATTCTGTGACTTCACACACCACCATTCTGTGACTACACACACCTCCATTCTATGACTTCACACACCTCCATTCTGACTTCACACACCTCCATTCTGTGACTTCAAACACCTCCATTCTCTGACTTCACACACCTCCATTCTATGACTTCACACACTCCATTCTGTAACTTCACACACCACCATTCTGTGACTTCACACACCTGCATTCTATGACTTCACACACCTCCATTCTGACTTCACACACCTCCATTCTCTGACTTCACACACCTTCATTCTTACTTCAGAAACATCCATTCTGTGACTACACACACCCCCATTCTATGACTTCACATACCTCCATACTGTGACTTCAGACACCTCCATTCTGAGTTCACACACCTCAATTCTGTGACTTCACACACCTCCATTCTGTCTTCACACACCTCCATTCTCTGACTTCACACACCTACATTCTGACTTCACACACCTCCATTCTGTGACTTCACACACCTCCATTCTGTGACTTCAAACACCTCCATTCTGTGACTTCACACACATCCATTCTATGACTTCATACACCTCCATTCTTTGACTGCACACACCTCCATTCTATGACTTCACACACCTCCATTCTGACTTCACACATCTCCATTCTGTGACTTCACACACCTCCATTCTGTGACTTCAAACAGCTCCATTCTCTGACTTCACACACCTCCATTCTATGACTTCACAACCTCCATTCTGTGACTTCACACACCACCATTCTGTGACTACACACACCTCCATTCTATGACTTCACACACCTCCATTCCTACTTCACACACCTCCATTCTGTGACTTCACACACCTCCATTTCGTGAGTTCAAACACCTCCATTCTCTGACTTCACACACCTCCATTCTATCACTTCACACACCCCCATTCTGTGACTTCACATACCTCCATTCTATGACTTCACACTCTCCATTCTGTAACTTCACACACCACCATTCTGTGACTTCACACACCTGCATTCTATGACTTCACACACCTCCATTATGACTTCACACACCTCCATTCTCTGACTTCACACACCTTCATTCTTACTTCGGAAACATCCATTCTGTGACTTCACACACCTCCATTCTATGACTTCACATACCTCCATACTGTGACTTCACACACCTCCATTCTGAGTTCACACACCTCAATTCTGTGACTTCACACACCTCCATTCTGTCTTCACACACCTCCATTCTCTGACTTCACACACCTCCATTCTATGACTTCACACACCACCATTCTGTGACTTCACACACCTCCATTCTGTGATTTCAAACAGCTCCATTCTCTGTCTTCACACACCTCCATTCTATGACTTCACACACCCCCATTCTGTGACTTCACACACCTCCATTCTATGACTTCACACCCTCCATTCTGTGACTTCACACACCACAATTCTGAGACTTCACACACCTCCATTCTATGACTTCACCCACCTCCATTCTGACTTCACACACCTCCATTGTATGACTTCACACACCTCCATTGTGTGACTTCAAACACCTCCATTCTCTTACTTCACACACCTCCATTCTGTGACTTCACACACCTCCATTCTATGACTTCATACACCTCTATTCTATGACTTCACACACCTCCATTCTATGACTTCAAACACCTCCATTCTGTGACTTCACACACCTCCATTCTATGAATTCACACACCTCCATTTTGTGACTTTACACACCTCCATTCTATGACTTCACACACTTCCATTCTTACTTCACACACCTCCGTTCTGACTTCACACACCTCATTTCTGTGACTTCACACACTTCCATTCTATGATTTCACACACCTCCATTCTATGACTTCACACACCTCCCCTCTGTGTTGACACACCTACATTCTGTGACTTCACACACCTCCATTCTGACTTCACACACCTCCATTCTGTGACTTCAAACGCCTCCATTCTCTGACTTCACACACCTCCATTTTATGACTTCACACACCCCCATTCTGTGACTTCACACACCTCTATTCTATGACTTCACACCCTCCATTCTGTAACTTCACACACCACCATTCTGTGACTTCACACACGTGCATTCTACGCCTTCACACACCTCCATTATGACTTCACACACCTCCATTCTCTGACTTCACACACCTTCATTCTTACTTCAGAAACATCCATTCTGTGACTTCACACACCTCCATTCTATGACTTCACAAACCTCCATACTATGACTTCACACACCTCCATTCTGAGTTCACACACCTCAATTCTGTGACTTCACACACCTCCATTCTCTGACTTCGCACACCTCCATTCTATGACTTCACACACCTCCATTCTCTGCCTTCACACACCTCCATTCTGTGACTTCACACAACTCCATTCTACGAATTCACACACCTCCATTCTATGACTGCACCCTCCTCCATTATATGACTTCACACACCTCCATTCTGACTTCACATACCTCCATTCTGTGACTTCACACACCTCCATTCTGTGATTTCAAACAGCTCCGTTCTCTGTCTTCACTCACCTCCATTCTATGACTTCACACACACCCCCATTCTGTGACTTCACACACCTATATTCTATGACTTCACACCCTCCATTCTGTGACTTCACACACCACCATTCTGTTACTTCACACACCTTCATTCTATGACTTCACCCACCTCCATTCTGACTTCACACACCTTCATTCTGTGACTTCACACACCTCCATTCTGTGACTTCAAACACCTCCAGTCTCGTACTTCACACACCTCCATTCTGTGAATTCACACACCTCCATTCTATGACTTCATACACCTCTATTCTATGAATTCACACACCTCCATTCTATGACTTCAAACACTCCATTCTGTGACTTCACACACCCCCATTCTATGAATTCACACACCTCCGTTTTGTGACTTTACACACCTCCATTCTATGACTTCACACACCTCCATTCTATGACTTCAAACACATACATTGTGACTTCACACACCTCCATTCTATGAGATCACACACCTGCATTTTGACTTCACACACCTCCATTCTATGACTTTACACACTTCCATTCTGACTTCACACACCTCCGTTCTGACTTCACACACCTCATTTCTGTGACTTCACACAATTCCATTCTATGATTTCACACACCTCCATTCTATGACTTCACACACCTCCCCTCTCTCTTGACCCACCTACATTCTGTGACTTCACACACCTCCAATCTGACTTCACACACCTCCATTGTATGACTTCACACACCTCCATTCTGTGACTTCAAAAACCACCATTCTATGACTTCACACACCTCCATTGTGACTTCACACACCTCCATTCTATGAGTTCACACACCTCCATTCTGACTTCACACACCTCAATTCTATGACTCCACACAGCTCCATTCTGACTTCACACACCTCCATTCTATGAATTCGCACACCTCTATTCTGACTTCACAGACTTCCATTCTGTGACTTCACACACCTCCATGGCATGACTACACACACCTCCATTGTGACTTCACCAACTCTATTCTGTGACTTCACACACCTCCCTTTTGTGACTTCACACACCTCCATTCTATGACTTCACAAACCTCCATTCCATGACTTCAGAAACCTCCATTCTATGACTTCACACACTTCCGTTCTATGACTTCACACACCTCAATTCTATGACTTCACACACATCAATTTTGTGCCTTCACACACTTCCATTTACTACTTCACACTCCTCCATTCTATGACTTAGCTCACCTCCATTCTGAGTTCACACACCTCCATTCTGTGACTTCACACACATCCCTTCTATGACGTCACACACCTCCATTCTATGACTTCACACACCTCCATTCTATGACCTCACACACCTCCATTCTGACTTCACACACCTCCATTCTGTGACTTCGCACAGTTCTATTCTGTGATTTCAAACAGCTCCATTCTCTGACTTCACACATCTCCATTCTATGACTTCACAAACCCCCATTCTGTGACTTCACACACCTCAATTCTATGACTTCACACCCTCCATTCTTTGACTTCACACACCACCATTCTGTGACTACACACACCTCCATTCTATGACTTCACACACCTCCATTCTGACTTCACACACCTCCATTCTCACTTCACATACCACCATTCTATGACTTCACACAACTTCATTCTTACTTCAGAAACATCCATTCTATGACTTCACAAACCTCCATTCTATGACTTCACAAACCTCCATACTGTGAGTTCACACACATCCATTCTGAGTTCACACACCTCAATTCTGCGATTTCACACACCTCCATTCTGTCTTCACACACCTCCATTCTCTGACTTCACACACCTCCATTGTGACTTCACACACCTCAATTCTATGAATTCGCACACCTCTATTCTGACTTCACACACTTCCATTCTGTGACTTCACACACCTCCATGATATGACTTCACACACCTCCATTGTGACTTCATCAACTCTATTCTGTGACTTCACAACCTCCATTTTGTGACTTCACACACCTCCATTCTATGACTTCACACTCCTCCATTCTATGACTTCACACACCTCAATTCTGTGCCTTCACACACTTCCATTCTATGACTTCACACACCTCCATTCTATGACTTAACTCACCTCCATTCTGAGTTCACACACCTCCATTCTGTGACTTCACACACATCCATTCTATGACTTCACACACCTCCATTTTATGACTGCACACACCTCCATTCTATGACTTCACAAACCTCCATTCTGACTTCACACACCTCCATTCTGTGACTTCACACACCTTATTCTGTGACTTCAAACAGCTCCATTCTCTGACTTCACACACCTCCATTCTATGACTTCACACACCCCCATTCTGTGACTTCACACACCTCCATTTTATGACTTCACACCCTCCATTCTGTGACTTCACACACCACCATTCTGTGACTACACACACCTCCATTCTATGACTTCACACACCTCCATTCTGACTTCACACACCTCCATTCTGTGACTTCACACACCTCCATTCTGTGACTTCAAACACCTCCATTCTCTGACTTCACACACCTCCATTCTATGACTTCACACACCCCCATTCTGTGACTTCAAACACCTCCATTCTATGACTTCACACACTCCATTCTGTAACTTCACACACCACCATTCTGTGACTTCACACACCTGCATTCTATGACTTCACACACCTGCATTCTGACTTCACACACCTCCATTCTCTGACTTCACACACCTTCATTCTTACTTCAGAAACATCCATTCTGTGACTACACACACCCCCATTCTATGACTTCACATACCTCCATACTGTGACTTCAGACACCTCCATTCTGAGTTCACACACCTCAATTCTGTGACTTCACACACCTCCATTCTGTCTTCACACACCTCCATTCTCTGACTTCACACACCTACATTCTGACTTCACACACCTCCATTCTGTGACTTCACACACCTCCATTCTGTGACTTCAAACACCTCCATTCTGTGACTTCACACACATCCATTCTATGACTTCACACACCTCCATTCTATGACTGCACACACCTCCATTCTATGACTTCACACACCTCCATTCTGACTTCACACATCTCCATTCTGTGACTTCACACACCTCCATTCTGTGACTTCAAACAGCTCCATTCTCTGACTTCACACACCTCCATTCTATGACTTCACAACCTCCATTCTGTGACTTCACACACCACCATTCTGTGACTACACACACCTCCATTCTATGACTTCACACACCTCCATTCTGCGACTTCACACACCTCCATTCTGTGACTTCACACACCTCCATTTCGTGAGTTCAAACACCTCCATTCTCTGACATCACACACCTCCATTCTATCACTTCACACACCCCCATTCTGTGACTTCACATACCTCCATTCTATGACTTCACACTCTCCATTTTGTAACTTCACACACCACCATTCTGTGACTTCACACACCTGCATTCTATGACTTTACACACCTCCATTATGACTTCACACACCTCCATTCTCTGACTTCACACACCTTCATTCTTACTTCGGAAACATCCATTCTGTGACTTCACACACCTCCATTCTATGACTTCACATACCTCCATACTGTGACTTCACACAGCTCCATTCTGAGTTCACACACCTCAATTCTGTGACTTCACACACCTCCATTCTGTCTTCACACACCTCCATTCTATGACTTCACACACCTCCATTCTATGACTTCACACACCACCATTCTATGACTGCACACACCTCCATTATATGACTTCACACCCCTCCATTCTGACTTCACACACCTCCATTCTGTGACTTCACACACCTCCATTCTGTGATTTCAAACAGCTCCATTCTCTGTCTTCACACACCTCCATTCTATGACTTCACACACCCCCATTCTGTGACTTCACACACCTCCATTCTATGACTTCTCACCCTCCATTCTGTGACTTCACACACCACAATTCTGAGACTTCACACACCTCCATTCTATGACTTCACCCACCCCCATTCTGACTTCACACACCTCCATTGTATGACTTCACACACCTCCATTCTGTGACTTCAAACACCTCCATTCTCTTACTTCACACACCTCCATTCTGTGACTTCACACACCTCCATTCTATGACTTCATACACCTCTATTCTATGACTTCACACACCTCCATTCTATGACTTCAAACACCTCCATTCTGTGACTTCACACACCTCCAATCTATGAATTCACACACCTCCATTTTGTGACTTTACACACCTCCATTCTATGACTTCACACACCTCCATTCTATGACTTCACACACCTACATTGTGACTTCACACACCTCCATTCTATGAGATCACACACCTGCATTTTGAATTCACACACCTCCATTCTATGACTTCACACACTTCCATTCTTACTTCACACACCTCCGTTCTGACTTCACACACCTCATTTCTGTGACTTCACACACTTCCATTCTATGATTTCACACACCTCCATTCTATGACTTCACACACCTCCCCTCTGTGTTGACACACCTACATTCTGTGACTTCACACACCTCCAATCTGACTTCACACACCTCCATTGTAGGACTTTACACACCTCCCTTCTGTGACTTCAAAAACCACCATTCTATGACTTCACACACCTCCATTGTGACTTCACACACCTCCATTCTATGAGTTCACACACCTCCATTCTGACTTCACACACCTCAATTCTATGACTCCACACAGCTCCATTCTGACTTCACACACCTCCATTCTATGACTTCGCACACCTCTATTCTGACTTCACACACTTCCATTCTGTGACTTCACACACCTCCATGGTATGACTACACACACCTCCATTGTGACTTCACCAACTCAATTCTGTGACATCACACACCTCCCTTTTGTGACTTCACACACCTCCATTCTATGACTTCACAAACGTCCATTCTATGACTTCAGACACCTCCATTCTATGACTTCACACACTTCCATTCTATGACTTCACACACCTCAATTCTATGACTTCACACACATCAATTCTGTACCTTCACACACTTCCATTCTACTGCTTCACACACCTCCATTCTATGACTTAACTCACCTCCATTCTGAGTTCACACACCTCCATTCTGTGACTTCACACACCTCCATTCTGTGAATTCACACACCTGCATTCTGACTTCACACACCTCCATTCTGTGACTTCACACACCTCCATTCTGTGACTTCAAACACCTCCATTCTCTGACTTCACACACCTCCATTCTATGACTTCACACACCCCCATTCTGTGACTTCAAACACCTCCATTCTATGACTTCACACACTCCATTCTGTAACTTCACACACCACCATTCTGTGACTTCACACACCTGCATTCTATGACTTCACACACCTCCATTCTGACTTCACACACCTCCATTCTCTGACTTCACACACCTTCAATCTTACTTCAGAAACATCCATTCTGTGACTACACACACCCCCATTCTATGACTTCACATACCTCCATACTGTGACTTCAGACACCTCCATTCTGAGTTCACACACCTCAATTCTGTGACTTCACACACCTCCATTCTGTCTTCACACACCTCCATTCTCTGACTTCACACACCTACATTCTGACTTCACACACCTCCATTCTGTGACTTCACACACCTCCATTCTGTGACTTCAAACACCTCCATTCTGTGACTTCACACACATCCATTCTATGACTTCACACACCTCCATTCTATGACTGCACACACCTCCATTCTATGACTTCACACACCTCCATTCTGACTTCACACATCTCCATTCTGTGACTTCACACACCTCCATTCTGTGACTTCAAACAGCTCCATTCTCTGACTTCACACACCTCCATTCTATGACTTCACAACCTCCATTCTGTGACTACACACACCTCCATTCTATGACTTCACACACCTCCATTCCGACTTCACACACCTCCATTCTGTGACTTCACACACCTCCATTTCGTGAGTTCAAACACCTCCATTCTCTGACTTCACACACCTCCATTCTATCACTTCACACACCCCCATTCTGTGACTTCACACTCTCCATTCTGTAACTTCACACACCACCATTCTGTGACTTCACACACCTGCATTCTATGACTTCACACACCTCCATTCTGAGTTCACACACCTCCATTCTGTGACTTCACACACATCCAATCTATGACGTCACACACCTCCATTCTATGACTGCACACACCTCCATTCTATGACCTCAAACACTTCCATTCTGACTTCACACATCTCCATTCTGTGACTTCACACAGCTCCATTCTGTGATTTCAGACAGCTCCATTCTCTGACTTCACACATCTCCATTCTATGACTTCACACACCCCCATTCTGTGACTTCACACACCTCCATTCTATGACTTCACACCCTCCATTCTGTGACTTCACACACCACCATTCTGTGACTACACACACCTCCATCGTACGACTTCACACACCACCATTCTGACTTCACACACCTCCATTCTGTGACTTCACACACCTCCATTCTGTGACTTCAAACACCTCCATTCTCTGACTTCACACACCTCCATTCTATGACTTCACACACCCCCATTCTTTGACGTCACACACCTCCATTCTATGACTTCACCCCTCCATTTTGTAACTTCACACAACACCATTCTGTGACTTCACATACCTGCATTCTATGATTTCACACACCTCCATTCTGACTTCACAAACCTCCATTCTCTGACTTCACATACCTTCATTCTTACTTCAGAAACATCCATTCTGTGACTTCACACACCTCCATTCTATGACTTCACAAACCTCCATACTGTGACTTCACACACCTCCATTCTGAGTTTACACACCTCAATTCTGTGACTTCACACAACTCTTTTCTGTCTTCACACACCTCCATTCTCTGCATTCACACACCTCCATTCTATGACTTCACACACCTCCATTCTACGACTTCACACAACTACATTCTGAGTTCACACACCTCCATTCTGTGACTTCACACACCTCCATTCTATGACTTCACACACCTCCATTCTATGACTGCACACACCTCCATTATATGACTTCACACACCTCCATTCTGACTTCACACACCTCAATACTGTGACTTCACACAACTCCATCCTGTGATTTCAAACAGCTCCATTCTCTGTCTTCACACACCTCCATTCTATGACTTCAGACACCCCCATTCTGTGACTTCACACACCGCCATTCTATGACTTCACACCCTCCATTCTGTGACTTCACACACCACCTTTCTGTGACTTCACACACCTCCATTCTATGACTTCACCCACCTCCATTCTGACTTCACACACCTTCATTCTGTGACTTCACACACCTCCATTCTGTGACTTCAAACACCTCCATTCTCTTACTTCACACACCTCCATTCTGTGACTTCACACACCTCCATTCTATGACTTCATACACCTCTGTTCTATGACTTCACACACCTCCATTCTATGACTTCACACACCTCCATTCTGTGACTTCACACACCTCCATTCTATGAATTCACACACATCCATTTTGTGACTTTACACACCTCCATTTATGACTTCACACACCTCCATTCGATGGCTTCACACACCTACATTGTGACTTCACACACCTCCATTCTATGAGATCACACACCTGCATTTTGACTTCACACACCTCCATTCTATGACTTCACACACTTCCATTCTGACTTCACACACCCCCGTTCTGACTTCACACACCTCATTTCTGTGACTTCACACACTTCCATTCTGTGATTTCACACACCTCCATCTGTGACTTCACACACCTCCATTCTGAGTTCAAACACCTCCATTCTGTGACTTCACACCCTTCCATTCTGTGACCTCGCACACCTCCATTCTATGACTTCACACACATCCATTGTATGACTTCACACACCTCCATTCTATGACTTCACTCACCTCCATTCTATGACTTCACACACCTCCATTCTGACTTCTCAAACCTCCCTTCTATGACTTCATACACCTCCATTCTGAATTCACACACCTCCATTCCATGACTTCACAGACCTACATTCTGAATTCACGGACCTCCATTCTATGACTTCACACACTTCCATTCTATGACTTCACACAACTCCATTCTGTGACTTCACACACCTCCATTCTGTGACTTCACACACCTCCAATCTCTCACTTCACACACCTCCATTCTCTGACTTCACACACCTCCATTCTATGACTACACACACCTCCATTCTGTGACTTCACACACCTCCATTCTATGACTTCACACACCTCCATTCTGTGACTTCACACACCTCCATTCTGAGTTCACACACCTCCATTCTGTGACTTCACACACCTCCATTCTATGACTTTACACACATCCATTCTATGACTTCACAAACCTCCATTCTATGACTTCACACACCTCCATTCTATGACTTCACACACCTCCATTCTGACTTCACACACCTCCATTGTATGACTTCACACACCTCCATTCTGTGAGTTCAAACACCTCCATTATGTGACTTCATACACCTCCGTTCTGACTTCACACACCTCCATTCTGTGACTTCACACACCTCGATTCTCTGACTTCACACACCTCTATTCTATGATTTCACACACCTCCATTCTGTGACTTCACACACCTCCATTCTGTGACTTCAAACCCCTCCATTCTGTGACTTCACACACCTCCGTTCTGACTTCACACACCTCCATTCTGTGACTTCACACACGTCGATTCTCTGATTTCACACACCTCCATTCTATGATTTCACACACCTCCATTCTGTGACTTCAAACCCCTCCATTTTGTGACTTCACACACCTCCGTTCTGACTTCACACACCTCCATTCTGTGACTTCACACACCTCGATTCTCTGATTTCACACACCTCCATTCTATGATTTCACACACCTCCATTCTGTGACTTCACACACCTCCATTCTGTGTCTTCACACACCTCCATTCTATCACTTCACACACCTCCATCTATGACTTCACACACCTCCATTCTATGACTTCACACACCTCCATTCTATGACTTCACACACCTCCATTTGGTGACTTCACACACCTCCATTCTATGACGTTACACACCTCCATTTTGTGACTTCACGCACCTCTATTCTATGAGTTCACACACCTCCATTCTATGACTGCACACACCTACATTGTGACTTCACACACCTCCATTCTATGATTTCACACACCTCCATTCTGTGACTTCACACATCTCCATTCTATGACTTGACTCATCGCCCTTCTGTGAGTTCATTCATCTCCATTTTGAGTTCACACATCTCCATTCTGTGACCTCAAACACCTCCATTCTATGACTTCACACAACTCCATTCTGTGAGTTCACACACCTCCATTTTGAGTTCAAACACCTCCATTCTGTGACTTCACTCACTTGCATTCTGTGACTTCACACACCTCCATTTTGTGACTTCACACACCTCCATTCTATGACTTCACACCTACATTGTGATTTTACACAACTCCATTCTATGATTTCACAGACCTCCATTCTTGACTTCACTCATCTCCATTGTGAGTTCATACAACTCCATTTGTGACCTCACACACCTCCATTCTATGACTTCAGACACCTCCATTCTGTGCCTTCACACACGTCCATTCTTTGACTTCACACACCTCCATTCTATGACTTCACACACCTACATTTTGACTTCACACACCTCCATTCTATGAGTTCACACACCTCCATTCTGACTTCACACACCTCCAATCTCACTTCACACACCTCCATTCTGTGTCTTCACACACCTCTATTCTGAGTTCAAACTCCTCCCTTCTGTCTCTTCACACACCTCCATGCTGTGACTTCACACACCTCCATTCTATGACTTCACAAACATCCATTCTATGACTTCACACACCTCCATTCTGTGACTTCACACACCTTCATTCTATGACTTCACACACCTCCATTTTGTGACTTCACACACCTCCATTCTATGACTTAACACACTTCCATTCTATGACTTCACACACCTACATTGTGAATTCACACACCTCCATTCTATGATTTCGCACACCTCCGTTCTGTGACTTCACACATCTCCATTCTATGACTTCACACACCTACATTCTGTGACTTCACACACCTCCATTCTATGAATTCACACACCTCCATTTGGTGACTTTACACACCTGCATTCTATGACTTCACTCCCTCCATTCTGTGACTTCACACACCACAATTCTGTGACTTCACACACCTCCATTCTATGACTTCACCCACCTCCATTCTGAGTTCACACACCTCCATTCTGAGACTTCACACACCTCCATTCTCTGACTACATAATCCTCTATTCTATGACTTTACACACCTCCATTCTATGACTTCAGACACCTCCATTCTGTGACTTCACACACCTCTATTCTGTGACTTCACACACCTCCATTCTATGACTTCATACACCTCTATTCTATGACTTCACACACCTCAATTTTGTGACTTTACACACCTCCATTCTATGACTTCACACACCTCCATTCTATGACTTCACACACCTACATTGTGACTTCACACACCTCCATTCTATGAGATCACACACCTGCATTTTGACTTCACACACCTCCATTCTATGACTTCACACACTTCCATTCTGACTTCACACACCTCATTTCTGTGACTTCGCACACTTCCATTCTATGATTTCACACACCTCCATTCTATGACTTCACACACCTCAATTCTATGACTTCACACACTTCCCCTCTGTGTTGACACACCTACATTCTGTGACTTCACACACCTCCAATCTGACTTCACACACCTCCATTCTGTGACTTCAAAAACCACCATTCTATGACTTCACACACCTCCATTGTGACTTCACACACCTCCATTCTATGAGTTCACACACCTCCATTCTGACTTCACACACCTCAATTCTATGACTCCACACAGCTCCATTCTGACTTCACACACCTCCATTCTATGAATTCGCACACCTCTATTCTGACTTCACACACTTCCATTCTGTGACTTCACACACCTCCATGGTATGAATTCACACACCTCCATTGTGACTTCACGAACTCTATTCTGTGACTTCACAACCTCCCTTTTGTGACTTCACACACCTCCATTCTATGACTTCACACACCTCCATTCTATGACTTCAGACACCTCCATTCTATAACTTCACACACCTCCATTCTATGACTTCACACACCCCCATTCTGTGACTTCACACACCTCCATTCTATGACTTCACACCCTCCATTCTGTGACTTCACACACTACCATTCTGTGACTACACACACCTCCATTCTATGACTTCACACACCTCCATTTTGACTTCACACACCTCCATTCTGTGAATTCACACACCTCCATTCTGTGACTTCAAACACCTCCATTCTCTGACTTCACACACCTCCATTCTATGACTTCACACACCTCCATTCTGACTTCACACACCACCATTCTCTGACTTCACACACCTTCAATCTTACTTCAGAAACATCCATTCTGTGAGTTCACACACCTCCATTCTCTGACTTCACACACCTCCATTCTATGACTTCACACACCTCCATTCTCTGCCTTCTCACACCTCCATTCTATGACTTCACACACCTCCATTCTATGACTTCACACAACTCCATTCTGAGTTCACACACCTCTATTCTGTGACTTCACCCACCTCCATTCCATGACTTCACACACCTCCATTCTATGACTGCACACACCTCCAATATATGACTTCACACACCTCCATTCTGACTTCACACACCTCCATTCTGTGACTTCACACAGCTCCATTCTGTGATTTCAGACACCTCCATTCTCTGTCTTCACACACCTCCATTCTATGACTTCACACCCTCCATTCTGTGACTTCACAAACCACCATTCTGTGACTTCACACACCTCCATTCTATGACTACACCCACCTCCATTCTGACTTCACACACCTTCATTCTCTGACTTCACACACCTCCATTCTGTGACTTCAAACACCTCCATTCTCTTACTTCACACACCTCCATTCTGTGACTTCACACACCTCCATTCTATGACTTCATACACCTCTATTCTATGACTTCACACACCTCCATTCTATGAGTTCAAACACCTCCATTCTGTGACTTCACACACCTCCATTCTATGAATTCACACACCTCCATTTTGTGACTTTACACACCTCCATTCTATGACTTCACACACCTCCATTCTATGACTTCACACACTTCCATTCTTACTTCACACACCTCAGTTCTGACTCCACACACCTCATTTCTGTGACTTCACACACTTCCATTCTATGATTTCACACACCTCCAATCTGACTTCACACACCTCCATGGTATGACTTCACACACCTCCATTCTGTGACTTCAAAAACCACCATTCTATGACTTCACACACCTCCATTGTGACTTCACACACCTCCATTCTATGAGTTCACACACCTCCATTCTGACTTCACACACCTCAATTCTATGACTCCACACAGCTCCATTCTGACTTCACACACCTCCATTCTATGACTTCGCACACCTCTATTCTGACTTTACACACTTCCATTCTGTGACTTCACACACCTCCATGGTATGACTTCACACACCTCCATTCTATGACTTCACAAACATCCATTCTATGACTTCACACACCTCCATTCTGTGACTTCACACACCTTCATTCTATGACTTCAGACACCTCCATTCTATGACTTCACACACTTCCATTCTATGACTTCACACACCTCCATTCTATAACTTCACACACATCAATTCTGTGCCTTCACACACTTCCATTCTACTACTTCACACACCTCCATTCTATGACTTAACTCACCTCCATTCTGAGTTCACAAACCTCCATTCTGTGACTTCACCCACATCCATTCTATGACGTCACACACCTCCATTCTATGACTGCACACACCTCCATTCTATGACCTCACACACCTCCATTCTGACTTCACACACCTCCATTCTGTGACTTCACACAGCTCCATTCTGTGATTTCAAACAGCTCCATTTTCTGACTTCACACATTTCCATTCTATCACTCACACACCCCTATTCTGTGACTTCACACACCTCTATTCTATGACTTCACACCCTCCATTCTGTGACATCACACACCACCATTCTGTGACTACACACACCTCCATTCTATGACTTCACACACCTCCATTCTGACTTCACACACCTCCATTCTGTGACTTCACACACCTCCATTCTGTGACTTCAAACACCTCCATTCTCTGACTTCACACACCTCCATTTTATGACTTCACACACCCCCATTCTGTGACTTCACACACCTCCATTCTATGACTTCACACCCTCCATTCTGTAACTTCACACACCACCATTCTGTGACTTCACAAACCTGTATTCTGTGACTTCACACACCTCCATTCTGACTTCACACACCTCCATTCTCTGACTTCACACACCTTCATTTTTCCTTCAGAAACATCCATTCTGTGACTTCACACACCCCCATTCTGAGTTCACACACTTCAATTCTGTGACTTCACACACCTCCATTCTGTCTTCACACACCTCCATTCTCTGACTTTACACACCTCCATTCTCTGACTTCACACACCTCCATTCTACGACTTCACACAACTGCATTCTGAGTTCACACACCTCCATTCTGTGACTTCACACACCTCCATTCTATGACTGCACACACCTCCATTATATGACTTCACACACCTCCATTCTGACTTCACACACCTCCATTCTGTGACTTCACACACCTACATTCTGTGATTTCAAACAGCTCCATTCTCTGTCTTCACACACCTCCATTTTATGACTTCATACACACCCCCATTCTGTGACTTCACACACCTATATTCTATGACTTCACACCCTCCATTCTATGACTTCACACACCAACATTCTGTGACTACACACACCTCCATTCTATGACTTCACCCACCTCCATTCTGACTTCACACACCTCCATTGTATGACTTCACACACCTCCATTCTGTGACTTCACACACCTCCATTCTATGACTTCATACACCTCTATTCTATGACTTCACACACCTCCATTCTATGACTTCAAACACCTCCATTCTGTGACTTCACACACCTCCATGCTATGAATTCACACACCTCCATTTTGTGACTTTACACACCTGAATTCTATGACTTCACACACCTCCATTCTATGACTTCACACACCTACATTGTGACTTCACACACGTCCATTCTATGAGATCACACACCTGCATTTTGACTTCACACACCTCCATTCTATTACTTCACACACTTCCATTCTGACTTCACACACCTCCGTTCTGTCTTCACACACCTCTTTTCTTTGACTTCACACACTTCCATTCTATGGTTTCACACACCTCCATTCTATGACTTCACACACCTCCCCTCTGTGTTGACACACCTCCATTGTATGACTTCACACACCTCCATTCTGTGACTTCAAAAACCACCATTCTATGACTTCACACACCTCTATTGTGACTTCACACACCTCCATTCTATGACTTCACACAACTCCATTGTGACTTCACGCACCTCAATTCTATGACTCCACACAGATCCATTCTGACTTCACACACCTCCATTCTATGAATTCGAACACCTCTATTCTCACTTCACACACTTCCATTCTGTGACTTCACACACCTCCATGGTATGACTACACACACCTCCATTGTGACTTCACCAACTCTATTCTGTGACTTCACACACCTCCCTTTTGTGACTTCACACACCTCCATTCTATGACTTCACAAACCTCCATTCTATGACTTCAGACACCTCCATTCTATGACTTCACACACTTCCATTCTATGACTTCACACACCTCAATTCTATTACTTCACACACATTAATTCTGTGCCTTCACACACTTCCATTCTACTACTTCACACACCTCCATTCTATGACATAACTCACCTCCATTCTGAGTTCAAACACCTCCATTCTGTGACTTCACACACATCCATTCTATGACGTCAAACACCTCCATTCTATGACTGTACACACCTACATTCTGTGACCTCACACACCTCCATTCTGTGACTTCACACAGCTCCATTCTGTGATTTCAAACAGCTTGATTCTCTGACTTCACACATCTCCATTCTATGCCTTCACACACCTCCATTCTATGACTTCACACACCTCCATTCTATGACTTCACACACCTACATTGTGACTTCACACACCTCCATTCTATGAGATCACACACCTGCATTTTGACTTCACACACCTCCATTCTATGACTTCACACACTTCCATTCTTACTTCACACACCTCCGTTCTGACTTCACACACCTCATTTCTGTGAATTCACACACTTCCATTCTATGATTTCACAGACCTCCATTCTATGACTTCACACACCTCCCCTCTGTGTTGACACACCTACATTCTGTGACTTCACACACCTCCAATCTGACTTCACACACCTCCATTTTATGACTTCACACACCTGCATTCTGTGACTTCAAAAACCACCATTCTATGACTTCACACACCTCCATTCTATGAGTTCACACACCTCCATTCTGACTTCACACACCTCAATTCTATGACTCCACACAGCTCCATTCTGACTTCACACACCTCCATTCTATGACTTCGCACACCTCTATTCTGACTTCACACACTTATATTCTGTGACTTCACACACCTCCATGGTATGACTACACACACCTCCATTGTGACTTAACCAACTCTATTCTGTGACTTCACACACCTCCCTTTTGTGACTTCACACACCTCCATTCTATGACTTCACAAACGTCCATTCTATGACTTCAGACACCTCCATTCTATGACTTAACTCACCACCATTCTGAGTTCACACACCTCCATTCTGTGACTTCACACGCATCCATTCTATGACGTCACACACCTCCATTCTATGACTGCACACACCTCCATTCTATGACCTCACACACCTCCATTCTGACTTCACACACCTCCATTCTGTGACTTCACACAGCTCCATTCTGTGATTTCAAACAGCTCCATTCTCTGACTTCACACATTTCCATTCTATCACTTCACACACCCCCATTCTGTGACTTCACACACCTCCATTCTATGACTTCACACACTCCATTCTGTGACATCACACACCACCATTCTGTGACTACACACACCTCCATTCTATGACTTCACACACCTCCATTCTGAGTTCACACACCTCCATTCTGTGACTTCACACACCTCCATTCTGTGACTTCAAACACCTCCATTCTCTGACTTCACACACCTCCATTTTATGACTTCACACACCCCCATTCTGTGACTTCACACACCTCCATTCTATGACTTCACACCCTCCATTCTGTAACTTCACACACCACCATTCTGTGACTTCACAAACCTGCATTCTGTGACTTCACACACCTCCATTCTGACTTCACACACCTCCATTCTCTGACTTCACACACCTTCATTTTTACTTCAGAAACATCCATTCTGTGACTTCACACACCCCCATTCTGAGTTCACACACCTCAATTCTGTGACTTCACACACCTCTATTCTGTCTTCACACACCTCCATTCTCTGACTTCACACACCTCCATTCTCTGACTTCACACACCTCCATTCTATGACTTCACACAACTGCATTCTGAGTTCACACACCTCCATTCTGTGACTTCACACACCTCCATTCTATGACTGCACACACCTCCATTATATGACTTCACACACCTCCAATCTGACTTCACACACCTCCATACTGTGACTTCACACACCTCCATTCTGTGATTTCAAACAGCTCCATTCTCTGTCTTCACACACCTCCATTTTATGACTTCATACACACCCCCATTCTGTGACTTCACACACCTATATTCTATGACTTCACACCCTCCATTCTATGACTTCACACACCAACATTCTGTGACTACACACACCTCCATTCTATGACTTCACCCACCTCCATTCTGACTTCACACACCTCCATTGTATGACTTCACACACCTCCATTCTGTGACTTCACACACCTCCATTCTATGACTTCATACACCTCTATTCTATGACTTCACACACCTCCATTCTATGACTTCAGACACCACCATTCTGTGACTTCACACACCTCCATGCTATGAATTCACACACCTCCATTTTGTGACTTTACACACCTGAATTCTATGACTTCACACACCTCCATTCTATGACTTCACACACCTACATTGTGACTTCACACACCTCCATTCTATGAGATCACACACCTGCATTTTGACTTCACACACCTCCATTCTATTACTTCACACACTTCCATTCTGACTTCACACACCTCCGTTCTGACTTCACACACCCCTTTTCTTTGACTTCACACACTTCCATTCTATGATTTCACACACCTCCATTCTATGACTTCACGCACCTCCCCTCTGTGTTGACACACCTCCATTGTATGACTTCACACACCTCCATTCTGTGACTTCAAAAACCACCATTCTATGACTTCACACACCTCTATTGTGACTTCACACACCTCCATTCTATGACTTCACACACCTCCATTGTGACTTCACGCACCTCAATTCTATGACTCCACACAGATCCATTCTGACTTCACACACCTCCATTCTATGAATTCGAACACCTCTATTCTCACTTCACACACTTCCATTCTGTGACTTCACACACCTCCATGGTATGACTACACACACCTCCATTGTGACTTCACCAACTCTATTCTGTGACTTCACACACCTCCCTTTTGTGACTTCACACACCTCCATTCTATGACTTCACAAACCTCCATTCTATGACTTCAGACACCTCCATTCTATGACTTCACACACTTCCATTCTATGACTTCACACACCTCAATTCTATTACTTCACACACATTAATTCTGTGCCTTCACACACTTCCATTCTACTACTTCATACACCTCCATTCTATGACATAACTCACCTCCATTCTGAGTTCAAACACCTCCATTCTGTGACTTCACACACATCCATTCTATGACGTCAAACACCTCCATTCTATGACTGTACACACCTACATTCTATGACCTCACACACCTCCATTCTGTGACTTCACACAGCTCCATTCTGTGATTTCAAACAGCTCGATTCTCTGACTTCACACATCTCCATTCTATGACTTAACACACCTCCATTCTATGACTTCACACACCTCCATTCTATGACTTCACACACCTACATTGTGACTTCACACACCTCCATTCAATGAGATCACACTCCTGCATTTTGACTTCACACACCTCCATTCTATGACTTCACACACTTCCATTCTTACTTCACACACCTCCGTTCTGACTTCACACACCTCATTTCTGTGAATTCACACACTTCCATTCTATGATTTCACACACCTCCATTCTATGACTTCACACACCTCCCCTCTGTGTTGACACACCTACATTCTGTCACTTCACACACCTCCAATCTGACTTCACACACCTCCATTTTATGACTTCACACACCTGCATTCTGTGACTTCAAAAACCACCATTCTATGACTTCACACACCTCCATTCTATGAGTTCACACACCTCCATTCTGACTTCACACACCTCAATTCTATGACTCCACACAGCTCCATTCTGACTTCACACACCTCCATTCTATGACTTCGCACACCTCTATTCTGACTTCACACACTTATATTCTGTGACTTCACACACCTCCATGGTATGACTACACACACCTCCATTGTGACTTAACCAACTCTATTCTGTGACTTCACACACCTCCCTTTTGTGACTTCACACACCTCCATTCTATGACTTCACAAACGTCCATTCTATGACTTCAGACACCTCCATTCTATGACTTAACTCACCTCCATTCTGAGTTCACACACCTCCATTCTGTGACTTCACACACATCCATTCTATGACGTCACACACCTCCATTCTATGACTGCACACACCTCCATTCTATGACCTCACACACCTCCATTCTGACTTCACACACCTCCATTCTGTGACTTCACACAGCTCCATTCTGTGATTTCAAACAGCTCCATTCTCTGACTTCACACATTTCCATTCTATCACTTCACACACCCCCATTCTGTGACTTCACACACCTCTATTCTATGACTTCACACCCTCCATTCTGTGACATCACACACCACCATTCTGTGACTACACACACCTCCATTCTATGACTTCACACACCTCCATTCTGACTTCACACACCTCCATTCTGTGACTTCACACACCTCCATTCTGTGACTTCAAACACCTCCATTCTCTGACTTCACACACCTCCATTTTATGACTTCACACACCCCCATTCTGTGACTTCACACACCTCCATTCTATGACTTCACACCCTCCATTCTGTAACTTCACACACCACCATTCTGTGACTTCACAAACCTGCATTCTGTGACTTCACACACCTCCATTCTGACTTCACACACCTCCATTCTCTGACTTCACACACCTTCATTTTTACTTCAGAAACATCCATTCTGTGACTTCACACACCCCCATTCTGAGTTCACACACCTCAATTCTGTGACTTCACACACCTCCATTCTGTCTTCACACACCTCCATTCTCTGACTTCACACACCTCCATTCTCTGACTTCACACACCTCCATTCTATGACTTCACACAACTGCATTCTGAGTTCACACACCTCCATTCTGTGACTTCACACACCTCCATTCTATGACTGCACACACCTCCATTATATGACTTCACACACCTCCAATCTGACTTCACACAGCTCCATACTGTGACTTCACACACCTCCATTCTGTGATTTCAAACAGCTCCATTCTCTGTCTTCACACACCTCCATTTTATGACTTCATACACACCCCCATTCTGTGACTTCACACACCTATATTCTATGACTTCACACCCTCCATTCTATGACTTCACACACCAACATTCTGTGACTACACACACCTCCATTCTATGACTTCACCCACCTCCATTCTGACTTCACACACCTCCATTGTATGACTTCACACACCTCCATTCTGTGACTTCACACACCTCCATTCTATGACTTCATACACCTCTATTCTATGACTTCACACACCTCCATTCTATGACTTCAAACACCTCCATTCTGTGACTTCACACACCTCCATGCTATGAATTCACACACCTCCATTTTGTGACTTTACACACCTGAATTCTATGACTTCACACACCTCCATTCTATGACTTCACACACCTACATTTTGACTTCACACACCTCCATTCTATGAGATCACACACCTGCATTTTGACTTCACACACCTCCATTCTATTACTTCACACACTTCCATTCTGACTTCACACACCTCCGTTCTGACTTCACACACCTCTTTTCTTTGACTTCACACACTTCCATTCTATGATTTCACACACCTCCATTCTATGACTTCACGCACCTCCCCTCTGTGTTGACACACCTCCATTGTATGACTTCACACACCTCCATTCTGTGACTTCAAAAACCACCATTCTATGACTTCACACACCTCTATTGTGACTTCACACACCTCCATTCTATGACTTCACACACCTCCATTGTGACTTCACGCACCTCAATTCTATGACTCCACACAGCTCCATTCTGACTTCACACACCTCCATTCTATGAATTCGCACACCTCTATTCTCACTTCACACACTTCCATTCTGTGACTTCACACACCTCCATGGTATGACTACACACACCTCCATTGTGACTTCACCAACTCTATTCTGTGACTTCACACACCTCCCTTTTGTGACTTCACACACCTCCATTCTATGACTTCACAAACCTCCATTCTATGACTTCAGACACCTCCATTCTATGACTTCACACACTTCCATTCTATGACTTCACACACCTCAATTCTATTACTTCACACACATTAATTCTGTGCCTTCACACACTTCCATTCTACTACTTCACACACCTCCATTCTATGACATAACTCACCTCCATTCTGAGTTCAAACACCTCCATTCTGTGACTTCACACACATCCATTCTATGACGTCAAACACCTCCATTCTATGACTGTACACACCTACATTCTATGACCTCACACACCTCCATTCTGTGACTTCACACAGCTCCATTCTGTGATTTCAAACAGCTCGATTCTCTGACTTCACACATCTCCATTCTATGACTTCACACACCTCCATTCTATGACTTCACACACCTCCATTCTATGACTTCACACACCTACATTGTGACTTCACACACCTCCATTCTATGAGATCACACACCTGCATTTTGACTTCACACACCTCCATTCTATGACTTCACACACTTCCATTCTTCACACACCTCCGTTCTGACTTCACACACCTCATTTCTGTGAATTCACATACTTCCATTCTATGATTTCACACACCTCCATTCTATGACTTCACACACCTCCCCTCTGTGTTGACACACCTACATTCTGTGACTTCACACACCCCCAATCTGACTTCACACACCTCCAATTTATGATTTCACACACCTGCATTCTGTGACTTCAAAAACCACCATTCTATGACTTCACACACCTCCATTCTATGAGTTCACACACCTCCATTCTGACTTCACACACCTCAATTCTATGACTCCACACAGCTCCATTCTGACTTCACACACCTCCATTCTATGACTTCGCACACCTCTATTCTGACTTCACACACTTATATTCTGTGACTTCACACACCTCCATGGTATGACTACACACACCTCCATTGTGACTTAACCAACTCTATTCTGTGACTTCACACACCTCCCTTTTGTGACTTCACACACCTCCATTCTATGACTTCACAAACGTCCATTCTATGACTTCAGACACCTCCATTCTATGACTTAACTCACCTCCATTCTGAGTTCACACACCTCCATTCTGTGACTTCACACACATCCATTCTATGACGTCACACACCTCCATTCTATGACTGCACACACCTACATTCTATGACCTCACACACCTCCATTCTGACTTCACACACCTCCATTCTGTGACTTCACACATCTCCATTCTATGACTTCACACACCCCCATTCTGTGACTTCACACACCTCCATTCTATGACTTCACACCCTCCATTCTGTAACTTCACACACCACCATTCTGTGACTTCACACACCTGCATTCTATGACTTCACACACCTCCATTCTGACTTCACACACCTCCATTCTCTGACTTCACACACCTTCATTCTTACTTCAGAAACATCCATTCTGTGACTTCACACACCTCCATTCTAGGACTTCACATACCTCCATACTGTGACTTCACACACCTCCATTCTGAGTTCACACACCTCAATTCTGTGACTTCACACACCTCCATTCTGTCTTCACAGACCTCCATTCTCTGACTTCACACACCTCCATTCGGACTTCACACACCTCCATTCTGTGACTTCACACACCTCCATTCTGTGACTTCAAACACCTCCATTCTGTGACTTCACACATATCCATTCTATGACTTCACACACCTCCATTCTATGACCGCACACACCTCCATTCTATGACTTCACACACCTCCATTCTGACTTCACACACCTCCATTCTGTGACTCCACCCACCTCCATTTTGTGACTTCAAACAGCTCCATTCTCTGACTTCACATACCTCCATTCTATGACTTCACACACCCCCATTCTGTGACTTCACACACCTCCATTCTATGACTTCACATCCTCCATTCTGTGACTTCACACACCACCATTCTGTGACTACACACACCTCCATTCTATGACTTCACACACCTCCATTCTGACTTCACACACCTCCATTCTGTGACTTCAAACACCTCCATTCTGTGACTTCAAACACCTCCATTCTCTGACTTCACACACCTCCATTCTATGACTACACACACCCCATTCTGTGACTTCACACACCTCCATTCTTTGACTTCACACTCTCCATTCTGTAACTTCACACACCACCATTTTGTGACTTCACACACCTGCATTCTATGACTTCACACACCTCCATTCTGACTTCACACACCTCCATTCTCTGACTTCACACACCTTCATTCTTACTTCAGAAACATCCATTCTGTGACTTCACACACCTCCATTCTATGACTTCAAATACCTCCATACTGTGACTTCACACACCTCCATTCTGAGTTCACACACCTCAATTCTGTGACTTCACACACCTCCATTCTATGACTTCACACACCTCCATTCTCTGCCTTCACACACCTCCATTCTATGACTTCACACACCTGATTTCTATGAGTTCACACAACTCCATTCTGAGTTCACACACCTCTATTCTGTGACTTCACACACCTCCATTCTATGACTTCACACACCTCCATTCTATGACTGCACACACCTCCATTATATGACTTCATACACCTCCATTCTATGACTTCACACACCTCAATTCTATGACTTCACACACATCAATTCTGTGCCTTCACACACTTCCATTCTACTACTTCACACACCTCCATTCTATGAATTAACTCACCTCCATTCTGAGTTCACACACCTCCATTCTGTGACTTCACACACATCCATTCTATGACGTCACACACCTCCATTCTATGACTGCACACACCTCCATTCTATGACCTCACACACCTCCATTCTGACTTCACACACCTCCATTTTGTGACTTCACACAGCTCCATTCTGTGATTTCAAACAGCTCCATTCTCTGACTTCACACATCTCCATTCTATGACTTTACCCACCCACATTCTGTGACTTCACACACCTCCATTCTATGACTTCACACCCTCCATTCTGTGACTTCACAAACCACCATTCTGTGACTACACAGACCTCCATTCTATGACTTCACACACCTCCATTCTGACTTCACACACCTCCATTCTGTGACCTCACACACCTCCATTCTGTGACTTCAAACACCTCCATTCTGTGACTTCACACACCTCCATTCTAGGACTTCACATACCTCCATACTGTGACTGCACACACCTCCATTCTGAGTTCACACACCTCAATTCTGTGACTTCACACACCTCCATTCTGTCTTCACACACCTCCATTCTCTGACTGCACACACCTCCATTCTGACTTCACACACCTCCATTCTGTGACTTCAAACACCTCCATTCTGTGACTTCAAACACCTCCATTCTGTGACTTCACACACATCCATTCTATGACTTCAAACACCTCCATTCTATGACTGCACACACCTCCATTCTATGACTTCACACACCTCCATTCTGACTTCACACACCTCCCTTCTGTGACTTCACACACCTCCATTCTGTGACTTCAAACAGCTCCATTCTCTGACTTCACACACCTCCATTCTATGACTTCACACACCCCCATTCTGTGACTTCACACACCTCCATTCTATGACTTCACACCCTCCATTCTGTGACTTCACACACCACCATTCTGTGACTACACACACCTCCATTCTATGACTTCACACACCTCCATTCTGACTTCACACACCTCCATTCTGTGACTTCACACACCTCCATCCTGTGACTTCAAACACCTCCTTCTCTGACTTCACACACCTCCATTCTATGACTTCACACACCCCCATTCTGTGACTTCACACACTTCCATTCTATGACTTCACACTCTCCATTCTGTAACTTCACACACCACCATTCTGTGACTTCACACACCTGCATTCTATGACTTCACACACCTCCATTCTGACTTCACACACCTCCATTCTCTGACTTCACACACCTTCATTCTTACTTCAGAAACGTCCATTCTGTGACTTTACACACCTCCATTCTATGACTTCACATACCTCCATACTGTGACTTCACACACCTTCATTCTGAGTTCACACACCCCAATTCTGTGACTTCACAGACCTCCATTCTGTCTTCACACACCTCCATTCTCTGACTTCACAAACCTCCATTCTATGACTTCACACACCTCCATTCTCTGCCTTCACACACCTCCATTCTATGACTTCACACACCTGCTTTCTATGACTTCAAACAAATCCATTCTGAGTTCACACACCCCTATTCTGTGACTTCACACACCTCCATTATATGACTTCACACACCTCCATTCTGACTTCACACACCTCCATTCTGTGACTTCACACAGCTCCATTCTGTGATTTTAAACAGCTCCATTCTCTGACTTCACACACCTCCATTCTATGACTTCACACACCCCCATTCTGTGACTTCACACACCTCCATTCTATGACTTCACACCCTCCATTCTGTGACTTCACACACCACCATTCTGTGACTACACACACCTCCATTCTATGACTTCACACACCTCCATTCTGACTTCACACACCTCCATTCTGTGACTTCACACACCTCCATTCTGTGACTTCAAACACCTCCATTCTCTGACTTCACACACCTCCATTCTATGACTTCACACACCCCCATTCTGTGACTTCACACACCTCCATTCTATGATTTCACACCCTCCATTCTGTGACTTCACACACCACCATTCTGTGACTTCAAACACCTGCATTCTATGACTTCACACACCTCCATTCTGACTTCACACACCTCCATTCTATGACTTCACACACCTTCATTCTTACTTCAGAAACATCCATTCTATGACTTCACACACCTTCATTCTATGACTTCACAAACCCCCATACTGTGAGTTCACACACATCCATTCTGAGTTCACACACCTCAATTCTGCGATTTCACACACCTCCATTCTGCCTTCACACACCTCCATTCTCTGACATCACACACCTCCATTGTGACTTCACACACCTCAATTCTATGACTCCACACAGCTCCATTCTGACTTCACACACCTCCATTCTATGAATTCGCACACCTCTATTCTGACTTCACACACTTCCATTCTGTCACTTCACACACCTCCATGGTATGACTTCACACACCTCCATTGTGACTTCACCAACTCTATTCTGTGCTTCACAACCTCCCTTTGGTGACTTCACACACCTCCATTCTATGACTTCACACACCTACATTCTATGACTTCAGACACCTCCATTCTATGACTTCACACACTTCCATTCTGTGACTTCACACTCCTCCATTCTATGACTTCACACCTCAATTCTGTGCCGTCACACACTTCCATTCTATGACTTCACACACCTCCCTTCTATGACTTAACTCACCTCCATTCTGAGTTCACACACCTCCATTCTGTGACTTCACACACATCCATTCTATGACTTCACACACCTCCATTCTATGACTGCACACACCTCCATTCTATGACTTCACACACCTGCATTCTGTGACTTCACACACCTCCATTCTGTGACTTCAAACAGCTCCATTCTCTGACTTCATACACCTCCATTCTATGACTTCACACACCCCCATTCTGTGACTTCACACACCTCCATTCTATGACTTCACACCCTCCATTCTGTGACTTCACACACCACCATTCTGTGACTACAGACACCTCCATTCTGTGACTTCACACACCTCCATTCTGTGATTTCAAACACCTCCAATCTCTGACTTCACACACCTCCATTCTATGACTTCACACACCTCCATTTTGTGACTTCACACACATCCATTCTATGACTTCATACCATCCATTCTGTAACTTCACACACCACCATTCTGTGACTTTACACACCTGCATTCTATGACGTCACACACCTCCATTCTGACTTCACACACCTCCATTCTCTGATGCACACACCTTCATTCTTACTTCAGAAACATGCATTCTGTGACTTCACACACCTCCATTCTATAACTTCACATACCTCCATACTGTGACTTCACACACCTCCATTCTGAGTTCACACACCTCAATTCTGTGACTTCAAACACCTCCATTCTGTCTTCACACACCTCCATTCTCTGACTTCATACACCTCCATTCTAACTTCACACACCTCCATTCTGTGACTTCACACACCTCCATTCTGTGACTTCAAACACCTCCATTCTGTGACTTCACACACATCAATTCTATCACTTCACACACCTCCATTCTATGACTGCACACACCTCCATTCTATGACTTCACACACCTCCATTCTGACTTCACACACCTCCATTCTGTGACTTCACACACCTCCATTCTTTGACTTCAAACAGCTCCATTCTCTGACTTCACACACCTCCATTCTATGACTTCACACACCCCCATTCTGTGACTTCACAGACCTCCATTCTATGACTTCAAACCCTCCATTCAGTGACTTCACACACCACCATTCTGGGACTACACACACCTCCATTCTATGACTTCACACACCTCCATTCTGACTTCACACACCTCCATTCTGTGACTTCACACACCTCCATTCTGTGACTTCAAACACCTCCATTCTCTGACTTCACACACCTCCATTCTGTGACTTCACACACCCCCATTCTGTGACTTGACACACCTCCATTCTATGACTTCACACTCTCCATTCTGTAACTTCACATACCACCATTCTGTGACTTCACACACCTGCATTCTATGACTTCACACACCTCCATTCTGACTTCACACACCTCCATTCTCTGACTACACACACCTTCATTCTTACTTCAGAAACATCCATTCTGTGACGTCACACACCTCCATTCTATGAATTCACATACCTCCATACTGTGACTTCACACACCTCCATTCTGAGTTCACACACCTCAATTCTGTGACTTCACACACCTCCATTCTGTCTTCACACACCTCCATTCTCTGACTTCACACACCTCCGTTCTATGACTTCACACACCTCCATTCTCTGCCTTCACACACCTCCATTCTATGACTTCACACACCTCCATTTTATGATTCAAACAACTCCATTCTGAGTTCACACACCTCTATTCTGTGACTTCACACACCTCCATTCTATGACTTCACACACCTCCATTCTATGACTGCACAGACCTCCATTATATGACTTCACACACCTCCATTCTGACTTCACACACCTCCATTCTGTGAATTCACACACCTCCATTATGTGATTTCAAACAGTTCCATTCTCTGTCTTCACACACCTCCATTCTATGACTTCACACACCCCCATTCTGTGACTTCACACACCTCCATTGTATGACTTCACACCCCCCATTCTGTGACTTCACACACCACCATTCTGTGACTTCAAACACCTCCATTCTCTCACTTCACACACCTCCATTCTGTGACTTCACACACCTCCATTCTATGACTTCATACACCTCTATTCTATGACTTCACCCACCTCCATTCTATGACTTCAAACACCTCCATTCTGTGACTTCACACACCTCCATTCTATGAATTCACACACCTCCATTTTGTGACTTTACACACCTCCATTCTATGACTTCACACACCTCCATTCTATGACTTCACACACCTACATTGTGCCTTCACACACATCCATTCTGAGTTCACACACCTCAATTCTGCGATTTCACACACCTCCATTCTGTCTTCACACACCTCCATTCTCTGACATCACACACCTCCATTGTGACTTCACACACCTCAATTCTATGACTCCACACAGCTCCATTCTGACTTCACACACCTCCATTCTATGAATTCGCACACGTCTATTCTGACTTCACACACTTCCATTCTGTCACTTCACACACCTCCATGGTATGACTTCACACACCTCCATTGTGACTTCACCAACTCTATTCTGTGCTTCACAACCTCCCTTTGGTGACTTCACACACTTCCATTCTATGACTTCACACACCTCCATTCTATGACTTCAGACACCTCCACTCTATGACTTCACACACTTCCATTCTATGACTTCACACTCCTCCATTCTATGACTTCACACACCTCAATTCTGTGCCGTCACACACTTCCATTCTATGACTTCACACACCTCCATTCTATGACTTAACTCACCTCCATTCTGAGTTCACACACCTCCATTCTTTGACTTCACACACATCCATTCTATGACTTCACACACCTCCATTCTATGACTGCACACACCTCCATTCTATGACTTCACACACCTCGATTCTGTGACTTCACACACCTCCATTCTGTGACTTCAAACAGCTCCATTCTCTGACTTCATGCACCTCACTTCTATGACTTCACACACCCCCATTCTGTGACTTCACACACCTCCATTCTGACTTCACACACCTCCATTCTGTGACTTCACACACCTCCATTCTGTGATTTCAAACACCTCCATTCTCTGACTTCACACACCTCCATTCTATGACTTCACACACCCCCATTCTGTGACTTCACACACCTCCATTCTATGACTTCATACCCTCCATTCTGTAACTTCACACACCACCATTCTGTGACTTTACACACCTGCATTCTATGACGTCACACACCTCCATTCTGACTTCACACACCTCCATTCTCTGATTCACACACCTTCATTCTTACTTTAGAAACATCCATTCTGTGACTTCACACACCTCCATTCTATGAATTCACAGACCTCCATACTGTGACTTCACACACCTCCATTCTGTGACTTCACACACCTCAATACTGTGACTTCACACACCTCAATTCTGTGACTTTACACACCTCCATTCTGTCTTCACACACCTCCATTCTCTGACTTCACACACCTCCGTTCTATGACTTCACACACCTCCATTCTCTGTCTTCACACACCTCCATTCTATGACTTCACACACCTCCATTCTATGACTTCACACAACTCCAATCTGAGTTCACACACCTCTATTCTGTGACTTCACACACCTCCATTCTATGACTGCACAGACCTCCATTATATGACTTCACACACCTCCATTCTGACTTCACACACCTCCATTCTGTGACTTCACACACCTCCATTCTGTGATTTCAAACAGCTCCATTCTCTGTCTTCACACACCTCCATTCTATGACTTCACACACCCCCATTCTGTGACTTCACACACCTCCATTCTATGACATCACACCCTCCATTCTGTGACTTCACACACCACCATTCTGTGACTTCAAACACCTCCATTCTCTTACTTCACACACCTCCATTCTGTGACTTCACACACCTCCATTCTATGACTTCATACACCTCTATTCTATGACTTCACCCACCTCCATTCTATGACTTCAAACACCTCCATTCTGTGACTTCACACACCTCCATTCTATGAATTCACACACCTCCATTTTGTGACTTTACACACCTCCATTCTATGACTTCACACACCTCCATTCTATGACTTCACACACCTACATTGTGACTTCACACACCTCCATTCTATGAGATCACACAAATGCATTTTGACTTCACACACCTCCATTCTATGACTTCACACACTTCCATTCTTACTTCACACACCTCCGTTCTGACTTCACACACCTCATTTCTGGACTTCACACACTTCCATTCTATGATTTCACACACCTCCATTCTATGACTTCACACAACTCCCCTCTGTGTTGACACACATACATTCTGTGACTTCACACACCTCCAATCTGACTTCACACACCTGCATTGTATGACTTCACACACCTCCATTCTGTGAGTTCAAAAACCACCATTCTATGACTTCACACACCTCCATTCTGTGACTTCACACACCTCCATTCTATGAGTTCACACACCTCCATTCTGACTTCACACACCTCAATTCTATGACTCCACACAGCTCCATTCTGACTTCACACACCTCCATTCTATGACTTCGCACACCTCTATTCTGACTTCACACACTTCCATTCTGTGACTTCACACACCTCCATGGTATGACTACACACACCTCCATTGTGACTTAACCAACTCTATTCTGTGACTTCACACACCTCCCTTTTGTGACTTCACACAACTCCGTTCTATGACTTCACAAACGTCCATTCTATGACTTCAGACACCACCATTGTATGACTTCACACACTTCCATTCTATGACTTCACACACCTCAATTCTATGACTTCACACACATCAATTCTGTGCCTTCACACACTTCCATTCTACTTCTTCACACACCTCCATTCTATGACTTAACACACCTCCATTCTGAGTTCACACACCTCCATTCTGTGACTTCACACACATCCATTCTATGACGTCACACACCTCCATTCTATGACTGCACACACCTACATTCTATGACCTCACACTCCTCCATTCTGACTTCACACACCTCCATTCTGTGACTTCACACATCTCCATTCTATGACTTCACACACCCCCATTCTGTGACTTCACACACCTCCATTCTAGGACTTCACACCCTCCATTCTGTAACTTCACACACCACCATTCTGTGACTTCACACACCTCCATTCTATGACTTCACACACCCCCATTATGTGACTTCACACACCTCCATTCTATGACTTCACACCCTGCATTCTGTGACTTCACACACCACCATTCTGTGACTACACACACCTCCATTCTATGACTTCACACACCTCCATTCTGACTTCACACACCTCCATTCTGTGATTTCACACACCTCCATTCTGTGACTTCAAACCCATCCATTCTCTGACTTCACTCACCTCCATTCTATGACTTCACACACCCCCATTCTGTGACTTCACACACCTCCATTCTATGACTTCACACTCTCCATTCTGTAACTTCACACACCCCCATTCTGTGACTTCACACACCTGCATTGTATGACTTCACACACCTCCATTCTGACTTCACACACCTCCATTCTCTGACTTCACACACCTTCATTCTTACTTCAGAAACATCCATTCTGTGACCTCACACACCTCCATTCTATGACTTCACATACCTCCATACTGTGACTTCACACACCTCCATTCTGAGTTCACACACCTCAGTTCGGTGACTTCACACACCTCCCTTCTCTGATTTCAAACAGCTCCAATCTCTGTCTTCACACACCTCCATTCTATGACTTCACACACCCCCATTCTGTGACTTCACACACCTCCATTCTATGACTTCACACCCTCCTTTCTGTTACTTCACACACCACTATTCTGTGACTTCACACACCTCCATTCTATGACTTCACCCACCTCCATTCTGACTTCACACACCTTCATTCTCTGACTTCACACACCTCCCTTCTTTGACTTCAAACTCCTCCATTCTCTTTCTTCACACACCTCCATTCTGTGACTTCACACACATCCATTCTATGACTTCATACACCTCTGTTCTATGACTTCACACACCTCCATTCTATGACTTCAAACACCTCCATTCTGTGACTTCACACTCCTGCATCCTATGAATTCACACACCTCCATTTTGTGACATTACACACCTCCATTCTATGACTTCACACACCTCCATTCTATGACTTCACACACCTACATTGTGACTTCACACACCTCCATTCTATGAGATCACACACCTGAATTTTGACTTCACACACCTCCATTCTATGACTTCACACACTTCCATTCTTACTTCAAACACCTCCGTTCTGACCTCACACACCTCATTTCTGTGACTTCACACACTTCCATTCTATGATTTCACACACCTACATTCTATCACTTCACACACCTCCCCTCTGTGTTGACAAACCTACATTCTGTGACTTCACACACCTCCAATCTGACTTCACACACCTCCTTTGTATGACTTCACACACCTCCATTCTGTGACTTCAAAAACCACCATTGTACGACTTCACACACCTCCATTGTGACTTCACACACCTCCATTCTATGAGTTCACACACCTCCATTATGACTTCACACACCTCAAGTCTATGACTCCACACAGCTCCATTCTGACTTCACACACCTCCATTCTATGACTTCGCACACCTCTATTCTGACTTCACAGACTTCCATTCTGTGATTTCACACACCTCCATGGTATGAACACACACACCTCCATTGTGACTTCACCAACTCTATTCTGTGACTTCACACACCTCCCTTTTGTGACTTCACAAACCTCCATTCTATGACTTCACAAACGTCCATTCTATGACTTTAGACACCTCCATTCTATGACGTCACACACTTCCATTCTATGACTTCACACACCTCAGTTCTATGACTTCACACATATCAATTCTGTGCCTTCACACAGTTCCATTCTACTACTTCATACACCTACATTCTATGACTTAACTCACCTCCATTCTGAGTTCACACACCTCCATTCTGTGACTTCACACACCACCATTCTGTGACTACACACACCTCCATTCTATGACTTCACACACCTCCATTCTGACTTCACACACCTCCATTCTGTGATTTCACACACCTCCATTCTGTGACTTCAAACCCATCCATTCTCTGACTTCACTCACCTCCATTCTATGACTTCACACACCCCCATTCTGTGACTTCACACACCTCCATTCTATGACTTCACACTCTCCATTCTGTAACTTCACACACCCCCATTCTGTGACTTCACACACCTGCATTGTATGACTTCACACACCTCCATTCTGACTTCACACACCTCCATTCTCTGACTTCACACACCTTCATTCTTACTTCAGAAACATCCATTCTGTGACCTCACACACCTCCATTCTATGACTTCACATACCTCCATTCTGAGTTCACACACCTCAGTTCGGTGACTTCACACACCTCCATTCTCTGATTTCAAACAGCTCCATTCTCTGTCTTCACACACCTCCATTCTATGACTTCACACACCCCCATTCTGTGACTTCACACACCTCCATTCTATGACTTCACACCCTCCTTTCTGTTACTTCACACACCACTATTCTGTGACTTCACACACCTCCATTCTATGACTTCACCCACCTCCATTCTGACTTCACACACCTTCATTCTCTGACTTCACACACCTCCCTTCTTTGACTTCAAACTCCTCCATTCTCTTTCTTCACACACCTCCATTCTGTGACTTCACACACATCCATTCTATGACTTCATACACCTCTGTTCTATGACTTCACACACCTCCATTCTATGACTTCAAACACCTCCATTCTGTGACTTCACACTCCTGCATCCTATGAATTCACACACCTCCATTTTGTGACATTACACACCTCCATTCTATGACTTCACACACCTCCATTCTATGACTTCACACACCTACATTGTGACTTCACACACCTCCATTCTATGAGATCACACACCTGAATTTTGACTTCACACACCTCCATTCTATGACTTCACACACTTCCATTCTTACTTCAAACACCTCCGTTCTGACTTCACACACCTCATTTCTGTGACTTCACACACTTCCATTCTATGATTTCACACACCTACATTCTATCACTTCACACACCTCCCCTCTGTGTTGACAAACCTACATTCTGTGACTTCACACACCTCCAATCTGACTTCACACACCTCCTTTGTATGACTTCACACACCTCCATTCTGTGACTTCAAAAACCACCATTGTACGACTTCACACACCTCCATTGTGACTTCACACACCTCCATTCTATGAGTTCACACACCTCCATTATGACTTCACACACCTCAAGTCTATGACTCCACACAGCTCCATTCTGACTTCACACACCTCCATTCTATGACTTCGCACACCTCTATTCTGACTTCACAGACTTCCATTCTGTGATTTCACACACCTCCATGGTATGAACACACACACCTCCATTGTGACTTCACCAACTCTATTCTGTGACTTCACACACCTCCCTTTTGTGACTTCACAAACCTCCATTCTATGACTTCACAAACGTCCATTCTATGACTTTAGACACCTCCATTCTATGAGGTCACACACTTCCATTCTATGACTTCACACACCTCAGTTCTATGACTTCACACATATCAATTCTGTGCCTTCACACAGTTCCATTCTACTACTTCATACACCTACATTCTATGACTTAACTCACCTCCATTCTGAGTTCACACACCTCCATTCTGTGACTTCACACACATCCATTCTATGACGTCACACACCTCCATTCTATGACTGCACACACCTCCATTCTATGACCTCACACACATTCATTCTGACTTCACACACCTCCACTCTGTGACTTCACACAGCTCCATTCTGTGATTTCAAACAGCTCGATTCTCTGACTTCACACATCTCCATTCTATGACTTCACACACCCCCATTCTGTGACTTCACACACCTCCATTCTATGACTTCACACCTTCCATTCTGTGACTTCACACACCACCATTCTGTGACTACACACACCTCCATTCTATGACTTCACACACCTCCATTCTGACTTCACACACCTCCATTCTGTGACCTCACACACCTTCATTCTGTGACCTCACACACCTGCATTCTATGACTTCACACACCTCCATTCTCTGACTTCACACACCTCCATTCTCTGACTTCACACACCTTCATTCTTACTTCAGAAACATCCATTCTGTGACTTCACACACCTCCATTCTATGACTTCACATACCTCCATACTGTGACTTCACACACCTCCATTCTGAGTTCACACAACTCAATTCTATGACTTCACACACCTCCATTCTGTCTTCACACACCTCCATTCTGAATTCACACACCTCCATTCTGTGTCTTCACACACCTCCATTCTGTGACTTCAAACACCTCCATTCTGTGACTTCACACACATCCATTCTATGATTTCACACACCTCCATTCTATGACTGCACACACCTCCATTCTATGACTTCACACACCTCCATTCTAACTTCACACACCTCCATTCTGTGACTTCACACACCTCCATTCTTTGACTTCAAACAGCTCGATTCTCTGACTTCACACACCTCCATTCTATGACTTCACACACCCCCATTCTGTGACTTCACACACCTCCATTCTATGACTTCACACCCTCCATTCTGTGACTTCACACACCACCATTCTGTGACTACACACACCTCCATTCTATGACTTCACACACCTCCATTCTGACTTCACACACCTCCATTCTGTGACTTCACACACCTCCATTCTGTGACTTCAAACACCTCCATTCTCTGACTTCACACCCCCATTCTGTGACTTCACACACCTCCATTCTATGACTTCACACTCTCCATTCTGTAACTTCACACACCAGCGTTCTGTGACTTCACACACCTGCATTCTATGACTTCACACATCTCCATTCTGACTTCACATACCTCCATTCTCTGACTTCACACACCTTCATTCTTACTTCAGAAACATCCATTCTGTGACTTCACACACCTCCATTCTATGACTTCACATAGCTCCATTCTCTGACTTCAGACCCCCATTCTGTGACTTCACACACCTCCATTCTATGACTTCACACTCTCCATTCTGTAACTTCACACACCACCGTTCTGTGACTTCACACACCTGCATTCTATGACTTCACACACCTCCATTCTGACTTCACATACCTCCATTCTCTGACTTCACACACCTTCATTCTTACTTCAGAAACATCCATACTGTGAATTCACACACATCCATTCTGAGTTCACACACCTCAATTCTGCGATTTCACACACCTCCATTCTGTCTTCACACTCCTCCATTCTATGACTTCACACACCTCCATTCTATGACTTAACTCACCTCCATTCTGAGTTCACACACCTCCATTCTGTGACTTCACACACATCCATTCTATGACTTCACACACCTCCATTCTATGACTGCACACACCTCCATTCTATGACTTCACACACCTCCATTCTGTGACTTCACACACCTCCATTCTATGACTTCAAACAGCTCCATTCTATGACTTCATACACCTCCATTCTATGACTTCACACACCCCCATTCTGTGACTTCACACACCTCCATTCTATTACTTCACACCCTCCATTCTGTGACTTCACACACCACCATTCTGTGACTACACACACCTCCATTCTATACTTCAAACACCTCCATTCTGACTTCACGCACCTCCATTCTGTGACTTCACACACCTCCATTCTGTGATTTCAAACACCTCCATTCTCTGACTTCACACACCCCCATTCTGTGACTTCACACACCTCCATTCTATGTCTTCATACCCTCCATTCTGTAACTTCACACACCACCATTCTGTGACTTTACACACCTGCATTCTATGACTTCACACACCTCCTTTCTGATTTCACACACCTCCATTCTCTGACTTCACACACCTTCATTCTTACTTCAGAAACATCCATTCAGTGACTCCACACACCTCCATTCTATGACTTCACATACCTCCATACTGTGACTTCACACGCCTCCATTCTGAGTTCACACACCTCAATTCTGTGACTTCACACACCTCCATTCTGTCTTCACACACCTCCATTCTCTGACTTCACACACCTCCATTCTGACTTCACACACCTCCATTCTGTGACTTCTAACACCTCCATTCTGTGACTTCACACACATCCATTCTATGACTTCACACACCTCCATTCTATGACTGCACACACCTCCATTCTATGACTTCACACACCTCCATTCTGACTTCACACACCTCCATTCTGTGACTTCACACACCTCCATTCTGTGACTTCAAACAGCTCGATTCTCTGACTTCACACACCTCCATTCTATGACTTCACACACCCCCATTCTGTGACTTCACACACCTCCATTCTATGACTTCACACCCTCCATTCTGTGACTTCACACACCACCATTCTGTGACTACACACACCTCCATTCTATGACTTCACACACCTCCATTCTGACTTCACACACGTCCATTCTGGGACTTCACACACCTCCATTCTGTGACTTCAAACACCTCCATTCTCTGACTTCACACACCTCCATTCTATGACTTCACACACCTCCATTCTGACTTCACAAACCTCCATTCTCTGACTTCACACACCTTCATTCTTACTTCAGAAACATCCATGCTGTGACTTCACACACCTCCATTCTATGACTTCACATACCTCCATACTGTGACTTCACACACCTCCATTCTGAGTTCACACACCTCCATTCTCTGACTTCACACACCTCCATTCTATGACTTCACACACCTCCGTTCTCTGCCTTCACACACCTCCATTCTACGACTTCTCACACCTCCATTCTATGACTTCACACAACTCCATTCTCAGTTCACACACCTCTATTCTGTGACTTCACACACCTCCATTCTATGACTTCACACACCTCCATTCTATGACTGCACACACCTCCATTATATGACTTCACACACCTCCATTCTGACTTCACACACCTCCATTCTGTGACTTCACACACCTCCATTCTGTGATTTCAAACAGCTCCATTCTCTGTCCTCACACACCTCCATTCTATGACTTCACACACCCCCATTCTGTGACTTCACACAACTCCATTCTATGACTTCACACCCTCCATTCTGTGATTTCACACACCACCATTCTGTGACTTCACACACCTCCATTCTATGACTTCACCCACATCAATTCTGACTTCACACACCTTCATTCTCTTACTTCACACAACTCCATTCTGTGACTTCAAACACCTCCATTCTCTTACTTCACACAACTCCATTCTGTGACTTCACACACCTCCATTCTATGACTTCATACACCTCTATTCTATGACTTCACACACCTCCATTCTATGACTTCAAACACCTCCATTCTGTGACCTCACACACCTCAATTCTATGAATTCACACACCTCCATTTTGTGACTTTACACACCTCCATTCTATGACTTCACACACCTCCATTCTATGACTTCACACACCTACATTGTGACTTCACACACCTCCATTCTATGAGATCACACACCTGCATTTTGACTTCACACACCTCCATTCTATGACTTCACACACTTCCATTCTTACTTCACAAACCTCCGTTCTGACTTCACACATCTCATTTCTGTGACTTCACACACTTCCATTCTATGATTTCACACACCTCCATTCTGTGACTTCAAAAACCACCATTCTATGACTTCACACACCTCCATTGTGACTTCACACACCTCCATTCTATGAGTTCACACACCTCCATTCTCACTTCACACACCTCAATTCTATGACTCCACACAGCTCCATTCTGACTTCACACACCTCCATTCTATGACGTCGCACACCTCTATTCTGACTTCACACACATCCATTCTATGACTTCACACACCTCCATTCTATGACTGCACACACCTCCATTCTATGACTTCACACACCTCCATTCTGACTTCACACCCCTCCATTCTGTGACTTCACACACCTCCATTCTGTGACTTCAAACAGCTCGATTCTCTGACTTCACACACCTCCATTCTATGACTTCACACACCCCCATTCTGTGACTTCACACACCTCCATTCTATGACTTCACACCCTCCATTCTGTGACTTCACACACCACCATTCTGTGACTACACACACCTCCATTCTATGACTTCACACACCTCCATTCTGACTTCACACACCTCCATTCTGGGACTTCACACACCTCCATTCTGTGACTTCAAACACCTCCATTTTCTGACTTCACACACCTCCATTCTATGACTTCACACACCTCCATTCTCTGCCTTCACACACCTGCATTCTATGACTTCACACACCTCCATTCTGACTTCACAAACCTCCATTCTCTGACTTCACACACCTTCATTCTTACTTCAGAAACATCCATTCTGTGACTTCACACACCTCTATTCTATGACTTCACATACCTCCCAATGTGACTTCACACACCTCCATTCTGAGTTCACACACCTCAATTCTGTGACTTCACACACCTCCATTCTGTCTTCACACACCTCCATTCTCTGACTTCACACACCTCCATACTATGACTTCACACACCTCCATTCTCTGCCTTCACACACCTCCATTCTATGACTTCACACACCTCCATTCTATGACTTCACACAACTCCCTTCTCAGTTCACACACCTCTATTCTGTGACTTCACACACCTCCATTCTATGACTTCACACACCTCCATTCTAAGACTGCACACACCTCCATTATATGACTTCACACATCTCCATTCTGACTTCACACACCTCCATTCTGTGACTTCACACACCTCCATTCTGTGATTTCAAACAGCTCCATTCTCTGTCTTCACTCACCTCCATTCTATGACTTCACACACCCCCATTCTGTGACTTCACACAAGTCCATTCTATGACTTCACACCCTCCATTCTGTGACTTCATACACCAGCATTCTGTGACGTCCCACACCTCCATTCTATGACTTCACCCACCTCAATTCTGACTTCACACACCTTCATTCTCTTACTTCACACACCTCCATTCTGTGACTTCAAACACCTCCATTCTCTTACTTCACACACCTCCATTCTGTGACTTCACACACTTCCATTCTATGACTTCATACACCTCTATTCTATGACTTCACACACCTCCATTCTATGACTTCACACACCTCCATTCTGTGACTTCACACACCTCCATTCTATGAATTCACACACCTCCATTTTGTGACTTTACACACCTCCATTCTATGACTTCACACACCTCCATTCTATGACTTCACACACCTACATTGTGACTTCACACACCTCCATTCTATGAGATCACACACCTGCATTTTGACTTCACACACCTCCATTCTATGACTTCACACACTTCCATTCTTACTTCACACACCTCCGTTCTGACTTCACACACCTCATTTCTGTGACTTCACACACTTCCATTCTATGATTTCACACACCTCCATTCTATGACTTCACACACCTCCCCTCTGTGTTGACACACCTACATTCTGTGACTTCACACACCTCCAATCTGACTTCACACACCTCCATTGTGTGACTTCACACACCTCCATTCTGTGACTTCAAAAACCACCATTCTATGACTTCACACACCTCCATTGTGACTTCACACACCTCCATTCTATGAGTTCACACACCTCCATTCTGACTTCACACACCTCAATTCTATGACTCCACACAGCTCCATTCTGACTTCACACACCTCCATTCTATGACTTCGCACACCTCTATTCTGACTTCACACACTTTCATTCTGTGACTTCACACACCTCCATGGTATGACTACACACACCTCCATTGTGTGACTTCACACACCTCCATTCTGTGACTTCAAAAACCACCATTCTATGACTTCACACACCTCCATTGTGACTTCACACACCTCCATTCTATGAGTTCACACACCTCCATTCTGACTTCACACACCTCAATTCTATGACTCCACTCAGCTGCATTCTGACTTCACACTCCTCCATTCTATGACTTCGCACACCTCTATTCTGACTTCACACACTTCCATTTTGTGACTTCACACACCTCCATGGTATGACTACACACACCTCCATTGTGACTTAACCAACTCTATTCTGTGACTTCACACACCTCCCTTTTGTGACTTCACCCACCCCCATTCTGTGACTTCACACACCTCCATTATATGACTTCACATACCTCCATACTGTGACTTCACACACCTCCATTCTGAGTTCACACACCTCAATTCTGTGACTTCACACATCCATTCTGTCTTCACACCCCTCCATTCTCTGACTTCACTTACCTCCATTCTATGACTTCACACACCTCCATTCTCTGCCTTCACACACCTCCATTCTATGACTTCACCCACCCCCATTCTGTGACTTCACACACCTCCATTATATGACTTCACATACCTCCATACTGTGACTTCACACACCTCCATTCTGAGTTCACACACCTCAATTCTGTGACTTCACACATCCATTCTGTCTTCACACACCTCCATTCTCTGACTTCACTTACCTCCATTCTATGACTTCACACACCTCCATTCTCTGCCTTCACACACCTCCATTCTATGATGTCACACACCTCCATTCTATGACTTCACATACCTCAATTCTGTGACTTCACAAACCTACATCATGACTTCACATACCTCCATTCTGTGACTTCACACACCTCCATTCTATGCCTTCACAAACCTCCTTTCTGTGACTTCACACACCTCCATTCTGAGTTCACACACCTCCATTCTGTGACTTCACACACCTCCAATCTGACTTCACACAGCTCCATTCTATGACTTCACACACCTCCATTCTGTGACTTCACACACCCCAATTCTATGATTTCACAAACCTCCATTCTATGATTTCACACACCTCCATTCTATGAGTTCACACACCTCCATTGTGACTTCACACACCTTCATTCTATGAATTCAAACACCTCCATTCTGATTTCACACAGCTCCATTCTGTGACTTCACAAAACTCCATTCTATGATTTCACACACCTCCATACTATGACTTCACACACCTCCATCTATGACTTCACATACCTCCATTCTGAGTTCACACACCTCCATTCTGTGACTTCACACACCTCCATTCTGAATTCACACACCTAATTTCTATGACTGCACCCACCTCCATTCTGTTACTTCACACACCTCAATTCTGTGACTTCACACACCTACAATATGACTTCACACACCTCCATTCTATGATTTCACACACCTCCATTCTATGACTTCACACACCTCCATTGTGACTTCACACACCTCCATTCTATGATTTCACACACCTCCATTCTATGATGTCACACACCTCCATTCTATGACTTCACACACCTCCATTGTGACTTCACACACCTCCATTCTATGAATTCAAACACCTCCATTCTGATTTCACACAGCTCCATTCGGTGACTTCACAAAACTCCATTCTATGACTTCACACACCTCCATTCTGTGACTTCACACACCTCCATTCTGACACAACTCTATTCTATGACTTCGCACACTTCCAATCTGACATCACACTCCTCCATTCTATGACTTCCCACACCTAATTTCTGTGACTGCACCCACCTCCCTTCTATGACTTCAGACCTCCATTCTGACTTCACACACCTCCATTCTGTGACTTCACACACCTCCTTTCTCTGACTTCACACACCTCCATTCTATGACTTCGCACACCTCCATCCTATGACTTCGCACACCTCCATTCTGACTTTACACACCCCCATTCTGTGACTTCACACATCACCATTCAATGACTTCTCACACCTCCATGGTGACTTCACAATCCTCCATTCTATGCCTTCACACACCTACATTCTGTGACTTCACACACCTCCATTCTATGACTTCACACACCTCCAATCTATGACTTCACACACCTCAATTCAGTGACTTCACAAACCTCCATTTTGACTTCACACACCTCCATTTTGACTTCACACAACTCCATTCTGTGACTTCACATTCCTCAAATGTGACATCACACACTTCCATTTTGACTTCACACACCTCCATTCTATGATTTCACACACCTCCATTCTGTGACTTCATATTCCTCAATTGTGACATCACACACATCCATTTTGACTTCACACACCTCCATTCTATGACTTCACACACCTCCATTCTGTGACTTCACATTCCTCAATTGTGACATCACACACTTCCATTTTGACTTCACACACCTCCATTCAATAACTTCACACACCTCCATTCTATGACTTCACACACCTCCAATCTATGACTTCACACAGCTCCATTTTATGACTTCACACACCTCCATTTTATGACTTAACACACCTCCATTCTATGACTTTAAACACCTCAATTCTATGACTTAACACACCTCCACTCTTTCTTCACACACCTCCATTCTATGACTTCACACACCTCCATTCTGTGAATTCACACACCTGCATTCTATGTCTTCACACACCTCCATTCTGTGACTTCACAGACTTCCATTCTATGACTTCACAAAACTCCATTCTCTGACTTCACACACCTCCATTCTATGACTTAACACACCTCCACTCTTTCTTCACACACCTCCATTCTCTGACTTCACCCACCTCCAATCTATGACTTCACACACCTCCATTCTGTGACTCCACACAACTCCATTCTATGACATCACACAACTCCATTCTATGTCTTCACATACCTCCATTCTCTGACTTCACACACCTCCATTCTGTGACTTCACACACCTCAATTCTGTGACTTCACACACCTCCATTCTATGACTACACACACCTCAATTCTGTATCTTCACACACCTCAATTCTGTGACTTCACACACCTCCATTCTATGACTTCACAAAACTCCATTCTGTGATTTCACACACCTCCATTCTATGACTTCACACACCTCCATTCTAGAACTTCACACAGCTCCATTCTATGATTTCACACACCTCCATTCTATGATATCACACACCTCCATTCTATGACTTCACACACCTCCATTCTGACTTCACACACCTCCATACTGTGACTTCACAAACCTCCATTTTATGACTTCACACACCTCAATTCTGACTTCACAAACCTCCATTTTTTCTTCACACACCTTTATTCTGTGAATTTACACACATCTATTCTGTGACTTCACACACCTCCATTTTGACTTCACATACCTTCATTCTGTGATTTCGATTCCTCAATTGTAACATCACACACTTGCATTTTGACTTCACACACCTCCATTTTATGACTTCACACACCTCCATTCTATGAATTCACACACCTCCATTCTATGATTTCACACACCTCCATTCTATTACTTCCCACACTTCCATTCTATGACTTCGTACACTTCCATTCTGACTTCACACACCTCCATTCTGTGACTTCACCAACCTCCATTCTATGACTTCACACACCTCAATTCTGACTTCACACACCTCCATTCTATGACTTTACACACCTCCATTCTATGACTTCGCACACCTCCATTCTGACGTTACACACCACCATTCTGTGACTTCACACGCCTCCATTCTATGACTTCACACACCTCCATTGTGACTTCATACACCTCCATTCTGTGACTTCACAAACCTCCATTCTATGACTTCACACACCACCAATGTTTGACTTCACACACCTCATTTCAGAGACTTCACAAACCTCCATTTTGACTTCACACACCTTCATTCTGTGACTTCACATACCTGCATTCTGTGACTTCACACACCTCCATTTTGACTTCACACACCTCCTTTCTGTGACTTCACATTCCTCAATTGTGTCATCACACGCTTCCATTTTGACTTCCCACACCTCCAGTCTATGATTTCACACACCTTAATTCTGTGACTTCACAGGCCTCCATTCTGTGATTTCACACACCTCCATTCTGTGAATTCACACACCTCCATTTTGTGACTTCACACACCTCCATTCTGTGACTTCACACACCTCGATTCTGTGACTTCACACACCTCCATTCTATGACTTTACACACCTCCATTCTTATTTCAAAAACATCCATTCTATGACTTCACACACCTCCCTTCTGACTTCACAAATCTCCATTCTGACTTCACACGCCTCTATTCTATGACTTCACACACCTCCGTTCTATGACTTAACACATGTCCATCTGTGACTTCACACACCTCCATTCTGTGACTTCACAGACCTACATTCTGACTTCACACACCGCCTTTTTGACTTCACACACCTCCATTCTATGACTTCACACACTTCCATTCTGTGACTTCACACACTTCAATTCTGTGACGAACACACCTCAATTCTCTGACTTCACACACCTCCAGTCTATGACTTCACACACCTCCATTTTGGCTTCACACACCTCCATTCTGTGACTTCACACACCTCCATTCTGGGACTTCACACCTCCATTCTGTGACTTCACACACCTCCATTCTGTGACTTCACACACCTCCATTCTGTGACTTCACACACCTCAATTCTGTGACTTCACAGACTTCCATTCTATGACTTCACAGACCTCCATTCTCTGCCTTCACACACCTCCATTCTGTGACTTCACACACCTCAATTCTGTGACTTCACACACCTCCATTCTATAACTTCACAAAACTCCATTCTGTGACTTCACACACCTCCATTCTATGACTTCACACACCTCCATTCTAAAATTTCACACACCTCCATTCTATGAATTCACACATCTCCATTCTGTGACTTCACACACCTCCATTCTATGACTTCACACACCTCCATTCTATGATTTCACACTCCTCAATTCTGACTTCACACACCTCCATTCTGTGACTTCACACACCTCCATTCTATGACTTCACACACCTCCATTCTAGAACTTCACACACCTCCATTTTGTGACTTCACACACCTCCATTCTATGACTTCACAAACCTCCATTCTATGACTTCACACACCTGAATTCTGTGACTTCACATACGTCCATTCTATGACTTCACACACCTCCATTCTGACTTCACACACCTCCATTCAATGACTTCACACACCTCCATTCTGACTTCACACACCTCCATTCTGTGACTTCACACATCTCCATTCTGTGAATTCACACACCTCCATTCTATGACTTCACAAACCTCCATTCTGTGACTTCACACACTTCAATTCTATGACTCACACACCTCCATTCTCTGACTTCACATACCTCCATTCTATGACTCCACACACCTCCATTTTGGCTCCATTCTGTGACTTCACACACCTCCATTCTGTGACTTCACACACCTCCATTCTATAACTTCAGAAACTTCCATTCTGTGACTTCACACACCTCCATTGTCTGACTTCACATACCTCCATTCTATGACTTCACACACCTCCATTTTGGCTTCACACAGCTCCATTCTGTGACTTCACACACCTCCATTCTGGGACTTCACACACCTCCATTCTGTGACTTCACACACCTCCATTCTGTGACTTCACACACCTCCATTCTGTGACTTCACACACCTCAATTCTGTGACTTCACAGACTTCCATTATGTGACTTCACACACCTCCATTCTCTGATTTCACACACCTCCTTTCTGTGACTTCACACACCTCCATTCTAGAACTTCACACAGCTCCACTCTATGATTTCACACACCTCCATTCTATGATATCACACACCTCCATTCTATGACTTCACACACCTCCATTCTGACTTCACACACCTCCATTCTGTGACTTCACAAACCTCCATTTTATGACTTCACACACCTCAATTCTGACTTCACAAACCTCCATTTTTTCTTCTCACACCTTTATTCTGTGAATTTACACACATCCATTCTGTGACTTCACACACCTCCATTTTGACTTCACATACCTTCATTCTGTGATTTCGATTCCTTAATTGTAACATCACACACTTGCATTTTGACTTCACACACCTCCATTTTATGACTTCACACACCTCCATTCTATGAATTCACACACCTCCATTCTATGATTTCACACACCTCCATTCTATTACTTCCCACACTTCCATTCTATGACTTCGTACACTTCCATTCTGACTTCACACACCTCCATTCTGTGACTTCACCAACCTCCATTCTATGACTTCACACACCTCAATTCTGACTTCACACACCTCCATTCTATGACTTTACACACCTCCATTCTATGACTTCGCACACCTCCATTCTGACTTTACACACCTCCATTCTGTGACTTCACACACCTCCATTCTATGACTTCACACACCTCCATTGTGACTTCACACACCTCCATTCTGTGACTTCACACACCTCCATTCTATGACTTCACACACCACCAATGTTTGACTTCACACACCTCATTTCAGAGACTTCACAAACCTCCATTTTGACTTCACACACCTTCATTCTGTGACTTCACATACCTGCATTCTGTGACTTCACACACCTCCATTTTGACTTCACACACCTCCTTTCTGTGACTTCACATTCCTCAATTGTGTCATCACACGCTTCCATTTTGACTTCCCACACCTCCAGTCTATGATTTCACACACCTTAATTCTGTGACTTCACAGGCCTCCATTCTGTGATTTCACACACCTCCATTCTGTGAATTCACACACCTCCATTTTGTGACTTCACACACCTCCATTCTGTGACTTCACACACCTCGATTCTGTGACTTCACACACCTCCATTCTATGACTTTACACACCTCCATTCTTATTTCAAAAACATCCATTCTATGACTTCACACACCTCCCTTCTGACTTCACACATCTCCATTCTGACTTCACACGCCTCTATTCTATGACTTCACACACCTCCGTTCTATGACTTAACACATGTCCATCTGTGACTTCACACACCTTCATTCTGTGACATCACAGACCTCCATTCTGACTTCACACACCGCCTTTTTGACTTCACACACCTCCATTCTATGACTTCACACACTTCCATTCTGTGACTTCACACACTTCAATTCTGTGACGAACACACCTCAATTCTCTGACTTCACACACCTCCAGTCTATGACTTCACACACCTCCATTTTGGCTTCACACACCTCCATTCTGTGACTTCACACACCTCCATTCTGGGACTTCACACCTCCATTCTGTGACTTCACACACCTCCATTCTGTGACTTCACACACCTCCATTCTGTGACTTCACACACCTCAATTCTGTGACTTCACAGACTTCCATTCTATGACTTCACAGACCTCCATTTTCTGCCTTCACACACCTCCATTCTGTGACTTCACACACCTCAATTCTGTGACTTCACACAACTCAATTCTGTGACTTCACACACCTCCATTCTATAACTTCACAAAACTCCATTCTGTGACTTCACACACCTCCATTCTATGACTTCACACACCTCCATTCTAAAACTTCACACACCTCCGTTCTATGAATTCACACATCTCCATTCTGTGAATTCACACACCTCCATTCTATGACTTCACACACCTCCATTCTATGATTTCACACTCCTCAATTCTGACTTCACACACCTCCATTCTGTGACTTCACACACCTCCATTCTATGACTTCACACACCTCCATTCTAGAACTTCACACACCTCCATTTTGTGACTTCACACACCTCCATTCTATGACTTCACAAACCTCCATTCTATGACTTCACACACCTGAATTCTGTGACTTCACATACGTCCATTCTATGATTTCACACACCTCCATTCTGACTTCACACACCTCCATTCAATGACTTTACACACCTCCATTCTGACTTCACACACCTCCATTCTGTGACTTCACACATCTCCATTCTGTGAATTCACACACCTCCATTCTATGACTTCACAAACCTCCATTCTGTGACTTCACACACTTCAATTCTATGACTCACACACCTCCATTCTCTGACTTCACATACCTCCATTCTATGACTTCAAACACCTCCATTTTGGCTCCATTCTGTGACTTCACATACCTCCATTCTGTGACTTCACACACCTCCATTCTATAACTTCAGAAACTTCCATTCTGTGACTTCACACACCTCCATTGTCTGACTTCACATACCTCCATTCTATGACTTCACACACCTCCATTTTGGCTTCACACAGCTCCATTCTGTGACTTCACACACCTCCATTCTGTGACTTCACACACCTCCATTCTGTGACTTCACACACCTCAATTCTGTGACTTCACAGACTTCCATTATGTGACTTCACACACCTCCATTCTCTGATTTCACACACCTCCTTTCTGTGACTTCACACACCTCAATTCTCTGACTTCACACACCTCAATTCTGTGACTTCACACACCTCCATTCTCTGACTTCACACACCTCCATTCTGTGACTTCACACACCTCCATTCTGTGACTTCACACACTTCTCTTCTATGACTTCACACACGTCCATTCTGAGTTCACACTCCTCCATTCTGTGACTTCACACACCTCCAATCTGACTTCACACCGCTCAATTCTATGACTTCACACACCTCCATTCTGTGACTTAACACACCTCCATTCTATGACTTCACAGACCTCAATTCTGTGCCTTCACACTTCTTTATTGTTTGACTTCACACACCTCCATTCTGTGACTTCACACACCTCCATTCTATGACTTCACACACCTCCATTGTGACTTCACACACCTCCATTCTGTGACTTCACACACCTCCATTCTATGACTTCACACACCACCAATGTTTGACTTCACACACCTCATTTCAGAGACTTCACAAACCTCCATTTTGACTTCACACACCTTCATTCTGTGACTTCACATACCTGCATTCTGTGACTTCACACACCTCCATTTTGACTTCACACACCTCCTTTCTGTGACTTCACATTCCTCAATTGTGTCATCACACGCTTCCATTTTGACTTCCCACACCTCCAGTCTATGATTTCACACACCTTAATTCTGTGACTTCACAGGCCTCCATTCTGTGATTTCACACACCTCCATTCTGTGAATTCACACACCTCCATTTTGTGACTTCACACACCTCCATTCTGTGACTTCACACACCTCGATTCTGTGACTTCACACACCTCCATTCTATGACTTTACACACCTCCATTCTTATTTCAAAAACATCCATTCTATGACTTCACACACCTCCCTTCTGACTTCACACATCTCCATTCTGACTTCACACGCCTCTATTCTATGACTTCACACACCTCCGTTCTATGACTTAACACATGTCCATCTGTGACTTCACACACCTTCATTCTGTGACATCACAGACCTCCATTCTGACTTCACACACCGCCTTTTTGACTTCACACACCTCCATTCTATGACTTCACACACTTCCATTCTGTGACTTCACACACTTCAATTCTGTGACGAACACACCTCAATTCTCTGACTTCACACACCTCCAGTCTATGACTTCACACACCTCCATTTTGGCTTCACACACCTCCATTCTGTGACTTCACACACCTCCATTCTGGGACTTCACACCTCCATTCTGTGACTTCACACACCTCCATTCTGTGACTTCACACACCTCCATTCTGTGACTTCACACACCTCAATTCTGTGACTTCACAGACTTCCATTCTATGACTTCACAGACCTCCATTTTCTGCCTTCACACACCTCCATTCTGTGACTTCACACACCTCAATTCTGTGACTTCACACAACTCAATTCTGTGACTTCACACACCTCCATTCTATAACTTCACAAAACTCCATTCTGTGACTTCACACACCTCCATTCTATGACTTCACACACCTCCATTCTAAAACTTCACACACCTCCGTTCTATGAATTCACACATCTCCATTCTGTGAATTCACACACCTCCATTCTATGACTTCACACACCTCCATTCTATGATTTCACACTCCTCAATTCTGACTTCACACACCTCCATTCTGTGACTTCACACACCTCCATTCTATGACTTCACACACCTCCATTCTAGAACTTCACACACCTCCATTTTGTGACTTCACACACCTCCATTCTATGACTTCACAAACCTCCATTCTATGACTTCACACACCTGAATTCTGTGACTTCACATACGTCCATTCTATGATTTCACACACCTCCATTCTGACTTCACACACCTCCATTCAATGACTTTACACACCTCCATTCTGACTTCACACACCTCCATTCTGTGACTTCACACATCTCCATTCTGTGAATTCACACACCTCCATTCTATGACTTCACAAACCTCCATTCTGTGACTTCACACACTTCAATTCTATGACTCACACACCTCCATTCTCTGACTTCACATACCTCCATTCTATGACTTCAAACACCTCCATTTTGGCTCCATTCTGTGACTTCACATACCTCCATTCTGTGACTTCACACACCTCCATTCTATAACTTCAGAAACTTCCATTCTGTGACTTCACACACCTCCATTGTCTGACTTCACATACCTCCATTCTATGACTTCACACACCTCCATTTTGGCTTCACACAGCTCCATTCTGTGACTTCACACACCTCCATTCTGTGACTTCACACACCTCCATTCTGTGACTTCACACACCTCAATTCTGTGACTTCACAGACTTCCATTATGTGACTTCACACACCTCCATTCTCTGATTTCACACACCTCCTTTCTGTGACTTCACACACCTCAATTCTCTGACTTCACACACCTCAATTCTGTGACTTCACACACCTCCATTCTCTGACTTCACACACCTCCATTCTGTGACTTCACACACCTCCATTCTGTGACTTCACACACTTCTCTTCTATGACTTCACACACGTCCATTCTGAGTTCACACTCCTCCATTCTGTGACTTCACACACCTCCAATCTGACTTCACACCGCTCAATTCTATGACTTCACACACCTCCATTCTGTGACTTAACACACCTCCATTCTATGACTTCACAGACCTCAATTCTGTGCCTTCACACTTCTTTATTGTTTGACTTCACACACCTCCATTCTGTGACTTCACACACCCCCATTGTGAGTTCACACACCTCCGTTCTGTGACTTCACGCACCTCCATTCTGTGACTTCACACACGTCCATTCTGTGACTTCACACACCTCCATTCTGTGACTTCACACACCTCCATTCTATGACTTTACACACCTCAATTCTATGACTTCACACACCTCCATTCTACGACTTCACACACCTCCATTCTGTGACTTCATACATCTCCATTCTATGAGTTCACACAATTGCATTGTGACTTCACACACCTCCTTTCTATGACTTCACACATCTCCATTCTGACTTCACACACTTCCATTCTGACTTCACAAACATCAATTCTGTGACTACACACACCTCCATTCTTTGACTTCACACACCTCCATTGTGAGTTCACACACCTGCATTCTGACTTCAGAAACATCAATTCTGTGTCGTCACACACCTCCATTCTATGATTTCACAGGCCTCTATTCTATGACTTCACACACCTCCATTATATGACTTCACAAACCTCCATTCTGACTTCACACACCTCCCTTCTAAGATCACAAACATCAATTCTGTTACTTCACACACCTCCATTCTATGACTTCACACACCTCCATTCTTTGGCTTCACACACCTCCATTGTGAGTTCACACACCTCCATTCTGTGACTTCACACACCTCCATTCTGTGACTTCACACATCTCCATTCTGTGACTTCACGCACTGCCAATCTATGACTTCACACACCTCCATTCTGAGTTCACACACCTCCATTCTGTGACTTAACACACCTTCATTCTGTGACTTCACATACCTTCATTCTATGACTTCAAACACCTCCATTCTGTTACTTCACACACCTCAATTCTGTGACTCACACACCTACATTATGACTTCACACACCTCCATTTTATGACATCACACACCTCCATTCTATGACTTCACAGACCTCCATTCTGTGACTTCACACACCTCCATTCTGAGTTCACACACCTCCATTCTGTGACTTCACACACCTCCAATCTGACTTCACACAGCTCCATTCTATGACTTCACACACCCCCATTCCATGACTTCCCACATCTCCATTCGATGACTTCACACACCTCCATGCTTTGACTTCACACACCTCCATTCTATGTGTTCACACACCTCTATTTGTGACTCTACACACCACCTTTTTGACTTCACAAACCTCCATTCTGTGATTTCACACACCTCCATTCTATGACTTCACACACCTTTATTGTTTGACTTCACACACCTCCATTCTTTGACTTCACACACCTCCATTCTGTGATTTCACACACCTCCATTCTGTGACTTCACACTCCTCCATTTTGACTTCACACACTTCCATTCTTTGACTTCACACACCTCCATTCCATGACTTCGCACCCCTCCATTGTATGAGTTCACACACCACCATTCTATGACTTCACACACCTCCATTCTTTGACTTCACACACCTCCATTCCATGACTTCACACCCCTCCATTGTATGAGTTCACACACCCCCATTCTGAGTTCACATACCTCCATTCTCTGACTTCACACACCTCCATCCTCTGACTTAACACACCTCCATTCTAAGACTTCACAGACCTCCATTCTGTGCCTTCACACTCCTTTATTGTTTGACTTCACACACCTCCATTCTGTGACTTTACACACCTCCATTGTGAGTTCACACTCCACCTTTCCGTGACTTCACGCACCTCCATTCTGTGACTTCACACACCTCCATTCTGTGACTTCACACACTTCCATTCTGTGACTTCACACACCTCCATTCTATGACTTCACACACCTCCATACTGACTTCACACACCTCCATTCTGACTTCACAAACATCAATTCTGTGACTTCACACACTTCCATTCTATGAGTTCACACACCTCCATTCTGAGTTCACACACCACCATTCTGTGACTTCACACACCTCCAATCTGACTTCACACACCTCCATTCTATGACTTCACACACCTTCATTCTTACTTCAGAAACATCCATTCTTTGACTTCACGAACCTCCATTCTATGACTTCACAAATCTCTGTTCTGTGACTTCACACACCTCCAGTCTGAGTTCACATACCTCCATTCTCTGACTTCACACACCTCCATTCTGTGACTTAACACACCTCCATTCTAATACTTCACAGACCTCCATTCTGTGACTTCACACACCTCCATTCTATGACTTCACACACCTTCATTCTTACTTCAGAAACATCCATTCTTTGACTTCACGCACCTCCATTCTATGACTTCACAAATCTCTGTTCTGTGACTTCACACACCTCCATTCTGAGTTCCCATACCTCCATTCTCTGACTTCACACACCTCCATTCTGTGACTTAACACACCTCCATTCTAATACTTCACAGACCTCCATTCTGTGCCTTCACACTCCTTTATTGTTTGACTTCACACACCTCCATTCTGTGACTTCACACACCTCCATTGTGAGTTCACACACCTCCATTCTGTGACTTCACGCACCTCCATTCTTTGACTTCACACACCTCCATTGTGTGACTTCACACACCTCCATTCTATGACTTCACACACCTCCATTCTGTGATTTCACACACCTCCATTCTGTGACTTCACACACCTCCATTTTGACTTCACACACTTCCATTCTTTGACTTCACACACCTCAATTCTGTGACTTCACACACCACCATTTTTTGACTTCACACACCTCCATTTTTGGACTTCACGCACCTCCATTCCATGACTTCACACATCTCCATTTTATGAGTCCACACATCTCAATTTTGACTTCACACACCTCTATTCTATGACGTCACACACCTTCATTCTACTTCAGAAACATCCATTCTATGACTTCACACACCTCCATTCTATGACATCACAAACCTCCATTCTGTGACTTCACACACCTCCATTCTGAGTTCACACACCTAAATTATGTGACTTCACACACGTCAATTCTGGCTTCACATACCTCCATTCTATGACTTCACACACTTCCATTCTTTGACTTCACACACCTCCATTCTTTGACTTCACACACCTCCATTGTGAGTTCACACACCTCCATTCTATGACTTCACAAACCTCCATTCTGACTTCACACACCTCTATTCTGAGATCACAAACATCAATTCTGTGACTTCACGCACTTCCATTCTATCACTTCACACACCTCCATTCTTTGACTTCACACACCTCCATTGTGAGTTCACACACCTCCATTCTGTGACTTCACACACCTCCATTCTGTGACTTCACACATCTCCATTCTGTGACTTCACACACCGCCAATCTATGACTTCACACACCTCAATTCTGGGACTTCACACACCTCCATTCTGAGTTCACACACCTCCATTCTGTGACTTAACACACCTTCATTCTGTGACTTCACACACCTTCATTCTATGACTTCAAACACCTCCATTCTGTTACTTCACACACCTCAATTCCGTGACTTCACACACCTACATTTTGACTTCACACACCTCCATTCTATGACTTCACACACCTCCATTCTATGACTTCACAAACCTCCATTCTGTGACTTCACACACCTCCATTCTGAGTTCACACACCCCCATTCTGTGACTTCACAGACCTGCAATCTGACTTCACACAGCTCCATTCTATGACTTCACACACCTCCATTCTGTGACTTCACACACCTCCATTCTATGACTTCACACACCTCTATTGTGACTTCACACACCTCCATTCTATGAGTTCACACACCTCCATTCTGATTTCACACACATCCATTCTATGACTTCACACACCTCCATTCTGAATTCACACACCTCCATTCTATGACTTCACACATCTACATTCTGACTTCACACACCTCCATTCTGTGACTTCACACACCTCCATTCCATGACTTCCCACAACTCCATTCGATGACTTCACACAGCTCCATGCTTTGACCTCACACACCTCCATTCTATGAGTTCACACACCTCCATTTGTGACTCTACACACCACCTTTTTGACTTCACAAACCTCCATTCTGTGATTTCTCACACCTCCATTCTTTGACTTCACACACCTCCATTCCATGACTTCACACACCTCCATTCTATGAGTTCACACACCACCATTCTATGAGTCACAAACCTCCATTTTGACTTCACACACCTCCATTCTATGACTTCACACACCTTCATTCTTACTTCAGAAACATCCATTCCTTGACTTCACGCACTTCCATTCTATGACTTCACAAATCTCCGTTCTGTGACTTCACACACCTCCATTCTGAGTTCACATACCTCCATTCTCTGACTTCACACACCTCCATTCTGTGACTTAACACACCTCCATTCTAAGACTTCACAGACCTCCATTCTGTGCCTTCACACTCCTTTATTGTTTGACTTCACACACCTCCATTCTGTGACTTCACACACCTCCAATGTGAGTTCACACACCTCCATTCTGTGACTTCACGCACCTCCATTCTGTGACTTCACACACTTCCATTCTGTGACTTCACACACCTCCATTCTGTGACTTCACACACCTCCATTCTATGATTTCACACACCTCCATTCTGTGATTTCACACACCTCCATTCTGTGACTTCACACTCCTCCATTTTGACTTCACACACTTCCATTCTTTGACTTCACACACCTCCGTTCCGTGCCTTCACACACCTCCATTCTATGACTTAACACACTTTCCTTCTTACTTCACAAACATCCATTCTATGACTTCACACACCTCCATTCTATGACTTCACAAACATCAATTCTGCGACTTCACACACCTCCATGCTGTGATTTCACACACCTCCATTCTGTGACTTCACACACCTCCATTTTGACTTCACACACTTCCATTCTTTGACTTCACACACCTCAATTCTGTGACTTCACACACCACCATTGTTTGACTTCACACACCTCTATTTTTGGACTTCACGCACCTCCATTCCATGACTTCACATACTCCATTTTATGAGTCCACACACCTCAATTTTGACTTCACACACCTCTATTCTATGACTTCACACACCTCCATTCTATGTCTTCACAAACCTCCATTCTGTGACTTCACACACCTCCATTCTGAGTTCACACACCTCAATTATGTGACTTCACACACCTCCATTCTCGCTTCACATACCTCCATTCTATGACTTCACACACTTCCACTCTTTGACTTCACACACCTCCATTCTTTGACTTCACACACCTCCATTGTGATTTCACACACCTTCATTCTATGACTTCAAAGACCTCCATTCTGTGCCTTCACACACCTCCATTCTATGACTTAACAAACCTTCATTCTTACTTCACAAACATCCATTCTATGACTTCACACACCTCCATTCTATGACTTCACACACCTCCATTCTATGACTTCACACACCTCCATTCTGTGACTTCACACACCTCAATTCTGTGACTTCACACACCTCAATTCTGTGACTTCACACACCTCCATCCTGTGACTTCACACACCACCATTGTTTGACTTCACACACCTCAATTTTTGGGCTATACGCACCTCCATTCCATGACTTCACACACCTCCATTCGATGACTTTACACACCTCTATGTTTGACTTCACACACCTCCATTCCATGAGTTCACACACCTCCATTTGTGACTCTACACACCACCTTTTTGACTTCAGAAACCTCCATTCTGTGCTTTCACACACCTCCATTCTGTGACTTCACACACCTTTATTGTTTGACTTCACTCACCTCCATTCTTTGACTTCACACACCTCCATTCCATGACTTCACACCCCTCCATTGTATGAGTTCACACACCACCATTCTATGACTTCACACACCTCCATTCTTTGACTTCACACACCTCCATTCCATGACTTCACACCCCTCCATTGTATGAGTTCACACACCCCCATTCTGAGTTCACATACCTCCATTCTCTGACTTCACACACCTCCATCCTGTGACTTAACACACCTCCATTCTAAGACTTCACAGACCTCCATTCTGTGCCTTCACACTCCTTTATTGTTTGACTTCACACACCTCCATTCTGTGACTTTACACACCTCCATTGTGAGTTCACACTCCACCTTTCCGTGACTTCACGCACCTCCATTCTGTGACTTCACACACCTCCATTCTGTGACTTCACACACTTCCATTCTGTGACTTCACACACCTCCATTCTATGACTTCACACACCTCCATACTGACTTCACACACCTCCATTCTGACTTCACAAACATCAATTCTGTGCCTTCACACTTCTTTATTATTTGACTTCACACACCTCCATTCTGTGACTTCACACACCTCCATTGTGAGTTCACACACCTCCATTCTGTGACTTCACGCACCTCCATTCTGTGACTTCACACACCTCCATTCTGTGACTTCACACACCTCCATTCTGTGACTTCACACACCTCCATTCTATGACTTCATACATCTCCATTCTGTGAGTTCACACAGTTGCATTGTGACTTCACACACCTCCTTTCTATGACTTCACACACCTCCATTCTGACTTCACAAACATCAATTCTGTGACTTCACACACCTCCATTCTTTGACTTCACACATCTCCATTGTGAGTTCACACACCTGCATTCTGACTTCACAAACCTCAATTCGGTGACGTCACACACCTCCATTCTATGATTTCACACGCCTCCTTTCTATGACTTCACCCACCTCCATTCTGAGTTCACACACCTCCATTCTTTGACTTCACACACCTCCAATCTGACTTCACACAGCTCCATTCTCTGACTTCACACACCTCCATTCTGTGACTTCACACACATCCATTCTATGACTTCACACACCTCCATTGTGACTTCACACACCTCCATTCTATGAGTTCACACACCTCCATTCTGACTTCACACACATCCATTATATGACTTCACACACCTCCATTCTGACTTCACACACCTCCATTCTATGACTTCACACATCTACATTCTGACTTCACACACCTCCATTCTGTGACTTCACACACCTCCATTCCATGACTTCCCACAACTCCATTCGATGACTTCACACACCTCCATGCTTTGACTTCACACACCTCCATTCTATGAGTTCACACACCTCCATTTGTGACTCTACACACCACCTTTTTGACTTCACAAACTTCCATTCTGTGATTTCACACACCTCCATTCTGTAACTTCACACACCTTTATTGTTTGACTTCACACACCTCCATTCTTTGATTTCACACACCTACATTCCATGACTTCACACACCTCCATTCTATGAGTTCACACACCACCATTCTATGAGTTCACACACCTGCATTTTGACTTCACACACCTCCATTCTATGACTTCACACACCTTCATTCTTACTTCAGAAACATCCATTCTTTGACTTCACGCACCTCCATTCCATGACTTCACAAATCTGCGTTCTGTGACTTAACACACCTCCATTCTAAGACTTCACAGACCTCCATTCTGTGCCTTCATACTCCTTTATTGTTTGACTTCACACACCTCCATTCTGTGACTTCACACACCTCCATTGTGAGTTCACACACCTCCATTCTGTGACTTCACACACCACCATTCTATGACTTCACACACCTCCATTCTGTGATTTCACACACCTCCATTCTGTGACTTCACACACCCCATTTTGACTTCACACACTTCCATTCTTTGACTTCACACACCTCAATTCTGTGACTTCACACACCACCATTGTTTGACTTCACACACGTCCATTCCATGACTTCACATATCTCCATTTTATGAGTCCACACACCTCAATTTTGACTTCACACACCTCTATTCTATGACTTCCCACACCTTCATTCTACTTCAGAAACATCCATTCTATGACTTCACACACCTCCATTCTATGACTTCACAAACCTCCATTCTGTAACTTCACACACCTCCATTCTGAGTTCACACACCTCCATTCTGTGACTTCACACTTCTGCATTCTATGTCTTCACACACCTCCATTCTGTGACTTCACAGACTTCCATTCTATGACTTCACACACCTCCATTCTCTGACTTCACACACCTCCATTCTATGACTTAACACACCTCCACTCTTTCTTCACACACCTCCATTCTCTGACTACACCCACCTACAATCTATGACTTCGCACACCTCCATTCTGTGACTTCACACAACTCCATTCTATGACATCACACAACTCCATTCTATGTCTTCACATACCTCCATTCTATGACTTCACACACCTCCATTCTGTGACTTCACACAACTCCATTCTATGACATCACACAACTCCAGTCTATGTCTTCACATACCTCCATTCTATGACCTCACACACCTCCATTCTGTGACTTCACACACCTGCATTCTCTGTCTTCACACACCTCCATTCTGTGACTTCACAGACTTCCATTCTATGACTTCACACACCTCCATTCTCTGACTTCACACACCTCCATTCTATGACTTAACACACCTCCACTCTTTCTTCACACACCTCCATTCTCTGACTTCACCCACCTCCAATCTATGACTTCACACACCTCCATTCTGTGACTTCACACAACTCCATTCTATGACATCACACAACTCCATTCTATGTCTTCACATACCTCCATTCTATGACTTCACACACCTCCATTCTGTGACTTCACACACCTCAATTCTGTGACTTCACACACCTCCATTCTATGACTTCACACACCTCAATTCTGTAACTTCACACACCTCAATTCTTTGACTTCACACAAATCCATTCTATGACTTCACAAAACTCCATTCTGTGATTTCACACACCTCCATTCTATGACTTCACACACCTCCATTCTAGAACTTCACAAACCTCCATTCTATGATTTCACACACCTCCATTCTATGATTTCACACACCTCCATTCTATGACTTCACACACCTCCATTCTGACTTCACACACCTCCATTCTGTGACTTCACAAACCTCCATTTTATGACTTCACACACCTCAATTCTGACTTCACAAACCTCCTTTTTTTCTTCACACACCTTTATTCTGTGAATTTACACACATCCATTCTGTGACTTCACACACCTCCATTTTGACTTCACATACCTTCATTCTGTGATTTCGATTCCTCAATTGTAACATCACACACTTGCATTTTGACTTCACACACCTCCATTTTATGACTTCACACACCTCCATTCTATGAATTCACACACCTCCATTCTATTATTTCACACACCTCCATTCTATTACTTCACACACTTCCATTCTATGACTTCGTACACTTCCATTCTGACTTCACACACCTCCATTCTGTGACTTCACAAACCTCCATTCTATGACTTCACACACCTCAATTCTGACTTCACACACCACCATTCTATGACTTTACACACCTCCATTCTATGACTTCGCACACCTCCATTCTGACTTTACACACCTCCATTCTGTGACTTCACACACCTCCATTCTATGACTTCACACACCTCCATTGTGACTTCACACACCTTCATTCTGTGACTTCACACACCTCCATTCTATGACTTCACACACCACCAATGTTTGACTTCACACACCTCATTTTAGAGACTTCACAAACCTCCATTTTGACTTCAAACACCTTCATTCTGTGACTTCACATACCTGCATTCTGTGACTTCACACACCTCCATTTTGACTTCACACACCTCCTTTCTGTGACTTCACATTCCTCAATTGTGTCATCACACGCTTCCATTTTGACTTCCCACACCTCCAGTCTATGATTTCACACACCTTAATTCTGTGACTTCACAGGCCTCCATTCTGTGATTTCACACACCTCCATTCTGTGAATTCACACACCTCCATTCTGTGACTTCACACACCTCCATTCTGTGACTTCACACACCTCGATTCTGTGACTTCACACACCTCCATTCTATGACTTTACACACCTCCATTCTTATTTCAAAAACATCCATTCTATGACTTCACACACCTCCCTTCTGACTTCACACATCTCCATTCTGACTTCACACGCCTCTATTCTATGACTTCACACACCTCCGTTCTATGACTTAACACATATCCATCTGTGACTTCACACACCTCCATTCTATGACTTCACACACTTCCATTCTGTGACTTCACACACTTCAATTCTGTGACGAACACACCTCAATTCTCTGACTTCACACACCTCCAGTCTATGACTTCACACACCTCCATTTTGGCTTCACACACCTCCATTCTGTGACTTCACACACCTCCATTCTGGGACTTCACACCTCCATTCTGTGACTTCACACACCTCCATTCTGTGACTTCACACACCTCCATTCTGTGACTTCACACACCTCAATTCTGTGACTTCACAGACTTCCATTCTATGACTTCACAGACCTCCATTCTCTGCCTTCACACACCTCCATTCTGTGACTTCACACACCTCAATTCTGTGACTTCACACACCTTCATTCTATAACTTCACAAAACTCCATTCTGTGATTTCACACACCTCCATTCTATGACTTCACACACCTCCATTCTAAAACTTCACACACCTCCATTCTATGATTTCACACATCTCCATTCTGTGACTTCACACACCTCCATTCTATGACTTCACACACCTCCATTCTATGACTTCACACTCCTCCATTCTGACTTCACACACCTCCATTCTGTGACTTCACACACCTCCATTCTATGACTTCACACACCTCCATTCTAGAACTTCACACACCTCCATTTTGTGACTTCTCCCACCTCCATTCTATGACTTCACACACCTCCATTCTATGACTTCACACACCTCCATTCTGACTTCACACACCTCCATTCAATGATTTCACACACCTCCATTCTGACTTCACACACCTCCATTCTGTGACTTCACACATCTCCATTCTGTGAATTCACACACCTCCATTCTATGACTTCACAAACCTCCATTCTGTGACTTCACACACTTCAATTCTATGACTCACACACCTCCATTCTCTGACTTTACATACCTCCATTCTATGACTTCACACACCTCCATTTTTGGCTCCATTCTGTGACTTCACACACCTCCATTCTGTGACTTCACACACCTCCATTCCATAACTTCAGACACTTCCATTCTGTGACTTCACACACCTCCATTGTCTTACTTCACATACCTCCATTCTATGACTTCACACACCTCCATTTTGGCTTCACAAAGCTCCATTCTGTGACTTCACACACCTCCATTCTGGGACTTCACACACCTCCATTCTGTGTCTTCACACACCTCCATTCTGTGTCTTCACACACCTCAATTCTGTGACTTCACACACCTCCATTCTTTGACTTCACAAAACTCCATTCTGTGACTTCACACACCTCCATTCTATGACTTCACACACCTCCATTCTGTGACTTCACACACCTCAATTCTAGAACTTCACACACCTCCATTCTATGATTTCACACACCACCATTCTATGACTTCACACACCTCCATTCTGACTTCACACACCTCCATTCTGTGACTTTACACACCTCCATTCTATGACTTCACACACCTCAATTTTGTGACTTCACACACCTCCATTCTATGACTTCACACACCTCCATTCGAGAACTTCACACACCTCCATTATGTGACTTCACACACCTCCATTCTATGACTTCACACACCTCAATTCTATGACTTCAAACACCTGAATTCTGTGACTTCACATACGTCCATTCTATGACTTCACACACCTCCATTCTGACTTCACACAACTCCATTCTGTGATTTCACACACCTCCATTCTCTGAATTCACACATCTCCATTCTGTGACTTCACACATCTCCATTCTGTGACTTCACACACCTCCATTCTGTGACTTCACACACCTCCATTCTGTGACTTCACACACCTATATTCTCTGACTTCACACACCTCCATTTTCTGACTTCACACACCTCCATTCTATGACTTCACACACCTCCATTTTGACTTCACACACCTCCATTTTATGACTTCACACACCTCCATTCTGTGACTTCACACACCTCCATTGTATGTCTTCACACACCTTCGTTCTATGACTTAACAAAACTCCATTCTATGTCTCCACACACCTCAATTCTGACTTCACACACCACCATTCTATGACTTTACACACCTCCATTCTATGACTTCGCACACCTCCATTCTGACTTTACACACCTCCATTCTGTGACTTCACACACCTCCATTCTATGACTTCACACACCTCCATTGTGACTTCACACACCTTCATTCTGTGACTTCACACACCTCCATTCTATGACATCACACACCACCAATGTTTGACTTCACACACCTCATTTTAGAGACTTCACAAACCTCCATTTTGACTTCAAACACCTTCATTCTGTGACTTCACATACCTGCATTCTGTGACTTCACACACCTCCATTTTGACTTCACACACCTCCTTTCTGTGACTTCACATTCCTCAATTGTGTCATCACACGCTTCCATTTTGACTTCCCACACCTCCAGTCTATGATTTCACACACCTTAATTCTGTGACTTCACAGGCCTCCATTCTGTGATTTCACACACCTCCATTCTGTGAATTCACACACCTCCATTCTGTGACTTCACACACCTCCATTCTGTGACTTCACACACCTCGATTCTGTGACTTCACACACCTCCATTCTATGACTTTACACACCTCCATTCTTATTTCAAAAACATCCATTCTATGACTTCACACACCTCCCTTCTGACTTCACACATCTCCATTCTGACTTCACACGCCTCTATTCTATGACTTCACACACCTCCGTTCTATGACTTAACACATATCCATCTGTGACTTCACACACCTCCATTCTATGACTTCACACACTTCCATTCTGTGACTTCACACACTTCAATTCTGTGACGAACACACCTCAATTCTCTGACTTCACACACCTCCAGTCTATGACTTCACACACCTCCATTTTGGCTTCACACACCTCCATTCTGTGACTTCACACACCTCCATTCTGGGACTTCACACCTCCATTCTGTGACTTCACACACCTCCATTCTGTGACTTCACACACCTCCATTCTGTGACTTCACACACCTCAATTCTGTGACTTCACAGACTTCCATTCTATGACTTCACAGACCTCCATTCTCTGCCTTCACACACCTCCATTCTGTGACTTCACACACCTCAATTCTGTGACTTCACACACCTTCATTCTATAACTTCACAAAACTCCATTCTGTGATTTCACACACCTCCATTCTATGACTTCACACACCTCCATTCTAAAACTTCACACACCTCCATTCTATGATTTCACACATCTCCATTCTGTGACTTCACACACCTCCATTCTATGACTTCACACACCTCCATTCTATGACTTCACACTCCTCCATTCTGACTTCACACACCTCCATTCTGTGACTTCACACACCTCCATTCTATGACTTCACACACCTCCATTCTAGAACTTCACACACCTCCATTTTGTGACTTCTCCCACCTCCATTCTATGACTTCACACACCTCCATTCTATGACTTCACACACCTCCATTCTGACTTCACACACCTCCATTCAATGATTTCACACACCTCCATTCTGACTTCACACACCTCCATTCTGTGACTTCACACATCTCCATTCTGTGAATTCACACACCTCCATTCTATGACTTCACAAACCTCCATTCTGTGACTTCACACACTTCAATTCTATGACTCACACACCTCCATTCTCTGACTTTACATACCTCCATTCTATGACTTCACACACCTCCATTTTTGGCTCCATTCTGTGACTTCACACACCTCCATTCTGTGACTTCACACACCTCCATTCCATAACTTCAGACACTTCCATTCTGTGACTTCACACACCTCCATTGTCTTACTTCACATACCTCCATTCTATGACTTCACACACCTCCATTTTGGCTTCACAAAGCTCCATTCTGTGACTTCACACACCTCCATTCTGGGACTTCACACACCTCCATTCTGTGTCTTCACACACCTCCATTCTGTGTCTTCACACACCTCAATTCTGTGACTTCACACACCTCCATTCTTTGACTTCACAAAACTCCATTCTGTGACTTCACACACCTCCATTCTATGACTTCACACACCTCCATTCTGTGACTTCACACACCTCAATTCTAGAACTTCACACACCTCCATTCTATGATTTCACACACCACCATTCTATGACTTCACACACCTCCATTCTGACTTCACACACCTCCATTCTGTGACTTTACACACCTCCATTCTATGACTTCACACACCTCAATTTTGTGACTTCACACACCTCCATTCTATGACTTCACACACCTCCATTCGAGAACTTCACACACCTCCATTATGTGACTTCACACACCTCCATTCTATGACTTCACACACCTCAATTCTATGACTTCAAACACCTGAATTCTGTGACTTCACATACGTCCATTCTATGACTTCACACACCTCCATTCTGACTTCACACAACTCCATTCTGTGATTTCACACACCTCCATTCTCTGAATTCACACATCTCCATTCTGTGACTTCACACATCTCCATTCTGTGACTTCACACACCTCCATTCTGTGACTTCACACACCTCCATTCTGTGACTTCACACACCTATATTCTCTGACTTCACACACCTCCATTTTCTGACTTCACACACCTCCATTCTATGACTTCACACACCTCCATTTTGACTTCACACACCTCCATTTTATGACTTCACACACCTCCATTCTGTGACTTCACACACCTCCATTGTATGTCTTCACACACCTTCGTTCTATGACTTAACAAAACTCCATTCTATGTCTCCACACACCTCCATTCTATGACTTCACACACCTCCATTCTCTGACTTCACACACCTGAATTCTGTGACTTCACATACGTCCATTCTATGACTTCACACACCTCCATTCTGACTTCACACACCTCCATTCTATGACTTCACACACCTCCATTCTGACTTCACACAACTCCATTCTATGACTTCACACACCTCCATTCTATGAATTCACACATCTCCATTCTGTGACTTCACACATCTCCATTCTGTGACTTCACACACCTCCATTCTGTGACTTCACACACCTATATTCTCTGACTTCACACACCTCCATTTTCTGACTTCACACACCTCCATTCTATGACTTCACACACCTCCATTTTGACTTCACACACCTCCATTCTATGACTTCACACACCTCCATTCTGTGACTTCACACACCTCCATTCTATGACTTCAAACACCTGAATTCTGTGACTTCACACACCTCAATTCTGTGAGTTCACACACCTCTATTCTATGACTTCACACACCTCTATTCTGAGTTCACACACCTCCATTCTGTGACTTCACACACCTCCATTCTGTGACTTCACACACATCCATTCTGTGACTTCACACACCTCAATTCTGTGACTTCACAGACTTCCATTCTATGACTTCACACACCTCCATTCCCTGACTTCACACACCTCCATTCTGTGACTTCACACACCTCCATTCTGTGACTTCACACACCTCTATTCTATGACTTCACACACCTCCATTCTGAGTTCACACTCCTCCATTCTGTGACTTCACACACCTCCAATATGACTTCACACCGATCCATTCTATGACTTCACACACCTCCATTCTATGACTTCACAGACCTCAATTCTGTGCCTTCACACTTCTTTATTGTTTGACTTCACACACCTCCATTCTGTGACTTCACACACCTCCATTGTGAGTTCACACACCTCCATTCTGTGACTTCACGCCCCTCCATTCTGTGACTTCACACACCTCCATTCTGTGACTTCACACACCTCCATTCTGTGACTTCACACACCTCCATTCTATGACTTTACACACCTCAATTCTATGACTTCACACACCTCCATTCTACGACTTCACACACCTCCATTCTCTGACTTCATACATCTCCATTCTATGAGTTCACACAATTGCATTGTGACTTCACACACCTCCTTTCTATGACTTCACACATCTCCATTCTGACTTCACACACCTCCATTCTGACTTCACAAACATCAATTCTGTGACTTCACACACCTCCATTCTTTGACTTCACACACCTCCATTTTGAGTTCACACACCTGCATTCTGACTTCACAAACATCAATTCGGTGACGTCACACACATCCATTCTATGATTTCACAGGCCTCTATTCTATGACTTCACACACCTCCATTATATGACTTCACACACCTCCATTCTTTGACTTCACACACCTCCATTGTGAGTTCACACACCTCCATTCTGTGACTTCACACACCTCCATTCTGTGACTTCACACATCTCCATTCTGTGACTTCACGCACCGCCAATCTATGACTTCACACACCTCCATTCTGGGACTTCACACACCTCCATTCTGAGTTCACACACCTCCATTCTGTGACTTAACACACCTTCATTCTGTGACTTCACATACCTTCATTCTATGATTTCAAACACCTCCATTCTGTTACTTCACACACCTCAATTCTGTGACTTCACACACCTACATTATGACTTCACACACCTCCATTCTATGACTTCACACACCTCCATTCTGTGACTTCACAGACCTACATTCTGTGACTTCACACACCTCCATTCTGAGTTCACACACCTCCATTCTGTGACTTCCCACACCTGCAATCTGACTTCACACAGCTCCATTCTATGACTTCCCACACCTCCATTCCATGACTTCCCACATCTCCATTCGATGACTTCACACACCTCCATGCTTTGAGTTCACACACCTCCATTCTATGTGTTCACACACCTCTATTTGTGACTCTACACACCACATTTTGACTTCACAAACCTCCATTCTGTGATTTCACACACCTCCATTCTATGACTTCACACACCTTTATTGTTTGACTTCACACACCTCCATTCTTTGACTTCACACACCTCCATTCCATGACTTCACACACCTCCATTCTATGAGTTAACACACCACCATTCTATGAGTTCACACACCTCCATTTTGACTTCACACACCTCCATTCTATGACTTAACACACCTTCATTCTTACTTCAGAAACATCCATTCTTTGACTTCACGCACCTCCATTCTATGACTTCACAAATCTCTGTTCTGTGACTTCACACACCTCCATTCTGAGTTCACATACCTCCATTCTCTGACTTCACACACCTCCATTCTGTGACTTAACTCACCTCCATTCTAATACTTCACAGTCTCCATTCTGTGACTTCACACACCTCCATTCTATGACTTCACACACCTTCATTCTTACTTCAGAAACATCCATTCTTTGACTTCACGCACCTCCATTCTATGACTTCACAAATCTCTGTTCTGTGACTTCACACACCTCCATTCTGAGTTCACATACCTCCATTCTCTGACTTCACACACCTCCATTCTTTGACTTAACACACCTCCATTCTAATACTTCACAGACCTCCATTCTGTGCCTTCACACTCCTTTATTGTTTGACTTCACACACCTCCATTCTGTCACTTCACACACCTCCATTGTGAGTTCACACACCTCCATTCTGTGACTTCACGCACCTCCATTCTGTGACTTCACACACCTCCATTCTGTGACTTCACACACCTCCATTGTGTGACTTCACACACCTCCATTCTGTGACTTCACACACCTCCATTCTGTGACTTCACACACCTCCATTCTGTGACTTCACACACCTCCATTGTGTGACTTCACACACCTCCATTCTATGACTTCACACACCTCCATTCTGTGATTTCACACACCTCCATTCTGTGACTTCACACACCTCCATTTTGACTTCACACACTTCCATTCTTTGACTTCACACACCTCAATTCTGTGACTTCACACACCACCATTGTTTGACTTCACACACCTCCATTTTTGGACTTCACGCACCTCCATTCCATGACTTCACACATCTCCATTTTATGAGTCCACACATCTCAATTTTGACTTCACACACCTCTATTCTATGACTTCACACACCTTCATTCTACTTCAGAAACATCCATTCTATGACTTCACACACCTCCATTCTATGACATCACAAACCTCCATTCTGTGACTTCACACACCTCCATTCTGAGTTCACACACCTCAATTATGTGACTTCACACACGTCAATTCTGGCTTCACATACCTCCATTCTATGACTTCACACACTTCCATTCTTTGACTTCACAAAACTCCATTCTGTGACTTCACACACCTCCATTCTATGACTTCACACACCTCCATTCTGTGACTTCACACACCTCAATTCTAGAACTTCACACACCTCCATTCTATGATTTCACACACCACCATTCTATGACTTCACACACCTCCATTCTGACTTCACACACCTCCATTCTGTGACTTTACACACCTCCATTCTATGACTTCACACACCTCAATTTTGTGACTTCACACACCTCCATTCTATGACTTCACACACCTCCATTCGAGAACTTCACACACCTCCATTATGTGACTTCACACACCTCCATTCTATGACTTCACACACCTCAATTCTATGACTTCAAACACCTGAATTCTGTGACTTCACATACGTCCATTCTATGACTTCACACACCTCCATTCTGACTTCACACAACTCCATTCTGTGACTTCACACACCTCCATTCTCTGAATTCACACATCTCCATTCTGTGACTTCACACATCTCCATTCTGTGACTTCACACACCTCCATTCTGTGACTTCACACACCTCCATTCTGTGACTTCACACACCTATATTCTCTGACTTCACACACCTCCATTTTCTGACTTCACACACCTCCATTCTATGACTTCACACACCTCCATTTTGACTTCACACACCTCCATTTTATGACTTCACACACCTCCATTCTGTGACTTCACACACCTCCATTGTATGTCTTCACACACCTTCGTTCTATGACTTAACAAAACTCCATTCTATGTCTCCACACACCTCCATTCTATGACTTCACACACCTCCATTCTCTGACTTCACACACCTGAATTCTGTGACTTCACATACGTCCATTCTATGACTTCACACACCTCCATTCTGACTTCACACACCTCCATTCTATGACTTCACACACCTCCATTCTGACTTCACACAACTCCATTCTATGACTTCACACACCTCCATTCTATGAATTCACACATCTCCATTCTGTGACTTCACACATCTCCATTCTGTGACTTCACACACCTCCATTCTGTGACTTCACACACCTATATTCTCTGACTTCACACACCTCCATTTTCTGACTTCACACACCTCCATTCTATGACTTCACACACCTCCATTTTGACTTCACACACCTCCATTCTTTGACTTCACACACCTCCATTCTGTGACTTCACACACCTCCATTCTATGACTTCAAACACCTGAATTCTGTGACTTCACACACCTCAATTCTGTGAGTTCACACACCTCTATTCTATGACTTCACACACCTCTATTCTGAGTTCACACACCTCCATTCTGTGACTTCACACACCTCCATTCTGTGACTTCACACACATCCATTCTGTGACTTCACACACCTCAATTCTGTGACTTCACAGACTTCCATTCTATGACTTCACACACCTCCATTCCCTGACTTCACACACCTCCATTCTGTGACTTCACACACCTCCATTCTGTGACTTCACACACCTCTATTCTATGACTTCACACACCTCCATTCTGAGTTCACACTCCTCCATTCTGTGACTTCACACACCTCCAATATGACTTCACACCGATCCATTCTATGACTTCACACACCTCCATTCTATGACTTCACAGACCTCAATTCTGTGCCTTCACACTTCTTTATTGTTTGACTTCACACACCTCCATTCTGTGACTTCACACACCTCCATTGTGAGTTCACACACCTCCATTCTGTGACTTCACGCACCTCCATTCTGTGACTTCACACACCTCCATTCTGTGACTTCACACACCTCCATTCTGTGACTTCACACACCTCCATTCTATGACTTTACACACCTCAATTCTATGACTTCACACACCTCCATTCTACGACTTCACACACCTCCATTCTCTGACTTCATACATCTCCATTCTATGAGTTCACACAATTGCATTGTGACTTCACACACCTCCTTTCTATGACTTCACACATCTCCATTCTGACTTCACACACCTCCATTCTGACTTCACAAACATCAATTCTGTGACTTCACACACCTCCATTCTTTGACTTCACACACCTCCATTGTGAGTTCACACACCTGCATTCTGACTTCACAAACATAAATTCGGTGACGTCACACACATCCATTCTATGATTTCACAGGCCTCTATTCTATGACTTCACACACCTCCATTATATGACTTCACACACCTCCATTCTTTGACTTCACACACCTCCATTGTGAGTTCACACACCTCCATTCTGTGACTTCACACACCTCCATTCTATGACTTCACACACCTCCATTCTGTGACTTCACACACCTCCATTGTGTGACTTCACACACCTCCATTCTGTGACTTCACACACCTCCATTCTGTGACTTCACACACCTCCATTCTGTGACTTCACACACCTCCATTCTGTGACTTCACACACCTCCATTGTGTGACTTCACACACCTCCATTCTATGACTTCACACACCTCCATTCTGTGATTTCACACACCTCCATTCTGTGACTTCACACACCTCCATTTTGACTTCACACACTTCCATTCTTTGACTTCACACACCTCAATTCTGTGACTTCACACACCACCATTGTTTGACTTCACACACCTCCATTTTTGGACTTCACGCACCTCCATTCCATGACTTCACACATCTCCATTTTATGAGTCCACACATCTCAATTTTGACTTCACACACCTCTATTCTATGACTTCACACACCTTCATTCTACTTCAAAAACATCCATTCTATGACTTCACACACCTCCATTCTATGACATCACAAACCTCCATTCTGTGACTTCACACACCTCCATTCTGAGTTCACACACCTCAATTATGTGACTTCACACACGTCAATTCTGGCTTCACATACCTCCATTCTATGACTTCACACACTTCCATTCTTTGACTTCACAAAACTCCATTCTGTGACTTCACACACCTCCATTCTATGACTTCACACACCTCCATTGTGTGACTTCACACACCTCCATTCTGTGACTTAACACACCTTCATTCTGTGACTTCACATACCTTCATTCTATGATTTCAAACACCTCCATTCTGTTACTTCACACACCTCAATTCTGTGACTTCACACACCTACATTATGACTTCACACACCTCCATTCTATGACTTCACACACCTCCATTCTGTGACTTCACAGACCTACATTCTGTGACTTCACACACCTCCATTCTGAGTTCACACACCTCCATTCTGTGACTTCACACACCTGCAATCTGACTTCACACAGCTCCATTCTATGACTTCCCACACCTCCATTCCATGACTTCCCACATCTCCATTCGATGACTTCACACACCTCCATGCTTTGACTTCACACACCTCCATTCTATGTGTTCACACACCTCTATTTGTGACTCTACACACCACATTTTGACTTCACAAACCTCCATTCTGTGATTTCACACACCTCCATTCTATGACTTCACACACCTTTATTGTTTGACTTCACACACCTCCATTCTTTGACTTCACACACCTCCATTCCATGACTTCACACACCTCCATTCTATGAGTTAACACACCACCATTCTATGAGTTCACACACCTCCATTTTGACTTCACACACCTCCATTCTATGACTTAACACACCTTCATTCTTACTTCAGAAACATCCATTCTTTGACTTCACGCACCTCCATTCTATGACTTCACAAATCTCTGTTCTGTGACTTCACACACCTCCATTCTGAGTTCACATACCTCCATTCTCTGACTTCACACACCTCCATTCTGTGACTTAACTCACCTCCATTCTAATACTTCACAGTCTCCATTCTGTGACTTCACACACCTCCATTCTATGACTTCACACACCTTCATTCTTACTTCAGAAACATCCATTCTTTGACTTCACGCACCTCCATTCTATGACTTCACAAATCTCTGTTCTGTGACTTCACACACCTCCATTCTGAGTTCACATACCTCCATTCTCTGACTTCACACACCTCCATTCTTTGACTTAACACACCTCCATTCTAATACTTCACAGACCTCCATTCTGTGCCTTCACACTCCTTTATTGTTTGACTTCACACACCTCCATTCTGTCACTTCACACACCTCCATTGTGAGTTCACACACCTCCATTCTGTGACTTCACGCACCTCCATTCTGTGACTTCACACACCTCCATTCTGTGACTTCACACACCTCCATTGTGTGACTTCACACACCTCCATTCTGTGACTTCACACACCTCCATTCTGTGACTTCACACACCTCCATTCTGTGACTTCACACACCTCCATTCTGTGACTTCACACACCTCCATTGTGTGACTTCACACACCTCCATTCTATGACTTCACACACCTCCATTCTGTGATTTCACACACCTCCATTCTGTGACTTCACACACCTCCATTTTGACTTCACACACTTCCATTCTTTGACTTCACACACCTCAATTCTGTGACTTCACACACCACCATTGTTTGACTTCACACACCTCCATTTTTGGACTTCACGCACCTCCATTCCATGACTTCACACATCTCCATTTTATGAGTCCACACATCTCAATTTTGACTTCACACACCTCTATTCTATGACTTCACACACCTTCATTCTACTTCAAAAACATCCATTCTATGACTTCACACACCTCCATTCTATGACATCACAAACCTCCATTCTGTGACTTCACACACCTCCATTCTGAGTTCACACACCTCAATTATGTGACTTCACACACGTCAATTCTGGCTTCACATACCTCCATTCTATGACTTCACACACTTCCATTCTTTGACTTCACAAAACTCCATTCTGTGACTTCACACACCTCCATTCTATGACTTCACACACCTCCATTCTGTGACTTCACACACCTCAATTCTAGAACTTCACACACCTCCATTCTATGATTTCACACACCACCATTCTATGACTTCACACACCTCCATTCTGACTTCACACACCTCCATTCTGTGACTTTACACACCTCCATTCTATGACTTCACACACCTCAATTTTGTGACTTCACACACCTCCATTCTATGACTTCACACACCTCCATTCGAGAACTTCACACACCTCCATTATGTGACTTCACACACCTCCATTCTATGACTTCACACACCTCAATTCTATGACTTCAAACACCTGAATTCTGTGACTTCACATACGTCCATTCTATGACTTCACACATCTCCATTCTGTGACTTCACACACCTCCATTCTGACTTCACACAACTCCATTCTGTGACTTCACACACCTCCATTCTCTGAATTCACACATCTCCATTCTGTGACTTCACACATCTCCATTCTGTGACTTCACACACCTCCATTCTGTGACTTCACACACCTCCATTCTGTGACTTCACACACCTATATTCTCTGACTTCACACACCTCCATTTTCTGACTTCACACACCTCCATTCTATGACTTCACACACCTCCATTTTGACTTCACACACCTCCATTTTATGACTTCACACACCTCCATTCTGTGACTTCACACACCTCCATTGTATGTCTGCACACACCTTCGTTCTATGACTTAACACACCTTCATTCTTACTTCAGAAACATCCATTGTTTGACTTCACGCACCTCCATTCTATGACTTCACAAATCTCTGTTCTGTGACTTCACACACCTCCATTCTGAGTTCACATACCTCCATTCTCTGACTTCACACACCTCCATTCTGTGACTTAACTCACCTCCATTCTAATACTTCACAGTCTCCATTCTGTGACTTCACACACCTCCATTCTATGACTTCACACACCTTCATTCTTACTTCAGAAACATCCATTCTTTGACTTCACGCACCTCCATTCTATGACTTCACAAATCTCTGTTCTGTGACTTCACACACCTCCATTCTGAGTTCACATACCTCCATTCTCTGACTTCACAAACCTCCATTCTTTGACTTAACACACCTCCATTCTAATACTTCACAGACCTCCATTCTGTGCCTTCACACTCCTTTATTGTTTGACTTCACACACCTCCATTCTGTCACTTCACACACCTCCATTGTGAGTTCACACACCTCCATTCTGTGACTTCACGCACCTCCATTCTGTGACTTCACACACCTCCATTCTGTGACTTCACACACCTCCATTGTGTGACTTCACACACCTCCATTCTATGACTTCACACACCTCCATTCTGTGATTTCACACACCTCCATTCTGTGACTTCACACACCTCCATTTTGACTTCACACACTTCCATTCTTTGACTTCACACACCTCAATTCTGTGACTTCACACACCACCATTGTTTGACTTCACACACCTCCATTTTTGGACTTCACGCACCTCCATTCCATGACTTCACACATCTCCATTTTATGAGTCCACACATCTCAATTTTGACTTCACACACCTCTATTCTATGACTTCACACACCTTCATTCTACTTCAGAAACATCCATTCTATGACTTCACACACCTCCATTCTATGACATCACAAACCTCCATTCTGTGACTTCACACACCTCCATTCTGAGTTCACACACCTCAATTATGTGACTTCACACACGTCAATTCTGGCTTCACATACCTCCATTCTATGACTTCACACACTTCCATTCTTTGACTTCACACACCTCCATTCTTTGACTTCACACACCTCCATTGTGAGTTCACACACCTCCATTCTATGACTTCACAAACCTTCATTCTGACCTCACACACCTCCATTCTGAGATCACAAACATCAATTCTGTGACTTCACACACTTCCATTCTATCACTTCACACACCTCCATTCTTTGACTTCACACACCTCCATTTATGAGTTCACACACCTCCATTCTGTGACTTCACACACCTCCATTCTGTGACTTCACATATCTCCATTCTGTGACTTCACACACCGCCAATCTATGACTTCACACACCTCAATTCTGGGACTTCACACACCTCCATTCTGAGTTCACACACCTCCATTCTGTGACTTAACACACCTTCATTCTGTGACTTCACACACCTTCATTCTATGACTTCAAACACCTCCATTCTGTTACTTCACACACCTCAATTCCGTGACTTCACACTCCTACATTTTGACTTCACACACCTCCATTCTATGACTTCACACACCTCCATTCTATGACTTCACAAACCTCCATTCTGTGACTTCACACACCTCCATTCTGAGTTCACACACCTCCATTCTGTGACTTCACACACCTGCAATCTGACTTCACACAGCTCCATTCTCTGACTTCACACACCTCTATTGTGACTTCACACACCTCCATTCTATGAGTTCACACACCTCCATTCTGATTTCACACACATCCATTCTATGACTTCACACACCTCCATTCTGAATTCACACACCTCCATTCTATGACTTCACACATCTACATTCTGACTTCACACACCTCCATTCTGTGACTTCACACACCTCCATTCCATGACTTCACACACCTCCATTCTATGAGTTCACACACCACCATTCTATGAGTTCACACACCTCCATTTTGACTTCACACACCTCCATTCTATGACTTCACACACCTTCATTCTTACTTCAGAAACATCCATTCTTTGACTTCACGCACCTCCATTCTATGACTTCACAAATCTCCGTTCTGTGACTTCACACACCTCCATTCTGTGTTCACATACCTCCATTCTCTGACTTCACACACCTCCATTCAGTGACTTAACTCACCTCCATTCTAAGACTTCACAGACCTCCATTCTGTGCCTTCACACTCCTTTATTGTTTGACTTCACACACCTCCATTCTGTGACTTCACACACCTCCAATGTGAGTTCACACACCTCCATTCTGTGACTTCACGCACATCCATTCTGTGACTTCACACACTTCCATTCTGTGACTTCACACACCTCCATTCTGTGACTTCACACACCTCCATTCTATGATTTCACACACCTCCATTCTGTGATTTCACACACCTCCATTCTGTGACTTCCCACACCTCCATTTTGACTTCACACACTTCCATTCTTTGACTTCACACACCTCCATTCCGTGTCTTCATACTCCTCCATTCTATGACTTAACACACCTTCCTTCTTACTTCACAAACATCCATTCTATGACTTCACACACCTCCATTCTATGACTTCACAAACATCAATTCTGCGACTTCACACACCTCCATTCTGTGATTTCACACACCTCCATTCTGTGACTTCACACACCTCCATTTTGACTTCACACACTTCCATTCTTTGACTTCACACACCTCAATTCTGTGACTTCACACACCACCATTGTTTGACTTCACACACCTCCATTTTTGGACTTCACGCACCTCCATTCCATGACTTCACATACTCCATTGTATGAGTCCACACACCTCAATTTTGACTTCACACACCTCTGTTCTATGACTTCACACACCTTCATTCCACTTCAGAAACATCCATTCTATGACTTCACACACCTCCATTCTATGACTTCACAAACCTCCATTCTGTGACTTCACACACCTCCATTCTGAGTTCACACACCTCAATTATGTGACTTCACACACCTCAATTCTGGCTTCACATACCTCCATTCTATGACTTCACACACTTCCATTCTTTGACTTCACACACCTCCATTCTTTGACTTCACACACCTCCATTGTGATTTCACACACCTCCATTCTATGACTTCAAAGACCTCCATTCTGTGCCTTCACACTCCTCCATTCTATGACTTAACAAACCTTCATTCTTACTTCAGAAACATCCATTCTTTGACTTCACGCACCTCCATTCTATGACTTCACAAATCTCTGTTCTGTGACTTCACACACCTCCATTCTGAGTTCACATACCTCCATTCTCTGACTTCACACACCTCCATTCTGTGAATTAACACACCTCCATTCTAATACTTCACAGTCTCCATTCTGTGACTTCACACATCTCCATTCTATGACTTCACACACCTTCATTCTTACTTCAGAAACATCCATTCTTTGACTTCACGCACCTCCATTCTATGACTTCACAAATCTCTGTTCTGTGACTTCACACACCTCCATTCTGAGTTCACATACCTCCATTCTCTGACTTCACACACCTCCATTCTTTGACTTAACACACCTCCATTCTAATACTTCACAGACCTCCATTCTGTGCCTTCACACTCCTTTATTGTTTGACTTCACACACCTCCATTCTGTCACTTCACACACCTCCATTCTGTGACTTCACGCACCTCCATTCTGTGACTTCACGCACCTCCATTCTGTGACTTCACACACCTCCATTGTGTGACTTCACACACCTCCATTGTGTGACTTCACACACCTCCATTCTGTGATTTCACACACCTCCATTCTGTGATTTCACACACCTCCATTCTCTGACTTCACACACCTCCATTTTGACTTCACACACTTCCATTCTTTGACTTCACACACCTCAATTCTGTGACTTCACACACCACCACTGTTTGACTTCACACACCTCCATTTTTGGACTTCACGCACCTCCATTCCATGACTTCACACATCTCCATTTTATGAGTCCACACTTCTCAATTTTGACTTCACACACCTCTATTCTATGACTTCACACACCTTCATTCTACTTCAGAAACATCCATTCTATGACTTCACACACCTCCATTCTATGACATCACAAACCTCCATTCTGTGACTTCACACACCTCCATTCTGAGTTCACACACCTCAATTATGTGACTTCACACACGTCAATTCTGGCTTCACATACCTCCATTCTATGACTTCACACACTTCCATTCTTTGACTTCACACACCTCCATTCTTTGACTTCACACACCTCCATTGTGAGTTCACACACCTCCATTCTATGACTTCACAAACCTCCATTCTGACTTCACACACCTCCATTCTGAGATCACAAACATCAATTCTGTGACTTCACACACTTCCATTCTATCACTTCACACACCTCCATTCTTTGACTTCACACACCTCCATTGTGAGTTCACACACCTCCATTCTGTGACTTCACACACCTCCATTCTGTGACTTCACACATCTCCATTCTGTGACTTCACACAGCGCCAATCTATGACTTCACACACCTCAATTCTGGGACTTCACACACCTCCATTCTGAGTTCACACACCTCCATTCTGTGACTTAACACACCTTCATTCTGTGACTTCACACACCTTCATTCTATGACTTCAAACACCTCCATTCTGTTACTTCACACACCTCAATTCCGTGACTTCACACACCTACATTTTGACTTCACACACCTCCATTCTATGACTTCACACACCTCCATTCTATGACTTCACAAACCTCCATTCTGTGACTTCACACACCTCCATTCTGAGTTCACACACCTCCATTCTGTGACTTCACACACCTGCAATCTGACTTCACACAGCTCCATTCTATGACTTCACACACCTCTATTGTGACTTCACACACCTCCATTCTATGAGTTCACACACCTCCATTCTGATTTCACACACATCCATTCTATGACTTCACACACCTCCATTCTGAATTCACACACCTCCATTCTATGACTTCACACATCTACATTCTGACTTCACACACCTCCATTCTGTGACTTCACACACCTCCATTCCATGACTTCACACACCTCCATTCTATGAGTTCACACACCACCATTCTATGAGTTCACACACCTCCATTTTGACTTCACACACCTCCATTCTATGACTTCACACACCTTCATTCTTACTTCAGAAACATCCATTCTTTGACTTCACGCACCTCCATTCTATGACTTCACAAATCTCCGTTCTGTGACTTCACACACCTCCATTCTGTGTTCACATACCTCCATTCTCTGACTTCACACACCTCCATTCTGTGACTTAACTCTCCTCCATTCTAAGACTTCACAGACCTCCATTCTGTGCCTTCACACTCCTTTATTGTTTGACTTCACACACCTCCATTCTGTGACTTCACACACCTCCAATGTGAGTTCACACACCTCCATTCTGTGACTTCACGCACCTCCATTCTGTGACTTCACACACTTCCATTCTGTGACTTCACACACCTCCATTCTGTGACTTCACACACCTCCATTCTATGATTTCACACACCTCCATTCTGTGATTTCACACACCTCCATTCTGTGACTTCCCACACCTCCATTTTGACTTCACACACTTCCATTCTTTGACTTCACACACCTCCATTCCGTGCCTTCACACTCCTCCATTCTATGACTTAACACACCTTCCTTCTTACTTCACAAACATCCATTCTATGACTTCACACACCTCCATTCTATGACTTCACAAACATCAATTCTGCGACTTCACACACCTCCATTCTGTGACTTCACACACCTCCATTCTATGACTTCACACACCTCCATTCTATGACTCCACACACCTCCATTCTGTGACTTCACACACCTCAATTCTGTGACTTCACACACCTCCATTCTGTGACTTCACACAACTCTATCCTGTGACTTCACACACCACCATTGTTTGACTTCACACACCTCAATTTTTGGACTATACGCACCTCCATTCCATGACTTCACACACCTCCATTCGATGACTTCACACACCTCTATGTTTGACTTCACACACCTCCATTCCATGAGTTCACACACCTCCATTTGTGACTCTACACACCACATTTTTGACTTCACAAACCTCCACTCTGTGCTTTCACACACCTCCATTCTGTGACTTCACACACCTTTATTGTTTGACTTCACACACCTCCATTCTTTGACTTCACACACCTCCATTCCATGACTTCATACCCCTCCATGGTATGAGTTCACACACCACCATTCTATGAGTTCACACACCTCCATTTTGACTTCACACACCTCCATTCTATGACTTCACACACCTTCATTCTTACTTCAGAAACATCCATTCTTTGACTTCACGCACCTCCATTCTATGAGTTCACAAATCTCCGTTCTGTGACTTCACACACCCCCATTCTGAGTTCACATACCTCCATTCTCTGACTTCACACACCTCCATCCTGTGACTTAACACACCTCCATTCTAATACTTCACAGACCTCCATTCTGTGCCTTCACACTCCTTTATTGTTTGACTTCACACACCTCCATTCTGTGACTTTACACACCTCCATTGTGAGTTCACACTCCTCCATTCCGTGACTTCACGCACCTCCATTCTGTGACTTCACACACCTCCATTCTGTGACTTCACACACTTCCATTCTGTGACTTCACACACCTCCATTCTATGACTTCACACACCTCCATTCTGACTTCACACACCTCCATTCTGACTTCACAAACATCAATTCTGTGACTTCACACACTTCCATTCTATGAGTTCACACACCTCCATTCTGAGTTCACACACCACCATTCTGTGACTTCACACACCTCCAATCTGACTTCACACCGCTCCATTCTATGACTTCACACACCTCCATTCTGTGACTTAACACACCTCCATTCTATGACATCACAGACCTCAATTCTGTGCCATCACACTTCTTTATTATTTGACTTCACACACCTCCATTCTGTGACTTCACACACCTCCAATGTGAGTTCACACACCTCCATTCTGTGACTTCACGCACCTCCATTCTGTGACTTCACACACCTCCTTTCTGTGACTTCACACACCTCCATTCTGTGACTTCACACACCTCCATTCTATGACTTTACACACCTCAATTCTATGACTTCTCACACCTCCATTCTATGACTTCACACACCTCCATTCTGTGACTTCATACATCTCCATTCTATGAGTTCACACAGTTGCATTGTGACTTCACACACCTCCTTTCTATGACTTCACACACCTCCATTCTGACTTCACACACTTCCATTCTGACTTCACAAACATCAATTCTGTGACTTCACACACCTCCATTCTTTGACTTCACACATCTCCATTGTGAGTTCACACACCTGCATTCTGACTTCACAAACCTCAATTCGGTGACGTCACACACCTCCATTCTATGATTTCACACGCCTCCTTTCTATGACTTCACACACCTCCATTACATGACTTCACAAACCTCCATTCTGACTTCACACACCTCCATTCTGAGATCACAAACATCAATTCTGTGACTTCACACACCTCCATTCTATGACTTCACACACCTCCATTCTTTGACTTCACACACCTCCATTGTGAGTTCACACACCTCCATTCTGTGACTTCACAGACCTCCATTCTGTGACTTCACACATCTCCATTCTGTGACTTCACACACCGCCAATCTATGACTTCACACACCTCCATTCTGGGACTTCACACACCTCCATTCTGAGTTCACACACCTCCATTCTGTGACTTAACACACCTTCATTCTGTGACTTCACACACCTTCATTCTATGACTTCAAACACCTCCATTCTGTTACTTCACACACCTTAATTCTGTGACTTCACACACCTACATTATGACTTCACACACCTCCATTCTATGACTTCACACACCTCCATTCTATGACTTCACAAAACTCCATTCTGTGACTTCACACACCTCCATTCTGAGTTCACACACCTCCATTCTTTGACTTCACACACCTCCAATCTGACTTCACACAGCTCCATTCTATGACTTCACCCACCTCCATTCTGTGACTTCACACACATCCATTCTATGACTTCACACACCTCCATTGTGACTTCACACACCTCCATTCTATGAGTTCACACACCTCCATTCTGACTTCACACACATCCATTCTATGACTTCAAACACCTCCTTTCTGACTTCACACACCTCCATTCTATGACTTCACACATCTACATTCTGACTTCACACACCTCCATTCTGTGACTTCACACACCTCCATTCCATGACTTCCCACAACTCCATTCGATGATTTCACACACCTCCATGCTTTGACTTCACACACATCCATTCTATGAGTTCACACACCTCCATTTTTGACTCTACACACCACCTTTTTGACTTCACAAACCTCCATTCTGTGATTTCACACACCTCCATTCTGTGACTTCACACACCTTTATTGTTTGACTTCACACACCTCCATTCTTTGATTTCACACACCTATATTCTTACTTCAGAAACATCCATTCTTTGACTTCACGCACCTCCATTCTATGACTTCACAAATCTCCGTTCTGTGACTTAACACACCTCCATTCTAAGACTTCACAGACCTCCATTCTGTGCTTTCATACTCCTTTATTGTTTGACTTCACACACCTCCATTCTGTGACTTCACACACCTCCATTGTGAGTTCACACACCTCCATTCTGTGACTTCACACACATCCATTCTATGACTTCACACACCTCCATTCTGTGATTTCACACAGCTCCATTCTCTGACTTCACACACCTCCATTTTGACTTCACACACTTCCATTCTTTGACTTCACACACCTCAATTCTGTGACTTCACAAACCACCATTGTTTGACTTCACACACGTCCATTCCATGACTTCACATATCTCCATTTTATGAGTCCACACACCTCAATTTTGTCTTCACACACCTCTATTCTCTGACTTCACACACCTTCATTCTACTTCAGAAACATCCATTCTATGACTTCACACACCTCCATTCTAGGACTTCACAAACCTCCATTCTGTGACTTCACACACCTCCATTCTGAGTTCACACACCTCAATTATGTGACTTCACACACCTCAATTCTGGCTTCACATACATCCATTCTATGACTTCACACACTTCCATTCTTTGACTTCACACACCTTCATTCTTTGACTTCACACACCTCCATTGTGAGTTCACACACCTGCATTCTATGACTTCACAGAACTCCATTCCGTGCCTTCACACACCTCCATTCTATGACTTAACACACCTTCCTTCTTACTTCACAAACATCCATTCTATGACTTCACACACCTCCATTCTATGACTTCACAAACATCAATTCTGCGACTTCACACACCTCCATTCTGTGATTTCACACACCTCCATTCTGTGACTTCACACACATCCATTTTGACTTCACACACTTCCATTCTTTGACTTCACACACCTCCATTCTGTGACTGCACACACCACCATTGTTTGACTTCACACACCTCCATTTTTGGTCTACACGCACCTCCATTTCATGACTTCACACATCTCCATTTTATGAGTTCACACACCTCCATTTTGACTTCACACACCTCCATTCTATGACTTCACACACCTTCATACTACTTCAGAAACATCCATTCTATGACTTTACACACCTCCATTTTATGACTTCAGAAACCTCCATTCTGTAACTTCACACACCTCCATTATGAGGTCACACACCTCAATTTTGTGACTTCACACACCTCAATTCTGGCTTCACGCACCTCCATTCTATGACTTCACACACTTCCATTCTATGACTTCACACACCTCCCTTCTTTGACTCCACACACCTCCATTGTGAGTTCACACACCTCCATTCTCTGACTTCACACACCTCTATTCTTTGACTTCACACATCTCCATTCTGTGACTTCACACATCTCCATTCTATGAGTTCACACAATTGCATTGTGATTTCACACACCTCCATTCTATGACTTCAAACACCTCCATTCTGTGACTTCACACACCTCAATTCTCTGACTTCACAAACATCAATTCTGTGACATCACACACCTCCATTCTATGACTTCACACACCTCCATTCTGTGACTTCACACACCTCCATTCTATGACTTCACACACCTCCATTCTGTGACTTCACACATCTCCATTCTATGAGTTCACACAATTGCATTGTGACTTCACACACCTCCTTTCTATGACTTCACACACCTCCATTCTGACTTCACACACCTCCATTCTAACTTCACAAACATCAATTCTATGACTTCACACACCTCCATTCTTTGACTTCACACACCTCCATTGTGAGTTCACACACCTGCATTCTGACTTCACAAACATCAATTCGGTGACTTCACACACCTCCATTCTTTGACTTCACACACCTCCATTCTATGACTTCACAAACCTCCATTCTGACTTCACACACCTCCATTCTGACTTCACACACCTCCATTCTATGACTTCACACCCCTCCATTCTATGACTTCACACCCTTCCATTCTTTGACTTCACACACCTCCATTCTTTGACTTCCCACACCTACAATGGTAGTTCACATACCTCTACTCGAAGCCTTCACACACCTCCATTCTTTGTCTTCACACACCTCCATTCAATGACTTAACACACCTTCATTCTTACTTCACAAACATCCATTCTATGACTTCACACACCGCCATTCTATGACTACACACACCTCCAATCTATGACTTCAAACACCTCCATTCTGTGACTTCACACACCTCAATTCTGTGACTTCACACACCTCCATTCTATGACTTCACACACCTCCATTCTATGACTTCACACACCTTCATTCTTACTTCAGAAACATCCATTCTATGACTTCACGCACCTCCGTTCTATGACTTCACAAATCTCCGTTCTGTGACTTCACACACATCCATTCGGAGTTCACACACCTCCAATCTCTGACTTCACACACCTCCACTCTGTGACTTAACACACCTCCATTCTATGACTTCACAGACCTCCATTCTGTGCCTTCACACTCCTTTATTTTTTGACTTCACACACCTCCATTCTGTGACTTCACACACCTCCATTGTGAGTTCACACACCTCCATTCAGTGACTTCACACACCTCCATTCTGAGACATCACACACCTCCATTCTGTGACTTCACACACCTCCATTCTGTGACTTCACACACCTCCATTCTGTGACTTCACACACATCCATTTTGACTTCACACACTTCCATTCTTTGACTTCACACACCTCCATTCTGTGACTGCACACACCACCATTGTTTGACTTCACACACCTCCATTTTTGGACTACACGCACCTCCATTTCATGACTTCACACATCTCCATTTTATGAGTTCACACACCTCCATTTTGACTTCACACACCTCCATTCTATGACTTCACACACCTTCATACTACTTCAGAAACATCCATTCTATGACTTCACACACCTCCATTTTATGACTTCAGAAACCTCCATTCTGTAACTTCACACACCTCCATTCTGAGGTCACACACCTCAATTTTGTGACTTCACACACCTCAATTCTGGCTTCACGCACCTCCATTCTATGACTTCACACACTTCCATTCTATGACTTCACACACCTCCATTCTTTGACTCCACACACCTCCATTGTGAGTTCACACACCTCCATTCTCTGACTTCACACACCTCTATTCTTTGACTTCACACATCTCCATTCTGTGACTTCACACATCTCCATTCTATGAGTTCACACAATTGCATTGTGATTTCACACACCTCCATTCTATGACTTCAAACACCTCCATTCTGTGACTTCACACACCTCAATTCTGTGACTTCACAAACATCAATTCTGTGACATCACACACCTCCATTCTATGACTTCACACACCTCCATTCTGTGACTTCACACACCTCCATTCTATGACTTCACACACCTCCATTCTGTGACTTCACACATCTCCATTCTATGAGTTCACACAATTGCATTGTGACTTCACACACCTCCTTTCTATGACTTCACACACCTCCATTCTGACTTCACACACCTCCATTCTAACTTCACAAACATCAATTCTATGACTTCACACACCTCCATTCTTTGACTTCACACACCTCCATTGTGAGTTCACACACCTGCATTCTGACTTCACAAACATCAATTCGGTGACTTCACACACCTCCATTCTTTGACTTCACACACCTCCATTCTATGACTTCACAAACCTCCATTCTGACTTCACACACCTCCATTCTGACTTCACACACCTCCATTCTATGACTTCACACCCCTCCATTCTATGACTTCACACCCTTCCATTCTTTGACTTCACACACCTCCATTCTTTGACTTCCCACACCTACAATGGTAGTTCACATACCTCTACTCGAAGCCTTCACACACCTCCATTCTTTGTCTTCACACACCTCCATTCAATGACTTAACACACCTTCATTCTTACTTCACAAACATCCATTCTATGACTTCACACACCGCCATTCTATGACTACACACACCTCCAATCTATGACTTCAAACACCTCCATTCTGTGACTTCACACACCTCAATTCTGTGACTTCACACACCTCCATTCTATGACTTCACACACCTCCATTCTATGACTTCACACACCTTCATTCTTACTTCAGAAACATCCATTCTATGACTTCACGCACCTCCGTTCTATGACTTCACAAATCTCCGTTCTGTGACTTCACACACATCCATTCGGAGTTCACACACCTCCAATCTCTGACTTCACACACCTCCACTCTGTGACTTAACACACCTCCATTCTATGACTTCACAGACCTCCATTCTGTGCCTTCACACTCCTTTATTTTTTGACTTCACACACCTCCATTCTGTGACTTCACACACCTCCATTGTGAGTTCACACACCTCCATTCAGTGACTTCACACACCTCCATTCTGAGACATCACACACCTCCATTCTGTGACTTCACACACCTCCATTCTGTGACTTCACACACCTCCATTCTGTGACTTCACACACATCCATTTTGACTTCACACACTTCCATTCTTTGACTTCACACACCTCCATTCTGTGACTGCACACACCACCATTGTTTGACTTCACACACCTCCATTTTTGGACTACACGCACCTCCATTTCATGACTTCACACATCTCCATTTTATGAGTTCACACACCTCCATTTTGACTTCACACACCTCCATTCTATGACTTCACACACCTTCATACTACTTCAGAAACATCCATTCTATGACTTCACACACCTCCATTTTATGACTTCAGAAACCTCCATTCTGTAACTTCACACACCTCCATTCTGAGGTCACACACCTCAATTTTGTGACTTCACACACCTCAATTCTGGCTTCACGCACCTCCATTCTATGACTTCACACACTTCCATTCTATGACTTCACACACCTCCATTCTTTGACTCCACACACCTCCATTGTGAGTTCACACACCTCCATTCTCTGACTTCACACACCTCTATTCTTTGACTTCACACATCTCCATTCTGTGACTTCACACATCTCCATTCTATGAGTTCACACAATTGCATTGTGATTTCACACACCTCCATTCTATGACTTCAAACACCTCCATTCTGTGACTTCACACACCTCAATTCTGTGACTTCACAAACATCAATTCTGTGACATCACACACCTCCATTCTATGACTTCACACACCTCCATTCTGTGACTTCACACACCTCCATTCTATGACTTCACACACCTCCATTCTGTGACTTCACACATCTCCATTCTATGAGTTCACACAATTGCATTGTGACTTCACACACCTCCTTTCTATGACTTCACACACCTCCATTCTGACTTCACACACCTCCATTCTAACTTCACAAACATCAATTCTATGACTTCACACACCTCCATTCTTTGACTTCACACACCTCCATTGTGAGTTCACACACCTGCATTCTGACTTCACAAACATCAATTCGGTGACTTCACACACCTCCATTCTTTGACTTCACACACCTCCATTCTATGACTTCACAAACCTCCATTCTGACTTCACACACCTCCATTCTGACTTCACACACCTCCATTCTATGACTTCACACCCCTCCATTCTATGACTTCACACCCTTCCATTCTTTGACTTCACACACCTCCATTCTTTGACTTCCCACACCTACAATGGTAGTTCACATACCTCTACTCGAAGCCTTCACACACCTCCATTCTTTGTCTTCACACACCTCCATTCAATGACTTAACACACCTTCATTCTTACTTCACAAACATCCATTCTATGACTTCACACACCTCCATTCTATGACTACACACACCTCCAATCTATGACTTCAAACACCTCCATTCTGTGACTTCACACACCTCAATTCTGTGACTTCACACACCTCCATTCTATGACTTCACACACCTCCATTCTATGACTTCACACACCTTCATTCTTACTTCAGAAACATCCATTCTATGACTTCACGCACCTCCGTTCTATGACTTCACAAATCTCCGTTCTGTGACTTCACACACATCCATTCGGAGTTCACACACCTCCAATCTCTGACTTCACACACCTCCACTCTGTGACTTAACACACCTCCATTCTATGACTTCACAGACCTCCATTCTGTGCCTTCACACTCCTTTATTTTTTGACTTCACACACCTCCATTCTGTGACTTCACACACCTCCATTGTGAGTTCACACACCTCCATTCAGTGACTTCACACACCTCCATTCTGAGACATCACACACCTCCATTCTGTTACTTCACACACCTCCATTCTGTGACTTCACACACCTCCATTCTGTGACTTCACACACTTCCATTCTTTGACTTCACACACCTCCATTCTGTGACTTCACACACCACCATTTCTTGACTTCATACACGTCCATTTTTGGACTTCACGCACCTCCATTCCATGAATTCACACATCTCCATTTTATGAGTTCACACACCTCCATTTTGTCTTCACACACCTCCCTTCTATGACTTCACACACCTTAATTCTACTTCAGAAACATCCATTCTATGACTTCACACACCTCCATTCTATGACATCACAAACCTCCATTCTGTGACTTCACACACCTCCATTCTGAGTTCACACACCTCAATTCTGTGACTTCACACACCACAATTCTGGCTTCACACACCTCCATTATATGACTTCACACACTTCCATTCTATGACTTCACACACCTCCATTCTTTGACTTCACTCACCTCCATTGTGAGTTCACACACCTCTATTCTGTGACTTCACACATCTCCATTCTGTGACTTCACACATCTCCATTCTGTGACTTCACACACCTCCATTCTGTGACTTCACACACCTCCATTCTATGAATTCACACATCTCCATTCTGTGACTTCACACACCTCTATTCTATGACTTCCCACACCTCCATTCTGGGACTTCACACACCTCCATTCTGAGTTCACACACCTCCATTCTGTGACTTAACACACCTTCATTGTGTGACTTCACACACCTTCATTCTATGACTTCACAAACCTCCATTCTATGACTTCACACACCTCCATTCTATGACTTCACGCACCTCCATTCTTTGACTTCGCACACCTCCATTCTATGATTTCACACACCTCCATTCTATGACTTCACACACCTCCATTCTATGACTTCACAAACCTCCATTCTGACTTCACACACCTCCATTCTGACTTCACAAACATCAATTCTGTGACTTCACACACCTCCATTCTGTCACTTCACACACCTCCATTCTACGACTTCACAAACCTCCATTCTCAGACTTCACAAACCTCCATTCTGACTTCACACACCTCCATTCTGACTTCACAAACATCAATTCTGTGACTTCACACACCTCCATTCTATGACTTCACACACCTCCATTCTATGACTTCATACACTTCCATTCTTTGACTTCACACACCTCCATTCTTTGATTTCACACACCTCCATTGTTAGTTCACACACCTCCATTCTATGACTTCACACACCGCCATTCTGACGTCACACAGCTCCATTCTATGACTTCACACACCTCCATTCTGTGACTTCACACACCTCCATTCTATGACTTAACACACCTTCATTCTTACTTCACAAACATCCATTCTATGACTGCACACACCTCCATTCTATGACTTCACACACCTCCATTCTATGACTTCACACACCTCCATTCCGTGACTTCACACTCCTCGATTCTGAGTTCACACACCTCCATTCTGTGACTTCACATACCTCCAATCTGACTTCACATAGCTCCATTCTATGACTTCACACACCTTCATTCTGTGACTTCACACACCTCCATTCTATGACTTCACACACCTCCATTGTGACTTCACACACCTCCCTTCTATGTGTTCACCCTCCTCCATTCTGACTTCACACACATCCACTCTATGACTTCATACACCTCCATTCTGACTTCACACACCTCCATTCTATGACTTCTCACGTCTACATTCTGACTTCACACACCTCCATTCTGTGACTTCACACACCTCCATTCCATGACTTCCCACACCTCCATTCGATGACTTCACACACCTCCATTCTTTGACTTCACACACCTCCATTCTATGCGTTCACACACCTCCATTTGGGACTCTACACACCACCTTTTTGACTTCACAAACCTCCATTCTGTGATTTCACACACCTCCATTCTGTGACTTCAGACACATTTATTGTTTGACTTCACACACCTTCATTTTTGACTTCACACACCTCCATTCCATGACTTCACACCCCTCCATTCTATGAGTTCACACACCTCCATTTTGACTTCAGACACCTCCATTCTATGACTTCAGACACCTTCATTCTTACTTCAGAAACATCCATTCTATGACTTCACGAACCTCCATTCTATGCTTCACAAATCTCCGTTCTGTGACTTAACACACCTCCATTCTGAGTTCACAGACCTCCATGCTGTGCCTTCACACTCCTTTATTGTTTGACTTCACACACCTCCATTCTGTGACTTCACACACCTCCATTGTGAGTCCACACACCTCCATTCTGTGACTTCACGCTCCTCCATTCTGTGACTTCACACACCTCCATTCTGTGACTTCACACACCTTCATTCTATGACTTCACACACCTTCATTCTATGACTTTACACACCTCAATTCTATGACTTCACACACCTCCATTCTATGAATTCACACACCTCCATTCTATGACTTCACACACCTCCATTCTATGACTTCAAACACCTCCATTCTGTGACTTCACACACCTCAATTCTGTGACTTCACACACCTCCATTATGACTTCACCCACCTCCATTCTATGACTTCACACACCTCCATTCTATGACCTCACACACCTCCATTCTACGACTTCACACACCTCCATTCTGTGACTTCACACACCTCCATTCTATGAGTTCACACAATTGCATTGTGACTTCACACACCTCCTTTCTATGACTTCACACACCTCCATTCTGACTTCACACACCTCCATTCTGACTTCACAAACATAAATTCTGTGACTTCACACACCTCCATTCTTTGACTTCACACACCTCCATTGTGAGTTCTCACACCTGCATTCTGACTTCACAAACATCAATTCGGTGACTTCACACACCTCCATTCTATGATTTCACACACCTCCATTCTATGACTTCACACACCTCCATTATATGACTTCACAAACCTCCATTCTGACTTCACACACCTCCATTCTGAGATCACAAACATCAATTCTGTGACTTCACACACCTCCATTCTATGACTTCACACACCTCCATTCTTTGACTTCACACACCTCCATTGTGAGTTCACACACCTCCATTCTGTGACTTCACACACCTCCATTCTGTGACTTCACACATCTCCAATCTGTGACTTCACACACCTCCAATCTATGACTTCACACACCTCCATTCTGGGAATTCACACACCTCCATTCTGAGTTCACACACCTCCATTCTTTGACTTAACACACCTTCATTCTGTGACTTCACACACCTTCATTCTATGACTTCAAACACCTCCATTCTGTTACTTCACACACCTCAATTCTGTGACTTCACACACCTACATTATGACTTCACACACCTCCATTCTATGACTTCACACACCTCCATTCTATGACTTCACACACCTCCATTCAGTGACTTCACACACCTCCATTCTGAGATGACACACCTCCATTCTGTGACTTCACACACCACCAATCTGACTTTACACAGCTCCATTCTATGACTTCACACACCTCCATTCTGTGACTTCACACATCTCCATTCTATGACTTCACACACCTCTATTGTGACTTCACACACCTCCATTCTATGAGTTCACACACCTCCATTCTGACTTCACACACATCCATTCTATGACTTCACACACCTCCATTCTGACTTCACACACCTCCAATCTATGACTTCACACACCTCCATTCTGGGACTTCACACACCTCCATTCTGAGTTCACACACCTCCATTCTGTGACTTAACACACCTTCATTCTGTGACTTCACACACCTTCATTCTATGACTTCAAACACCTCCATTCTGTTACTTCACACACTTCAATTCTGTGACTTCACACACCTACATTATGACTTCACACACCTCCAATCTATGACTTCACACACCTCCATTCTGTGACTTCACACACCTCCATTCTATGACTTAACACACCTCCATTCTGTGACTTCACACATCTCCATTCTATGAGTTCACACAATTGCATTGTGACTTCACACACCTCCATTCTATGACTTAACACATCTTCATTCTGTGACTTCACACACCTCCATTCGATGACTTCACACACCTCTATGTTTGACTTCACACACCTCCATTCTATGAGGTCACACACCTCCATTTGTGACTCTACACACCACCTTTTTGACTTCACAAACCTCCATTCTGTGATTTCACACACCTCCATTCTGTGACTTCACACATCTTTGTTGTTTGGCTTCACACACCTCCATTCTTTGACTTCACACACCTCCATTCTATGACTTCACAAACGTCCATTCTGTGACTTCACACACCTCCATTCTGAGTTCACACACCTCAATTATGTGACTTCACACACCTCAATTCTGGCTTCACATACCTCCATTCTATGACTTCACACACTTCATTTCTTTGACTTCACACACCTCCATTCTTTGACTTCACACACCTCCATTGTGAGTTCGCACACCTCCATTCTATGACTTCACAGACCTCCATTCTGTGCCTTCACACACCTCCATTCTATGACTTAACACACCTTCCTTCTTACTTCACAAACATCCATTCTATGACTTCACACACCTCCATTCTATGACTTCACACACCTCCATTCTATGATTTCACACACCTCCATTCTGACTTCACACACCTCCATTCTGACTTCACACACCTCCATTCTATGACTTTACACACCTACATTCTATGACTTCACACCCTTCCATTCTTTGACTTCACACACCTCCATTATTTGACTTCCCACACCTCCAATGTTAGTTCACACACCTCCACTCGGTGCCTTCACACACCTCCATTCTTTGACTTCACACACCTCCATTCAATGAGTTCACACACCTCCATTTGTGACTTCAAACACCTCCATTCTATGACTTAACACACCTTCATTCTTACTTCACAAACATCCATTCTATGACTTCACACACCTCCATTCTATGACTACACACACCTCCATTCTATGACTTCAAACACCTCCATTCTGTGACTTCACACACCTCAATTCTGTGACTTCACACACCTCCATTCTATGAGTTCACACACCTCCATTCTATGAGTTCACACACCTCCATTTTGACTTCACACACCTCCATTCTATGACTTCACACACCTTCATTCTTACTTCAGAAACATCCATTCTATGACTTCACGCACCTCCGTTCTGTGACTTCACAAATCTCCGTTCTGTGACTTCACACACCTCCATTCTGAGTTCACACACCTCCATTCTCTGACTTCACACACCTCCATTCTGTGACTTAACACACCTCCATTCTATGACTTCACAGACCTCCATTCTGTGCCTTCACACTCCTTTATTGTTTGACTTCACACATCTGCATTCTGTGACTTCACACACCTCCATTGTGAGTTCACACACCTCCATTCAGTGACTTCACACACCTCCATTCTGTGACATCACACACCTCCATTCTGTGACTTCATACACCTCTATTCTGTGACTTCACACACCTCCATTCTATGACTTCACACACCTCCATTTTGACTTCACACACTTCCATTCTTTGACTTCACACACCTCCATTCTGTGACTTCACACACCACCATTGTTTGACTTCACACACCTCCATTTTTGGACTTCACGCAGCTCCATTCCATGAATTCACACATCTCCATTTTATGAGTTCACACACCTCCATTTTGACTTCACACACCTCCCTTCTATGACTTCACACACCTTCATTCTACTTCAGAAACATGCATACTATGACTTCACACACCTCCATTCTATGACTTCACAAACCTCCATTCTGTGACTTCACACACCTCCATTCTGAGTTCACACACCTCAATTCTGTGACTTCACACACCACAATTCTGGCTTCACACACCTCCATTTTATGACTTCACACACTTCCCTTCTATGACTTCACACACCTCCATTCTTTGACTGCACACACATCCATTGTGAGTTCACACACCTCCATTTTGTGACTTCACACACCTCCATTCTGTGAATTCACACATCTCCATTCTGTGACTTCACACACCTCCATTCTATGACTTCACACACCTCCATTCTATGAATTCACACATCTCCATTCTGTGACTTCACACACCTCTATTCTATGACTTCCCACACCTCCATTCTGGGACTTCACACACCTCCATTCTGAGTTCACACACCTCCATTCTGTGTCTTAACACACCTTCATTCTGTGACTTCATACACCTTCATTCTATGACTTCACACACTTCCATTCTATGACTTCACACACCTCCATTCTATGACTTCACACACCTCCATTCTATGACTTCACACACCTCCATTCTATGACTTCACAAACCTCCACTCTGACTTCACACACCTCCATTCTGACTTCACAAACATCAATTCTGTGACTTCACACACCTCCATTCTGTCACTTCACACACCTCCATTCTATGACTTCACACACCTCCATTCTATGACTTCACACACTTCCATTCTATGACTTCACACACCTCCATTCTTTGACTTCACACACCTGCATTGTTAGTTCACACACCTCCATTCTGTGACTTAACACACCTTCATTCTTTGACTTCACACACCTTCATTCTATGACTTCACACACCTCCATTCTATGTCTTCACACACCTCCATTCTGAGATCACAAACATCAATTCTGTGCCTTCACACACCTCCATTCTATGACTTCACACACCTCCATTCTTTGACTTCACACACCTCCATTGTGAGTTCACACACCTCCATTCTGTGACTTCACACACCTCCATTCTGTGACTTCTCACATCTCCATTCTGTGACTTCACACACCTTCAATCTATGACTTCACACAACTCCATTCTGGGACTTCACACACCTCCATTCTGAGTTCACACACCTCCATTTTGTGACTTAACAAACCTTCATTCTGTGACTTCACACACCTTCATTCTATGACTTCAAACACCTCCATTCTGTTACTTCACACACCTCAATTCTGTGACTTCACACACCTACATTATGATTTCACACACCTCCATTCGATGACTTCACACACCTCTATTCTGTGACTTCACACACCTCCATTTTGAGTTCACACCCCTCCATTCTGTGACTTCACACACCTCCAATCTGACTTCACACAGCTCCATTCTATGACTTCACACACCTCCATTCTGTGACTTCACACATCTCCATTCTATGACTTCACACACCTCCATTGTGACTTCACACACCTCCATTCTATGAGTTCACACACCTCCATTCTGACTTCACACACATCCATTCTATGACTTCACACACCTCCATTCTGACTTCACACACCTGCATTCTATGACTTCACACATCTACATTCTGACTTTACACACCTCCATTCTGTGACTTCACACACCTCCATTCCATGACTTCCCACACCTCCATTCGATGACTTCACACACCTCTATGTTTGACTTCACACACCTCTATTCTATGAGTTCACACACCTCCATTTGTGACTCTACACACCATCTTTTTGACTTCACAAACCTCCATTCTGTGATTTCACACACCTCCATTCTGTGACTTCACACACCTTTATTGTTTGACTTCACACACCTCATTCTTTGACTTCACACACCTCCATTCCATGACTTCACACACCTCCATTCTATGAGTTCACACACCACCATTCTATGAGTTCACACACCTCCATTTTGACTTCACAAACCTCCATTCTATGACTTCACACACCTTCATTCTTACTTCAGAAACATCCATTCTTTGACTTCACGCACCTCCATTCTATGACTTCACAAATCTCCGTTCTGTGACTTCACACACCTCCATTCTGAGTTCACATACCTCCATTCTCTGACGTCACACACCTCCATTCTGTGACTTAACACACCTCAATTCTAAGACTTCACAGACCTCCATTCTGTGCCTTCACACTCCTTTATTGTTTGACTTCACACACCTCCATTCTGTGACTTCAAACACCTCCATTGTGAGTTCACACTCCTCCATTCTGTGACTTCACGCACCTCCATTCCGTGACTTCACACACCTCCATTCTTTGACTTCACACACTTCCATTCTGTGACTTCACACATCTCCATTCTATGACTTCACACACCTCCATTCTGTGATTTCACACACCTCCATTCTGTGACTTCACACACCTCCATTTTAACTTCACACACTTCCATTCTTTGACTTCACACACCTCCATTCTGTGACTTCACACACCACCAATGTTTGACTTCACACAAGTCCATTTTTGGACTTCACGCACCTCCATTTCATGACTTCACACATCTCCATTTTATGAGTTCACACACCTCAATTTTGTCTTCACACACCTCCATTCTATGACTTCACACACCTCCATTCTGTGACTTCACAAACCTCCATTCTGTGACTTCACACACCTCCATTCTGAGTTCATACACCTCAATTATGTGACTTCACACACCTCAATTCTGGCTTCACATTCCTCCATTCTATGACTTCACACACCTCCATTCTATGACTTCACACACCTCCATTCTATGACTTCACACACCTCCATTCTGTGACTTCACACACCTCCATTCTGTGACTTCACACACCTCAATTCTGTGACTTCACACACCTCCATTCTGTGACTTCACACACCTCCATTCTGTGACTTCACACACCACCATTGTTTGACTTCACACACCTCCATTTTTGGACTTCACGCACCTCCATTCCATGACTTCACACATCTCCATTTTCTGAGTTCACACACCTCCATTTTGACTTCACACACCTCCATTCTATGACTTCACACACCTCCATTCTATGACTTCACAAACCTCCATTCTGTGACTTCACACACCTCCATTCTGAGTTCACACACCTCAATTCTGTGACTTCACACACCTCAATTCTGGCTTCACACACCTCCATTCTATGACTTCAAACACTTCCATTCTATGACTTCACACACCTCCATTCTTTGACTTCACACACCTCCATTGTGAGTTCACACACCTCCATTCTGTGACTTCACACACCTCCATTCTGTGACTTCACACACCTCCATTCTTTGACTTCACACATCTCCATACTGTGACTTCACACACGTCCATTCTATGACTTCACACACCTCCAATCTATGACTTCACACACCTCCATTCTGGGACTTCACACACCTCCATTCTGAGTTCACACACCTCCATTCTGTGACTTCACACACCTTCATTCTATGACTTCAAACACCTCCATTCTGTTACTTCACACACTTCAATTCTGTGACTTCACACACCTACATTATGACTTCACACACCTCCATTCTATGACTTCACACACCTCCATTCTGTGACTTCACACACCTCCATTCTATGACTTAACACACCTCCATTCTGTGACTTCACACATCTCCATTCTATGAGTTCACACAATTGCATTGTGACTTCACACACCTCCATTCTATGACTAAACAAACCTTCATTCTGTGACTTCACACACCTCCATTGTGAGTTCACACACCTCCATTCTGTCACTTCACACAAATCCATTCTGTGACTTCACACATCTCCAATCTGTGACTTCACACACCTCCAATCTATGACTTCACACACCTCCATTCTGGGACTTCACACACCTCCATTCTGAGTTCACACACCTCCATTCTGTGACTTAACACACCTTCATTCTGTGACTTCACACTCCTTCATTCTATGACTTCAAACACCTCCATTCTGTTACTTCACACACCTCAATTCTGTGACTTCACACACCTACATTATGACTTCACACACCTCCATTCTATGACTTCACACACCTCCATTCGATGACTTCACACACCTCTATGTTTGACTTCACACACCTCCATTCTGAGTTCACAAACCTCCATTCTGTGATTTCACACACCTCCATTCTGTGACTTCACACATCTTTGTTGTTTGACTTCACACACCTCCATTCTTTGACTTCACACACCTCCATTCTATGACTTCACAAACGTCCATTCTGTGACTTCACACACCTCCATTCTGAGTTCACACACCTCAATTATGTGACTTCACACATCTCAATTCTGGCTTCACATACCTCCATTCTATGACTTCACAAACTTCATTTCTTTGACTTCACACACCTCCATTCTTTGACTTCACACACCTCCATTGTGAGTTCACACACCTCCATTCTATGACTTCACAGACCTCCATTCTGTGTCTTCACACACCTCCATTCTATGACTTAACACACCTTCCTTCTTACTTCACAAACATCCATTCTATGACTTCACACACCTCCATTCTATGACTTCACACACTTCCATTCTATGACTTCACACACCTCCATTCTGTGACTGCACACACCACCATTGTTTGACTTCACACACCTCCATTTTTGGACTTCACGCACCTCCATTTCATGACTTCACACATCTCAATTTTATGAGTTCACACACCTCCATTTTGACTTCACACACTTCCATTCTATGACATCACACACCTTCATTCTACTTCAGAAACATCCTTTCTATGACTTCACACACCTCCATTCTATGACTTCACAAACCTCCCTTCTGTGACTTCACACACCTCCATTCTGAGTTCACACACCTCAATTCTGTGACTTCACACACCTCAATTCTGGCTTCACACACCTCCATTCTATGACTTCACACACTTCCATTCTATGACTTCACACACCTCCATTCTTTGACTTCACACACCTCCATTGTGAGTTCACACACCTCCATTCTGTGACTTCACACACCTCCATTCTTTGACTTCACACATCTCCATTCTGTGACTTCACACACCTCCATTCTATGACTTAACACACCTCCATTCTGTGACTTCACACATCTCCATTCTATGAGTTCACACAATTGCATTGTGACTTCACACACCTCCATTCTATGACTTCAAACACCTCCATTCTGTGACTTCACACTCCTCAATTCTGTGACTTCACAAACATCAATTCTGTGACTTCACACACCTCCATTCTATGACTTCACACACCTCCATTCTGTGACTTCACACACCTCCATTCTGTGACTTCACACATCTCCATTCTATGAGTTCACACAATTGCATTGTGACTTCACACACCTCCTTTCTATGACTTCACACACCTCCATTCTGACTTCACACACCTCCATTCTGACTTCACAAACATCAATTCTGTGACTTCACACACCTCCATTCGTTGACTTCACACACCTCCATTGTGAGTTCACACACCTGCATTCTGACTTCACAAACATCAATTCGGTGATTTCACACACCTCCATTCTATGATTTCACACGCCTCCATTCTATGACTTCACTCACCTACATTCTATGACTTCACAAACCTCCATTCTGAATTCACACACCTCCATTCTGACTTCACACACCTCCATTCTATGACTTTACACACCTGCATTCTATGACTTCACACCCTTCCATTCTTTGACTTCACACACCTCCATTATTTGACTTCCCACACCTCCAATGTTAGTTCACACACCTCCACTCGGTGCCTTCACACACCTCCATTCTTTGACTTCACACACCTCCATTCAATGAGTTCACACACCTCCATTTGTGTCTTCACACACCTCCATTCTATGACTTAACACACCTTCATTCTTACTTCACAAACATCCATTCTATGACTTCACACACCTCCATTCTATGACTACACACACCTCCATTCTATGACTTCAAACACCTCCATTCTGTGACTTCACACACCTCAATTCTGTGAATTCACACACCTCCATTCTATGACTTCACACACCTTCATTCTTACTTCAGAAACATCCATTCTATGACTTCACGCACCTCCGTTCTGTGACTTCACAAATCTCCGTTCTGTGACTTCACACACCTCCATTCTGAGTTCACACACCTCCATTCTCTGACTTCACACACCTCCATTCTGTGACTTAACACACCTCCAATCTATGACTTCACAGACCTCCATTCTGTGCCTTCACACTCCTTTATTGTTTGACTTCACACACCTCCATTCTGTGACTTCACACACCTCCATTGTGAGTTCACACACCTCCATTCAGTGACTTCACACACCTCCATTCTGTGACTTCACACACCTCCATTCTGTGACTTCACACACCTCTATTCTGTGACTTCACACACCTCCATTCTATGACTTCACACACCTCCATTTTGACTTCACACACTTCCATTCTTTGACTTCACACACCTCCATTCTGTGACTTCACACACCACCATTGTTTGACTTCACACACCTCCATTTTTGGACTTCACGCACCTCCATTCCATGAATTCACACATCTCCATTTTATGAGTTCGCACACCTCCATTTTGACTTCACACACCTCTCTTCTATGACTTCACACACCTTCATTCTACTTCAGAAACATGCATACTATGACTTCACACACCTCCATTCTATGACTTCACAAACCTCCATTCTGTGACTTCACACACCTCCATTCTGAGTTCACACACCTCAATTCTGTGACTTCACACACCACAATTCTGGCTTCACACACCTCCATTTTATGACTTCACACACTTCCCTTCTATGACTTCACACACCTCCATTCTTTGACTTCACACATATCAATTGTGAGTTCACACACCTCCATTCTGTGACTTCACACACCTCCATTCTGTGAATTCACACATCTCCATTCTGTGACTTAACACACCTTCATTCTGTGACTTCATACACCTTCATTCTATGACTTCACACACTTCCATTCTATGACTTCACACACCTCCATTCTATGACTTCACACACCTCCATTCTTTGACTTCGCACACCTCCATTCTATGATTTCACACACCTCCATTCTATGACTTCACACACCTCCATTCTATGACTTCACAAACATCCATTCTGACTTCACACACCTCCATTCTGACTTCACAAACATCAATTCTGTGACTTCACACACCTCCATTCTGTCACTTCACACACCTCCATTCTCTGACTTCACACACCTCCATTCTATGACTTCACACACTTCCATTCTATGACTTCACACACCTCCATTCTTTGACTTCACACACCTGCATTGTTAGTTCACACACCTCCATTCTGTGACTTAACACACCTTCATTCTGTGACTTCACACACCTTCATTCTATGACTTGACACACCTCCATTCTATGTCTTCACACACCTCCATTCTGAGATCACAAACATCAATTCTGTGCCTTCACACACCTCCATTCTATGACTTCACACACCTCCATTCTTTGACTTCACACACCTCCATTGTGAGTTCACACACCTCCATTCTGTGACTTCACACACCTCCATTCTGTGACTTCTCACATCTCCATTCTGTGACTTCACACACCTTCAATCTATGACTTCACACAACTCCATTCTGGGACTTCACACACCTCCATTCTGAGTTCACACACCTCCATTCTGTGACTTAACAAACCTTCATTCTGTGACTTCACACACCTTCATTCTATGACTTCAAACACCTCCATTCTGTTACTTCACACACCTCAATTCTGTGACTTCACACACCTACATTTTGAGTTCACACCCCTCCATTCTGTGACTTCACACACCTCCAATCTGACTTCACACAGCTCCATTCTATGACTTCACACACCTCCATTCTGTGACTTCACACATCTCCATTCTATGACTTCACACACCTCCATTGTGACTTCACACACCTCCATTCTATGAGTTCACACACCTCCATTCTGACTTCACACACATCCATTCTATGACTTCACACACCTCCATTCTGACTTCACACACCTCCATTCTATGACTTCACACATCTACATTCTGACTTTACACACCTCCATTCTGTGACTTCACACACCTCCATTCCATGACTTCCCACACCTCCATTCGATGACTTCACACACCTCTATGTTTGACTTCACACACCTCCATTCTATGAGTTCACACACCTCCATTTGTGACTCTACACACCATCTTTTTGACTTCACAAACCTCCATTCTGTGATTTCACACACCTCCATTCTGTGACTTCACACACCTTTATTGTTTGACTTCACACACCTCCATTCTTTGACTTCACACACCTCCATTCCATGACTTCACACACCTCCATTCTAAGAGTTCACACACCACCATTCTATGAGTTCACACACCTCCATTTTGACTTCACAAACCTCCATTCTATGACTTCACACACCTTCATTCTTACTTCAGAAACATCCATTCTTTGACTTCACGCACCTCCATTCTATGACTTCACAAATCTCCGTTCTGTGACTTCACACACCTCCATTCTGAGTTCACATACCTCCATTCTCTGACTTCACACTCCTTTATTGTTTGACTTCACACACCTCCATTCTGTGACTTCACACACCTCAATTGTGAGTTCACCCTCCTCCATTCTGTGACTTCACGCACCTCCATTCCGTGACTTCACACACCTCCATTCTGTGACTTCACACACTTCCATTCTGTGACTTCACACATCTCCATTCTATGACTTCACACACCTCCATTCTGTGATTTCACACAACTCCATTCTGTGACTTCACACACCTCCATTTTGACTTCACACACTTCCATTCTTTGACTTCACACACCTCCATTCTGTGACTTCACACACCACCATTGTTTGACTTCACACACGTCCATTTTTGGACTTCACGCACCTCCATTCCATGACTTCACACATCTCCATTTTATGAGTTCACACACCTCAATTTTGTCTTCACACACCTCCATTCTATGACTTCACACACCTCCATTCTGTGACTTCACAAACCTCCATTCTATGACTTCACACACCTCAATTCTGTGACTTCACACACCTCAATTCTGGCTTCACACACCTCCATTCTATGACTTCAAACACTTCCATTCTATGTCTTCACACACCTCCATTCTTTGACTTCACACACCTCCATTGTGAGTTCACACACCTCCATTCTGTGACTTCACACACCTCCATTCTTTGACTTCACACATCTCCATTCTGTGACTTCACACACGTCCATTCTATGACTTCACACACCTCCATTCAATTAATTCACACATCTCCATTCTGTGACTTCACACACCGCCATTCTATGACTTCCCACACCTCCATTCTGGGACTTCACACACCTCCATACTGAGTTCACACACCTCCATTCTGTGACTTAACACACCTTCATTCTGTGACTTCACACACCTTAATTCTATGACTTCACACACCTCCAGTCTATGACTTCACACACCTCCATTCTTTGACTTCGCACACCTTCTTTCTATGATTTCACACACCTCGATTCTATGACTTCACACACCTCCATTCTATGACTTCACAAACCTCCATTCTGACTTCACACACCTCCATTCTGACTCCACAAACATCAATTCTGTGGCTTCACACACCTCCATTCTGTGACTTCACACACCTCCATTCTATGACTTCACACACCTCCATTCTATGACTTCACCCACTTCCATTCTTTGACTTCACACACCTCCATTCTTTGACTTCACATACCTCCACTGTTAGTTCACACACCTCCATTCTATGACTTCACACACCGCCATTCTGACTTCACACAGCTCCATTCTATGACTTCACACACCTCCATTCTGTGACTTCACACACCTCCATTCTATGACTTAACACACCTTCATTCTTACTTCACAAACATCCATTCTATGACTTCACACACCTCCATTCTATGACATCACAGAACTCCATTCTATGACTTCAAACACCTCCATTCTGTTACTTCACACACCTTCATTATGACTTCACACACCTCCATTCTATGACTTCACACACCTCCATTCTATGACTTCACACACCTCCATTCTGTGACTTCACACACCTCCATTCTATGAATTCACACACCTCCATTCTGACTTCACACACCTCCATTCTATGACTTCACACATCTACATTCTGACTTCACACACCTCCATTCTGTGACTTCACACACCTCCATTCCATGACTTCACACACCTCCATTGTGACTTCAAACACCTCCATTCTATGACTTCACACACCTCCATTGTGACTTCACAATCCTCCATTCTATGAGTTCACACACCTCCATTCTGACTTCACACACCTCCATCTATGCCTTCACACACCTCCATTCTGACTTCACACACCTCCATTCTATGACTTCACACACCTCCATTCTGACTTCACACAGCTCCAATCTATGACTTCACACACATCCATTCTGTGACTTCACACACCTCCATTCTATGACTTCACACACCTCCATTCTATGACTTCACACACCTCCATTCTATGACTTCACACACCTCCATTCTGTGACTTCACACACCTCAATTCTGTGACTTCACACACCTCCATTCTGACTTCACACACCTCCATTCTGTGACTTCAAACACTTCCATTTTATGATTTCACACACCTCCATTCTATGAATTCACACACCTCCATTCTGTGACTTCACACACCTCCATTCTATGACTTCACACACCTCCATTCTGTGACTTCAAACACTTCCATTTTATGATTTCACACACCTTCATTCTATGAATTCCCACACCTCCATTCTGTGACTTCACACACCTCAATTCTATGATTTCACACACCTCCATTCTGACTTCACACACCTCAATTCTGTGACTTCACACACCTTCATTCTGATTTCACACACCTCCATTCTATGACTTCACACACCTCCATTCTATGACTTCACACACCTCCATTTTGTGACTTCACACACCTAAATTCTATGACTTCACACACCTCCATTCTGACTTAACACACCTCCATTCTATGAGTTCACACACCTCCATTCTGACTTCACACACCTCCATTCTATGACTTCACACACCTCCGTTCTGACTTCACACAGCTCCATTCTGTGACTTCACAAAACTCCATTCTGTGATTTCACACACCTCCATACTATGACTTCACACACCTCCATTCTGAGTTCACACACCTCCATTCTGTGACTTCACACACCTCCATTCTGACTTCACACACCTTCATTTTATGACTTCACACACCTCCATTCTGTGACTTCTCACACCTCCATTCTATGACTTCACAAACTTCCATTGTGACGTCACACAACTCCATTCTATGTGTTCACACATCTCCTTTCTATGATTTCACACACCTCCATTCTGACTTCACACACCTCCATTCTATGACATCACACACCTCGAATCTGTGACTTCACTCACCTCCACTCTATGACTTCACACTCCTCCATTCTATGACTTCCCACACCTCCTTTCTATGACTTCACCCACCTCAGTCTATGACTTCACACACCTCCATTCTGACTTCACACACCTCCATTCTGTGACTTCACACACCTCCATTCTATGACTTCACTCACCTCAATTCTATGACTTCACACACCTCCATTCTATGCCTTCACACACCTCCATTCTATGACTTCAAACACCTTCATTCTTACTTCACAGACATCCATTCTGTGACTTCACACACCTCCTTTCTGTGACTTCACACACCTTCATTCTGTGTTCACACACTTCCATTCTCTGACTTCAGACACCTCAATTCTGTGACTTGACACACCTCCATTCTGACTTCACACACCTCCATTCTATGATTTCACACACCTCCATTCTATGACTTCACACACCTCCATTCTGTGACTTCACACACCTTCATTCTGATTTCACACCCCTCCATTCTGCCTTCACACACCTCCATTCTGACTTCACACATCTCCATTCTGTGAATTCACACACCTCCATTCTGTGAATTCACACACCTCTATTCTGTGACTTTACACACCTCGGTTTTGCCTTCACACACTTCCAATCTGTGACTTCACACACCTCCATTCTGTGACTTCACACACCTCTATTGTTTCACTTCACACCTCCATTCTTTGACTTCACACACCGGCATTCCATGACTTCACAAACCTCCATTCTATGAGTTCACACACCTCCATTCTATGAGTTCACACACCTCCAATTTGACTTCACCATCTCCATTCTATGACTTCACACACCTTCATTCTTACTTCAGAAACATCCATTCTCTGACTTCACACACCTCCATTCTATGACTTCACAAACCTCCATTCTGTGACTTCACACACCTCCATTCTGAGTTCACACACCTCCTTTCTATGACTTCACACACTTCCATTCTGTGACCTCACACACCTCCATTCTGTGGCTTCACACACCTACATTCTGAGTTCATACACCTCCATTCTGTGACTTCACACACCTCCATTCTGTGACTTCACACACCTCGATCCTATGACTTTACACACATCCATTCTGTGACTTCAAACACCTCCATTCTGAGTTCACACACCTCCTTTCTATGACTTCACACACTTCCATTCTATGACTTCAAACACCTCCATTCTGTGGCTTCACACACCTACATTCTGAGTTCACACACCTCCATTCTGTGACTTCACACACCTCCATTCTGTGACTTCACACACCTCCATTCTGTGACTTCACACACCTCGATCCTATGACTTCACACACCTCCATTCTATGAATTAACACACCTCCATTCTGTGAGTTCACAAACCTCCATTCTATGACTTCACACACCTCCATTGTGTGACATCCCACACCTCCATTCTGAGTTCACACACCTCCATTCTTTGACTTCACAAACCTCCATTCTGATTTCACAGACCTCCATTCTATGACTTCACACACCTCCATTCTATGACTTCACTCACCTCCATTCTGACTTCACACACCTCCATTCTGACTTCACCCACCTCAATTCTGTGACTTCACACTCCTCCATTCTATGATTTCACACACTTCCATTCTATGACTTCACACACCTCCATTCTGTGGCTTCACACACCTACATTCTGAGTTTACACACCTCCATTCTGTGACTTCACACACCTCCATTCTGTGATTTCACACACCTCCAATCTGACTTCACACACCTCCATTCTATGAATTCACACACCTCCATTCGTTGACATCAAAAACCACCATTCTATGACTTCACACAACTCCATTTTGACTTCACACACCTCCATTCTATGAGTTCGCACACCTCCATTCTATGACTTCACACACCTCAATTCTATGACTTCACACCTCCATTCTATGACTTCACACACCTCCATTCTGTGACTTCACACACCTCCACTCTATGACTTCAAACACCTTCATTCTTACTTCACAAACATCCATTCTCTGACTTCACACACCTCCATTCTGTGACTTCACACACCTTCATTCTGACTTCACATACCTCCATTCTGTGACTTCACACACCTCAATTCTGTGACTTCACACACCTCCATTCTGACTTCACATACCTCCATTCTATGAATTCACACACCTCCATTCTATGACTTCACACACCTCCATTCTGTGACTTCACACACCAACTTTTTGACTTCACACACCTCCATTCTGTGACTTCACACACCTCCATTCTGTGACTTCACACACCTCCGTTTTGACGTCACACACTTCCATTCTGTGACTTCACACACCTCCATTCCATGACTTCACACACCTCCATTCTATGAGTTCACACACCTCCATTCTGTGACTTCACACACCTCCACTCTATGACTTCAAACACCTTCATTCTGACTTCACACACCTCCATTGTGTGACTTCACACACCTTAATTCTGTGACTTCACACACCTCCATTCTGACTTCACATACCTCCATTCTATGATTTCACAAACCTCCATTCTGACTTCACACACCTCCATTCTGTGACTTCACACATCTCAGTTCTGTGACTTGACACACCTCCATTCTGACTTCATACACCTCCATTCTATGATTTCACACACCTCCATTCTATGACTTCATACACCTCCATTCTATGACTTCACACACCTCCATTCTGTGACTTCACACACCTCCATTCTGACTTCACACACCTCCATTCTGACTTCACACAGCTCCAATCTATGACTTCACACACCTCCATTCTGTGACTTCACACACCTCCATTCTATGACTTCACACACCTCCTCTGTGATTTCACACACCTCCATTCTATGAGTTCACACACCTCCATTGTGACTTCACACACCTTAGTTCTATGACTTCACACACCTCCATTCTGACTTCACACACCTCCATTCTGTGACTTCAAACACTTCCATTTTATGATTTCACACACCTCCATTCTATGAATTCACACACCTCCATTCTGTGACTTCACACACCTCCATTCTATGACTTCACACACCTCCATTCTGTGACTTCACACACCTCAATTCTATGATTTCACACACCTCAATTCTGTGACTTTACACACCTTCATTTTGATTTCACACACCTCCATTCTATGACTTCACACACCTCCATTCTATGACTTCACACACCTCCATTTTGTGACTTCACACACCTAAATTCTATGAGTTCACACACATCCATTCTGACTTCACACACCTCCATTCTATGAGTTCACACACCTCCATTCTGACTTCACACACCTCCATTCTATGACTTCACACACCTCCGTTCTGACTTCACACAGCTCCATTCTGTGACTTCACAAAACTCCATTCTGTGATTTCACACACCTCCATACTATGACTTCACACTCCTCCATCTATGACTTCACACACCTCCGTTCTGAGTTCACACACCTCCATTCTGTGACTTCACACACCTCCATTCTGACTTCACACACCTTCATTTTATGACTTCACACACCTCCATTCTGTGACTTCTCACACCTCCATTCTATGACTTCACAAACTTCCATTGTGACGTCACACAACTCCATTCTATGTGTTCACACATCTCCTTTCTATGATTTCACACACATCCATTCTGACTTCACACACCTCCATTCTATGACTTCACACACCTCCATTCTGTGACTTTACACACCTCCATTCTATGACTTAACACACCTTCATTCTTACTTCACAAACATCAATTCTATGACTTCACACACCTCCATTCTATGACATCACACAACTCCATTCTATGACTTCAAACACCTCCATTCTGTTACTTCACACACCTCAATTCTGTGACTTCACACACCTACATTATGACTTCACACACCTCCATTCTATGACTTCACACACCTCCATTCTATGACTTCACACACCTCTATTCTATGACTTCACACACCTCCATTCTGTGACTTCACACACCTCCATTCTGACTTCACACACCTCCATTCTATGAATTCACACACCTCCATTCTGACTTCACACACCTCCATTCTATGACTTCACACATCTACATTCTGACTTCACACACCTCCATTCTGTGACTTCACACACCTCCATTCCAAGACTTCACACACCTCCATTGTGACTTGACTTCACACACCTCCATTCTATGACTTCACACACCTCCATTGTGACTTCACAATCCTCCATTCTATGAGTTCACACACCTCCATTCTGACTTTACACACCTCCATCTATGACTTCACACACCTCCATTCTGACTTCACACACCTCCATTCTATGACTTCACACATCTCCATTCTGACTTCACACACCTCCATTCTGTGATTTCACACACCTCCATTCCATGACTTCCCACACCTCCATTCGATGACTTCACACACCTCCATTCTTTGACTTCTCACACCTCCATTCTATGAGTTCACACACCTCCATTTGTGACTCTACACACCACCTTTTTGACTTCACAAACCTCCATTCTGTGACTTCACACACCTCCATTCTGAGTTCACATACCTCCATTCTCTGACTTCACACACCTCCATTCTGTGACTTAACACACCTCCATTCTATGACTTCACAGACCTCCATTCTGTGCCTTCACACTCCTTTATTTTTTGACTTCACACACCTCCATTCTGTGACTTCACACACCTCCATTGTGAGTTCACACACCTCCATTCTGTGACTTCACGCACCTCCATTCTGTGACTTCACACACCTCCATTCTGTGACTTCACACACCTCCATTCTGTGACTTCACACACCTCCATTTTGACTTCACACACTTCCATTCTTTGACTTCACACACCTCCATTCTGTGACTGCACACACCACCATTGCTTGACTTCACACACGTCCATTTTTGGACTTCACGCACCTTCATTCTATGACTTCAAACACCTCCATTCTGTTACTTCACAAACCTCAATTCTGAGACTTAACACACCTTCATTCTTAGTTCACAAACATCCATTCTATGACTTCACACACCTCCATTCTATGACATCACACAACTCCATTCTATGACTTCAAACACCTCCATTTTGTTACTTCACACACCTCAATTCTGTGACTTCACACACCTACATTATGACTTCACACACCTCCATTCTATGACTTCACACACCTCCATTCTATGACTACACACACCTCCATTCTGTGACTTCACACACCTCCAATCTGACTTCACACAGCTCCATTCTATGACTTCACACACCTCCATTCTTTGACTTCACACACCTCCATTCTATGAATTCACACACCTCCATTGTGACTTCACACACCTCCATTCTATGAATTCACACACCTCCATTCTGACTTCACACACCTCCATTCTATGACTTCACACATCTACATTCTGACTTCACACACCTAAATTCTGTGACTTCACACACCTCCATTCCATGACTTCACACACCTCCATTGTGACTTCACGCACCTCCATTCTATGACTTCACACACCTCCATTGTGACTTCACACTCCTCCATTCTATGAGTTCACACACCTCCATTCTGACTTCACACACCTCCATTCTATGACTTCACACACCTCCATTCTGACTTCACACACCTCCATTCTATGACTTCACACATCTCCATTCTGAGTTCACACACCTCCATTCTGTGATTCACACACCTCCATTCCATGACTTCCCACACCTCCATTCGATGACTTCACACACCTCCATTCTTTGACTTCACACACCTCCATTCTATGAGTTCACACACCTCCTTTTGTGACTCTACACACCACCTTTTTGACTTCACAAACCACCATTCTGTGACTTCACACACCTCCATTCTGAGTTCACATACCTCCATTCTCTGACTTCACACACCTCCATTCTGTGACTTAACACACCTCCATTCTATGACTTCACAGACCTCCATTCTGTGCCTTCACACTCCTTTATTTTTTGACTTTACACACCTCCATTCTGTGACTTCACACACCTCCATTGTGAGTTCACACACCTCCATTCTGTGACTTCACGCACCTCCATTCTGTGACTTCACACACCTCCATTCTGTGACTTCACACACCTCCATTCTGTGACTTCACACATCTCCATTTTGACTTCACACACTTCCATTCTTTGACTTCAAACACCTCCATTCTGTGACTTCACACACCACCATTGCTTGACTTCACACACGTCCATTTTTGGACTTCACGCACCTCCATTCCATGACTTCACACACCTTCATTCTACTTCAGAAACGTCCATTCTATGACTTCACACACCTCCATTCTGTGACTTCACACACCTCCATTGTGAGTTCACACACCTCCATTCTATGCCTTCACACACCTCCATTCTGTGCCTTCACACACCTCCATTCTATGACTTAACACACCTTCCTTCTTACTTCACAAACATCCATTCTATGACTTCACACACCTCCATTCTATGACTTCACACACCTCCATTCTGTGACTTCACACACCTCCATTCTGTGACTTCACACACCACCATTGTTTGACTTCACACACCTCCATTTTTGGACTTCACGCACCTCCATTCCATGACTTCACACACCTCCATTTTGACTTCACACACCTATATTCTATGACTTCACACACCTTCATTCTACTTCAGAAACATCCATTCTATGACTTCACACACCTACATTCTATGACTTCACAAACCTCCATTCTGTGACTTCACACACCTCCATTCTGAGTTCACACACCTCAATTCTGGCTTCACACACCTCCATTCTATGACTTCACACACTTCCATTCTATGACTTCACACACCTCCATTCTTTGACTTCACACACCTCCATTGTGAGTTCACACACCTCCATTCTGTGACTCCACACACATCCATTCTTTGACTTCACACATCTACATTCTGTGACTTCACACACGTCCATTCTATGACTTCACACACCTCCATTCTATGAATTCACACATCTCCATTCTGTGACTTCCCACACCGCCATTCTATGACTTCCCACACCTCCATTCTGGGACTTCACACACCTCCATTCTGAGTTCACACACCTCCATTCTGTGACTTAACACACCTTCATTCTGTGACTTCACACACCTTAATTCTATGACTTCACAAACCTCCATTCTATGACTTCACACACCTCCATTCTTTGACTTCGCACACCTCCTTTCTATGATTTCACACACCTCGATTCTATGACTTCACACACCTCCATTCTATGACTTCACAAACCTCCATTCTGACTTCACACACCTCCATTCTGACTTCACAAACATCAATTCTGTGGCTTCACGCACCTCCATTCTGTGACTTCACACACCTCCATTCTATGACTTCACACGCCTCCATTCTATGACTTCACATACCTCCATTGTTAATTCACACACCTCCATTCAATGACTTCACACACCGCCATTCTGACTTCACACAGCTCCATTCTATGACTTCACACACCTCCATTCTGTGACTTCACACACCTCCATTCTATGACTTAACACACCTTCATTCTTACTTCACAAACATCCATTCTATGACTTCACACACCTCCATTCTATGACATCACACAACTCCATTCTATGACTTCAAACACCTCCATTTTGTTACTTCACACACCTCAATTCTGTGACTTCACACACCTAAATTATGACTTCACACACCTCCATTCTATGACTTCACACACCTCCATTCTATGACTACACACACCTCCATTCTGTGACTTCACACACCTCCAATCTGACTTCACACAGCTCCATTCTATGACTTCACACACCTCCATTCTTTGACTTCACACACCTCCATTCTATGAATTCACACACCTCCATTGTGACTTCACACACCTCCATTCTATGAATTCACACACCTCCATTCTGACTTCACACACCTCCATTCTATGACTTCACACATCTACATTCTGACTTCACACACCTAAATTCTGTGACTTCACACACCTCCATTCCATGACTTCACACACCTCCATTGTGACTTCACGCACCTCCATTCTATGACTTCACACACCTCCATTGTGACTTCACACTCCTCCATTCTATGAGTTCACACACCTCCATTCTGACTTCACACACCTCTATTCTATGACTTCACACACCTCCATTCTGACTTCACACACCTCCATTCTATGACTTCACACATCTCCATTCTGAGTTCACACACCTCCATTCTGTGATTCACACACCTCCATTCCATGACTTCCCACACCTCCATTCGATGACTTCACACACCTCCATTCTTTGACTTCACACACCTCCATTCTATGAGTTCACACACCTCCTTTTGTGACTCTACACACCACCTTTTTGACTTCACAAACCACCATTCTGTGACTTCACACACCTCCATTCTGAGTTCACATACCTCCATTCTCTGACTTCACACACCTCCATTCTGTGACTTAACACACCTCCATTCTATGACTTCACAGACCTCCATTCTGTGCCTTCACACTCCTTTATTTTTCGACTTTACACACCTCCATTCTGTGACTTCACACACCTCCATTGTGAGTTCACACACCTCCATTCTGTGACTTCACACACCTCCATTCTGTGACTTCACACACCTCCATTCTGTGACTTCACACACCTCCATTTTGACTTCACACACTTCCATTCTTTGACTTCACACACCTCCATTCTGTGACTTCACACACCACCATTGCTTGACTTCACACACCTCCATTTTTGGACTTCACGCACCTCCATTCCATGACTTCACACACCTTCATTCTACTTCAGAAACGTCCATTCTATGACTTCACACACCTCCATTCTATGACTTCACAAACCTCCATTCTGTGACTTCACACACCTCCATTCTGAGTTCACACACCTCAATTATGTGACTTCACACACCTCAATTCTGGCTTCACATACCTCCATTTTATGACTTCACACACTTCCATTCTATGACTTCACACACCTCAATTCTTTCACTTCACACACCTCCATTGTGAGTTCACACACCTCCATTCTATGACTTCAAACACCTCCATTCTGTGCCTTCACACACCTCCATTCTATGACTTAACACACCTTCATTCTTACTTCACAAACATACATTCTATGACTTCACACACCTCCATTCTATGACTTCACACACCTCCATTCTATGACTTCACACACCTCCATTCTGTGCCTTCACACACCTCAATTCTGTGACTTCACACACCTGCATTATGACTTCACCCACCTCCATTCTATGATTTCACACACCTCCATTCTATGACTTCACACCTCCATTCTGTAACTTCACACACCTCCATTCTGTGACTTCACACACCTCCATTCTGTGACTTCACACACCCACAATCTGACTTCACACACCTCCATTCTATGGCTTCCCACACGTCCATACTGTGACTTCACACACCTCCATTCTATGACTTCACACACCTCCATTGTGAATTCACACACCTCCATTCTATGAGTTCACACACCTCCATTCTGACTTCACACACCTCCATTCTATGACTTCACACACCTCCATTCTGACTTCACACCCCTCCATTCTATGACTTCACACAACTCCATTCTGACTTCACACACCTGCATTCTGTGACTTCACACACCTCCATTCCATGACTTCACACACCACCATTCGATGAGTTCACACACCTCCATTTGTGACTCTACACACCATCTTTTTGACTTCACACACCTCCATTCTGTGACTTCACACACCTCCATTCTGTGACTTCACGCACATTTATGGTTTGACTTCACACACCTCCATTCTTTGACTTCACACAACTCCATTCCATGACTTCCGACACCTCCATTCTAGGAGTTCACACACCTCCATTTTATGAGTTCACACACCTCCATTTTGACTTCACACACCTCCATTCTATGACTTCACACACCTTCATTCTTACTTCAGAAACATCCATTCTATGACTTCACGCACCTCCGTTCTATGACTTCACAAATCTCCGTTCTGTGACTTCACACACCTCCATTCTGAGTTCACACACCTCCATTCTCTGACTTCACACACCTCCATTCTGTGACTTAACATACCTACATTCTATGACTTCACAGACCTCCATTCTGTGCCTACACACTCCTTTATTCTTTGACTTCACACACCTCCATTCTGTGACTTCACACACCTCCATTGTGAGTTCACACACCTCCATTCTGTGACTTCACACACCTCCATTCTATGACTTCACAAACCTCCATTCTGACTTCACACACCTCCATTCTGACTTCACAAACATCAATTCTGTGGCTTCACGCACCTCCATTCTGTGACTTCACACACCTCCATTCTATGACTTCACACACCTCCATTCTATGACTTCTCCCACTTCCATTCTTTAACTTCACACATCTCCATTCTTTGACTTCACATACCTCCATTGTTAATTCACACACCTCCATTCAATGACTTCACACACCGCCATTCTGACTTCACACAGCTCCATTCTATGACTTCACACACCTCCATTCTGTGACTTCACACACCTACATTCTATGACTTAACACACCTTCATTCTTACTTCACAAACATCCATTCTATGACTTCACACACCTCCATTCTATGACATCACACACCTCCATTCTATGACTTCAAACACCTCCATTCTGTTACTTCACACACCTCAATTCTGTGACTTCACACACCTCCATTCTATGACTTAACACACCTTCATTCTTACTTCACAAACATCCATTCTATGACTTCACACACCTCCATTCTATGACTTCACACACCTCCATTCTATGACTACACACACCTCCATTCTGTGACTTCACACACCTCCAATCTGACTTCACACAGCTCCATTCTATGACTTCACACACCTCCATTCTTTGACTTCACACACTTCCATTCTATGAATTCACACACCTCCATTGTGACTTCACACACCTCATTCTATGAATTCACACACCTCCATTCTGACTTCACACACCTCCATTCTATGACTTCACACATCTACATTCTGACTTCACACACCTAAATTCTGTGACTTCACACACCTCCATTCCATGACTTCACACACCTCCATTGTGACTTCACGCACCTCCATTCTATGACTTCACACACCTCCATTGTGACTTCACACTCCTCCATTCTATGAGTTCACACACCTCCATTCTGACTTCACACACCTCCATTCTATGACTTCACACACCTCCATTCTGACTTCACACACCTCCATTCTATGACTTCACACATCTCCATTCTGAGTTCACACACCTCCATTCTGTGATTCACAACACCTCCATTCCATGACTTCCCACACCTACATTCGATGACTTCACACACCTCCATTCTTTGACTTCACACACCTCCATTCTATGAGTTCACACACCTCCTTTTGTGACTCTACACACCACCTTTTTGACTTCACAAACCACCATTCTGTGACTTCACACACCTCCATTCTGAGTTCACATACCTCCATTCTCTGACTTCACACACCTCCATTCTGTGACTTAACACACCTCCATTCTATGACTTCACAGACCTCCATTCTGTGCCTTCACACTCCTTTATTTTTTGACTTTACACACCTCCATTCTGTGACTTCACACACCTCCATTGTGAGTTCACACACCTCCATTCTGTGACTTCACGCACCTCCATTCTGTGACTTCACACACCTCCATTCTGTGACTTCACACACCCTCCATTCTGTGACTTCACACATCTCCATTTTGACTTCACACACTTCCATTCTTTGACTTCACACACCTCCATTCTGTGACTTCACACACCACCATTGCTTGACTTCACACACGTCCATTTTTGGACTTCACGCACCTCCATTCCATGACTTCACACACCTTCATTCTACTTCAGAAACGTCCATTCTATGACTTCACACACCTCCATTCTGTGACTTCACACACCTCCATTGTGAGTTCACACACCTCCATTCTATGCCTTCACACACCTCCATTCTGTGCCTTCACACACCTCCATTCTATGACTTAACACACCTTCCTTCTTACTTCACAAACATCCATTCTATGACTTCACACACCTCCATTCTATGACTTCACACACCTCCATTCTATGACTTCACACACCTCCATTCTGTGACTTCACACACCTCAATTCTGTGACTTCACACACCTCCATTCTGAGTTCACACACCTCCATTCTCTGACTTCACACACCTCCATTCTGTGACTTAACATACCTACATTCTATGACTTCACAGACCTCCATTCTGTGCCTACACACTCCTTTATTCTTTGACTTCACACACCTCCATTCTGTGACTTCACACACCTCCATTGTGAGTTCACACACCTCCATTCTGTGACTTCACACACCTCCATTCTATGACTTCACAAACCTCCATTCTGACTTCACACACCTCCATTCTGACTTCACAAACATCAATTCTGTGGCTTCACGCACCTCCATTCTGTGACTTCACACACCTCCATTCTATGACTTCACACACCTCCATTCTATGACTTCTCCCACTTCCATTCTTTAACTTCACACATCTCCATTCTTTGACTTCACATACCTCCATTGTTAATTCACACACCTCCATTCAATGACTTCACACACCGCCATTCTGACTTCACACAGCTCCATTCTATGACTTCACACACCTCCATTCTGTGACTTCACACACCTACATTCTATGACTTAACACACCTTCATTCTTACTTCACAAACATCCATTCTATGACTTCACACACCTCCATTCTATGACATCACACACCTCCATTCTATGACTTCAAACACCTCCATTCTGTTACTTCACACACCTCAATTCTGTGACTTCACACACCTCCATTCTATGACTTAACACACCTTCATTCTTACTTCACAAACATCCATTCTATGACTTCACACACCTCCATTCTATGACTTCACACACCTCCATTCTATGACTACACACACCTCCATTCTGTGACTTCACACACCTCCAATCTGACTTCACACAGCTCCATTCTATGACTTCACACACCTCCATTCTTTGACTTCACACACCTCCATTCTATGAATTCACACACCTCCATTGTGACTTCACACACCTCCATTCTATGAATTCACACACCTCCATTCTGACTTCACACACCTCCATTCTATGACTTCACACATCTACATTCTGACTTCACACACCTAAATTCTGTGACTTCACACACCTCCATTCCATGACTTCACACACCTCCATTGTGACTTCACGCACCTCCATTCTATGACTTCACACACCTCCATTGTGACTTCACACTCCTCCATTCTATGAGTTCACACACCTCCATTCTGACTTCACACACCTCCATTCTATGACTTCACACACCTCCATTCTGACTTCACACACCTCCATTCTATGACTTCACACATCTCCATTCTGAGTTCACACACCTCCATTCTGTGATTCACACACCTCCATTCCATGACTTCCCACACCTACATTCGATGACTTCACACACCTCCATTCTTTGACTTCACACACCTCCATTCTATGAGTTCACACACCTCCTTTTGTGACTCTACACACCACCTTTTTGACTTCACAAACCACCATTCTGTGACTTCACACACCTCCATTCTGAGTTCACATACCTCCATTCTCTGACTTCACACACCTCCATTCTGTGACTTAACACACCTCCATTCTATGACTTCACAGACCTCCATTCTGTGCCTTCACACTCCTTTATTTTTTGACTTTACACACCTCCATTCTGTGACTTCACACACCTCCATTGTGAGTTCACACACCTCCATTCTGTGACTTCACGCACCTCCATTCTGTGACTTCACACACCTCCATTCTGTGACTTCACACACCTCCATTCTGTGACTTCACACATCTCCATTTTGACTTCACACACTTCCATTCTTTGACTTCACACACCTCCATTCTGTGACTTCACACACCACCATTGCTTGACTTCACACACGTCCATTTTTGGACTTCACGCACCTCCATTCCATGACTTCACACACCTTCATTCTACTTCAGAAACGTCCATTCTATGACTTCACACACCTCCATTCTGTGACTTCACACACCTCCATTGTGAGTTCACACACCTCCATTCTATGCCTTCACACACCTCCATTCTGTGCCTTCACACACCTCCATTCTATGACTTAACACACCTTCCTTCTTACTTCACAAACATCCATTCTATGACTTCACACACCTCCATTCTATGACTTCACACACCTCCATTCTATGACTTCACACACCTCCATTCTGTGACTTCACACACCTCAATTCTGTGACTTCACACACCTCCATTCTGTGACTTCACACACCTCCATTCTGTGACTTCACACACCTCCATTCTGTGACTTCACACACCACCATTGTTTGACTTCACACACCTCCATTTTTGGACTTCACGCACCTCCATTCCATGACTTCACACGTCTCCATTTTATGAGTTCACACACCTCCATTTTGACTTCACACACCTATATTCTATGACTTCACACACCTTCATTCTACTTCAGAAACATCCATTCTATGACTTCACACACCTACATTCTATGACTTCACAAACCTCCATTCTGTGATTTCACACACCTCCATTCTGAGTTCACACACCTCAATTCTGGCTTCACACACCTCCATTCTATGACTTCACACACTTCCATTCTATGACTTCACACACCTCCATTCTTTGACTTCACACACCTCCATTGTGAGTTCACACACCTCCATTCTGTGACTCCACACACATCCATTCTTTGACTTCACACATCTACATTCTGTGACTTCACACACGTCCATTCTATGACTTCACACACCTCCATTCTATGAATTCACACATCTCCATTCTGTGACTTCCCACACCGCCATTCTATGACTTCCCACACCACCATTCTGGGACTTCACACACCTCCATTCTATGACTTCGCACACCTCCTTTCTATGATTTCACACACCTCGATTCTATGACTTCACACCTCCATTCTGTAACTTCACACACCTCCATTCTGTGACTTCACACACCTCCATTCTGTGACTTCACACACCCACAATCTGACTTCACACACCTCCATTCTATGGCTTCCCACACCTCCATACTGTGACTTCACACACCTCCATTCTATGACTTCACACACCTCCATTGTGAATTCACACACCTCCATTCTATGAGTTCACACACCTCCATTCTGACTTCACACACCTCCATTCTATGACTTCACACACCTCCATTCTGACTTCACACCCCTCCATTCTATGACTTCACACAACTCCATTCTGACTTCACACACCTGCATTCTGTGACTTCACACACCTCCATTCCATGACTTCACACACCACCATTCGATGAGTTCACACACCTCCATTTGTGACTCTACACACCATCTTTTTGACTTCACACACCTCCATTCTGTGATTTGACACACCTCCATTCTGTGACTTCACGCACATTTATGGTTTGACTTCACACACCTCCATTCTTTGACTTCACACACCTCCATTCCATGACTTCCGACACCTCCATTCTAGGAGTTCACACACCTCCATTTTATGAGTTCACACACCTCCATTTTGACTTCACACACCTCCATTCTATGACTTCACACACCTTCATTCTTACTTCAGAAACATCCATTCTATGACTTCACGCACCTCCGTTCTATGACTTCACAAATCTCCGTTCTGTGACTTCACACACCTCCATTCTGAGTTCACACACCTCCATTCTCTGACTTCACACACCTCCATTCTGTGACTTAACATACCTCCATTCTATGACTTCACAGACCTCCATTCTGTGCCTACACACTCCTTTATTCTTTGACTTCACACACCTCCATTCTGTGACTTCACACACCTCCATTGTGAGTTCACACACCTCCATTCTGTGACTTCACACACCTCCATTCTATGACTTCACAAACCTCCATTCTGACTTCACACACCTCCATTCTGACTTCACAAACATCAATTCTGTGGCTTCACGCACCTCCATTCTGTGACTTCACACACCTCCATTCTATGACTTCACACACCTCCATTCTATGACTTCTCCCACTTCCATTCTTTAACTTCACACATCTCCATTCTTTGACTTCACATACCTCCATTGTTAATTCACACACCTCCATTCAATGACTTCACACACCGCCATTCTGACTTCACACAGCTCCATTCTATGACTTCACACACCTCCATTCTGTGACTTCACACACCTCCATTCTATGACTTAACACACCTTCATTCTTACTTCACAAACATCCATTCTATGACTTCACACACCTCCATTCTATGACATCACACACCTCCATTCTATGACTTCAAACACCTCCATTCTGTTACTTCACAAACCTCAATTCTGTGACTTCACACACCTACATTATGACTTCACACACCTCCATTCTATGACTTCACACACCTCCATTCTATGACTACACACACCTCCATTCTGTGACTTCACACACCTCCAATCTGACTTCACACAGCTCCATTCTATGACTTCACACACCTCCATTCTTTGACTTCACACACCTCCATTCTATGACTTCACACACCTCCATTGTGACTTCACACACCTCCATTCTTTGAATTCACACACCTCCATTCTGACTTCACACACCTCCATTCTATGACTTCACACATCTACATTCTGACTTCACACACCTAAATTCTGTGACTTCACACACCTCCATTCCATGACTTCACACACCTCCATTGTGACTTCACGCACCTCCATTCTATGACTTCACACACCTCCATTGTGACTTCACACTCCTCCATTCTATGAGTTCACACACCTCCATTCTGACTTCACACACCTCCATTCTATGACTTCACACACCTCCATTCTGACTTCACACACCTCCATTCTATGACTTCACACATCTCCATTCTGAGTTCACATCCTCCATTCTGTGATTCACACACCTCCATTCCATGACTTCCCACACCTCCATTCGATGACTTCACACACCTCCATTCTTTGACTTCACACACCTCCATTCTATGAGTTCACACACCTCCATTTGTGACTCTACACACCACCTTTTTGACTTCACAAACCACCATTCTGTGACTTCACACACCTCCATTCTGAGTTCACATACCACCATTCTCTGACTTCACAAACCTCCATTCTGTGACTTAACACACCTCCATTCTATGACTTCACAGACCTCCATTCTGTGCCTTCACACTCCTTTATTTTTTGACTTTACACACCTCCATTCTGTGACTTCACACACCTCCATTGTGAGTTCACACACCTCGATTCTGTGACTTCACGCACCTCCATTCTGTGAATTCACACACCTCCATTCTGTGACTTCACACACCTCCATTCTGTGACTTCACACACCTCCATTTTGACTTCACACACTTCCATTCTTTGACTTCACACACCTCCATTCTGTGACTTCACACACCACCATTGCTTGACTTCACACACCTCCATTTTTCGACTTCACGCACCTCCATTCCATGACTTCACACACCTTCATTCTACTTCAGAAACGTCCATTCTATGACTTCACACACCTCCATTCTGTGACTTCACAAACCTCCATTCTGTGACTTCACACACCTCCATTCTGAGTTCACACACCTCCATTCTGACTTCACAAACATCAATTCTGTGGCTTCATGCACCTCCATTCTGTGACTTCACACACCTCCATTCTATGACTTCACACGCCTCCATTCTATGACTTCACATACCTCCATTGTTAATTCACACACCTCCATTCAATGACTTCACACACCGCCATTCTGACTTCACACAGCTCCATTCTATGACTTCACACACCTCCATTCTGTGACTTCACACACCTCCATTCTATGACTTAACACACCTTCATTCTTACTTCACAAACATCCATTCTATGACTTCACACACCTCCATTCTATGACATCACACACCTCCATTCTATGACTTCAAACACCTCCATTCTGTTACTTCACAAACCTCAATTCTGTGACTTCACACACCTACATTATGACTTCACACACCTCCATTCTATGACTTCACACACCTCCATTCTATGACTACACACACCTCCATTCTGTGACTTCACACACCTCCAATCTGACTTCACACAGCTCCATTCTATGACTTCACACACCTCCATTCTTTGACTTCACACACCTCCATTCTATGACTTCACACACCTCCATTGTGACTTCACACACCTCCATTCTTTGAATTCACACACCTCCATTCTGACTTCACACACCTCCATTCTATGACTTCACACATCTACATTCTGACTTCACACACCTAAATTCTGTGACTTCACACACCTCCATTCCATGACTTCACACACCTCCATTGTGACTTCACGCACCTCCATTCTATGACTTCACACACCTCCATTGTGACTTCACACTCCTCCATTCTATGAGTTCACACACCTCCATTCTGACTTCACACACCTCCATTCTATGACTTCACACACCTCCATTCTGACTTCACACACCTCCATTCTATGACTTCACACATCTCCATTCTGAGTTCACACACCTCCATTCTGTGATTCACACACCTCCATTCCATGACTTCCCACACCTCCATTCGATGACTTCACACACCTCCATTCTTTGACTTCACACACCTCCATTCTATGAGTTCACACACCTCCTTTTGTGACTCTACACACCACCTTTTTGACTTCACAAACCACCATTCTGTGACTTCACACACCTCCATTCTGAGTTCACATACCACCATTCTCTGACTTCACACACCTCCATTCTGTGACTTAACACACCTCCATTCTATGACTTCACAGACCTCCATTCTGTGCCTTCACACTCCTTTACTTTTTGACTTTACACACCTCCATTCTGTGACTTCACACACCTCCATTGTGAGTTCACACACCTCCATTCTGTGACTTCACGCACCTCCATTCTGTGACTTCACACACCTCCATTCTGTGACTTCACACACCTCCATTCTGTGACTTCACACACCTCCATTTTGACTTCACACACTTCCATTCTTTGACTTCACACACCTCCATTCTGTGACTTCAACACCACCATTGCTTGACTTCACACACCTCCATTTTTGGACTTCACGCACCTCCATTCCATGACTTCACACACCTTCATTCTACTTCAGAAACGTCCATTCTATGACTTCACACACCTCCATTCTATGACTTCACAAACCTCCATTCTGTGACTTCACACACCTCCATTCTGAGTTCACACACCTCAATTATGTGACTTCACACACCTCAATTCTGGCTTCACATACCTCCTTTTTATGACTTCACACACTTCCATTCTATGACTTCACACACCTCAATTCTTTCACTTCACACACCTCCATTGTGAGTTCACACACCTCCATTCTATGACTTCAAACACCTCCATTCTGTGCCTTCACACACCTCCATTCTATGACTTAACACACCTTCATTCTTACTTCACAAACATACATTCTATGACTTCACACACCTCCATTCTATGACTTCACACACCTCCATTCTATGACTTCACACACCTCCATTCTGTGCCTTCACACACCTCAATTCTGTGACTTCACACACCTGCATTATGACTTCACCCACCTCCATTCTATGATTTCACACACCTCCATTCTATGACTTCACACCTCCATTCTGTAACTTCACACACCTCCATTCTGTGACTTCACACACCTCCATTCTGTGACTTCACATACCCACAATCTGACTTCACACACCTCCATTCTATGGCTTCCCACACCTCCATACTGTGACTTCACACACCTCCATTCTATGACTTCACACACCTCCATTGTGAATTCACACACCTCCATTCTATGAGTTCACACACCTCCATTCTGACTTCACACACCTCCATTCTATGACTTTACACACCTCCATTCTGACTTCACACCCCTCCATTCTATGACTTCACACAACTCCATTCTGACTTCACACACCTGCATTCTGTGACTTCACACACCTCCATTCCATGACTTCACACAACACCATTCGATGAGTTCACACACCTCCATTTGTGACTCTACACACCATATTTTTGACTTCACACACCTCCATTCTGTGATTTCACACACCTCCATTCTGTGACTTCACGCACATTTATGGTTTGACTTCACACACCTCCATTCTTTGACTTCACACACCTCCATTCCATGACTTCCGACACCTCCATTCTAGGAGTTCACACACCTCCATTTTATGAGTTCACACCTCCATTCTGTAACTTCACACACCTCCATTCTGTGACTTCACACACCTCCATTCTGTGACTTCACACACCCACAATCTGACTTCACACACCTCCATTCTATGGCTTCCCACACCTCCATACTGTGACTTCACACACCTCCATTCTATGACTTCACACACCTCCATTGTGAATTCACACACCTCCATTCTATGAGTTCACACACCTCCATTCTGACTTCACACACCTCCATTCTATGACTTCACACACCTCCATTCTGACTTCACACCCCTCCATTCTATGACTTCACACAACTCCATTCTGACTTCACACACCTGCATTCTGTGACTTCACACACCTCCATTCCATGACTTCACACACCACCATTCGATGAGTTCACACACCTCCATTTGTGACTCTACACACCATCTTTTTGACTTCACACACCTCCATTCTGTGATTTCACACACCTCCATTCTGTGACTTCACGCACATTTATGGTTTGAATTCATACACCTCCATTCTAGGAGTTCACACACCTCCATTTTATGAGTTCACACACCTCCATTTTGACTTCACACACCTCCATTCTATGACTTCACACACCTTCATTCTTACTTCAGAAACATCCATTCTATGACTTCACGCACCTCCGTTCTATGACTTCACAAATCTCCGTTCTGTGACTTCACACACCTCCATTCTGAGTTCACACACCTCCATTCTCTGACTTCACACACCTCCATTCTGTGACTTAACATACCTCCATTCTATGACTTCACAGACCTCCATTCTGTGCCTACACACTCCTTTATTCTTTGACTTCACACACCTCCATTCTGTGACTTCACACACCTCCATTGTGAGTTCACACACCTCCATTCTGTGACTTCACACACCTCCATTCTATGACTTCACAAACCTCCATTCTGACTTCACACACCTCCATTCTGACTTCACAAACATCAATTCTGTGGCTTCACGCACCTCCATTCTGTGACTTCACACACCTCCATTCTATGACTTCACACACCTCCATTCTATGACTTCTCCCACTTCCATTCTTTAACTTCACACATCTCCATTCTTTGACTTCACATACCTCCATTGTTAATTCACACACCTCCATTCAATGACTTCACACACCGCCATTCTGACTTCACACAGCTCCATTCTATGACTTCACACACCTCCATTCTGTGACTTCACACACCTCCATTCTATGACTTAACACACCTTCATTCTTACTTCACAAACATCCATTCTATGACTTCACACACCTCCATTCTATGACATCACACACCTCCATTCTATGACTTCAAACACCTCCATTCTGTTACTTCACAAACCTCAATTCTGTGACTTCACACACCTACATTATGACTTCACACACCTCCATTCTATGACTTCACACACCTCCATTCTATGACTACACACACCTCCATTCTGTGACTTCACACACCTCCAATCTGACTTCACACAGCTCCATTCTATGACTTCACACACCTCCATTCTTTGACTTCACACACCTCCATTCTATGACTTCACACACCTCCATTGTGACTTCACACACCTCCATTCTTTGAATTCACACACCTCCATTCTGACTTCACACACCTCCATTCTATGACTTCACACATCTACATTCTGACTTCACACACCTAAATTCTGTGACTTCACACACCTCCATTCCATGACTTCACACACCTCCATTGTGACTTCACGCACCTCCATTCTATGACTTCACACACCTCCATTGTGACTTCACACTCCTCCATTCTATGAGTTCACACACCTCCATTCTGACTTCACACACCTCCATTCTATGACTTCACACACCTCCATTCTGACTTCACACACCTCCATTCTATGACTTCACACATCTCCATTCTGAGTTCACATCCTCCATTCTGTGATTCACACACCTCCATTCCATGACTTCCCACACCTCCATTCGATGACTTCACACACCTCCATTCTTTGACTTCACACACCTCCATTCTATGAGTTCACACACCTCCATTTGTGACTCTACACACCACCTTTTTGACTTCACAAACCACCATTCTGTGACTTCACACACCTCCATTCTGAGTTCACATACCACCATTCTCTGACTTCACAAACCTCCATTCTGTGACTTAACACACCTCCATTCTATGACTTCACAGACCTCCATTCTGTGCCTTCACACTCCTTTATTTTTTGACTTTACACACCTCCATTCTGTGACTTCACACACCTCCATTGTGAGTTCACACACCTCGATTCTGTGACTTCACGCACCTCCATTCTGTGAATTCACACACCTCCATTCTGTGACTTCACACACCTCCATTCTGTGACTTCACACACCTCCATTTTGACTTCACACACTTCCATTCTTTGACTTCACACACCTCCATTCTGTGACTTCACACACCACCATTGCTGGACTTCACACACCTCCATTTTTCGACTTCACGCACCTCCATTCCATGACTTCACACACCTTCATTCTACTTCAGAAACGTCCATTCTATGACTTCACACACCTCCATTCTGTGACTTCACAAACCTCCATTCTGTGACTTCACACACCTCCATTCTGAGTTCACACACCTCCATTCTGACTTCACAAACATCAATTCTGTGGCTTCACGCACCTCCATTCTGTGACTTCACACACCTCCATTCTATGACTTCACACGCCTCCATTCTATGACTTCACATACCTCCATTGTTAATTCACACACCTCCATTCAATGACTTCACACACCGCCATTCTGACTTCACACAGCTCCATTCTATGACTTCACACACCTCCATTCTGTGACTTCACACACCTCCATTCTATGACTTAACACACCTTCATTCTTACTTCACAAACATCCATTCTATGACTTCACACACCTCCATTCTATGACATCACACAACTCCATTCTAAGACTTCAAACACCTCCATTTTGTTACTTCACACACCTCAATTCTGTGACTTCACACACCTAAATTATGACTTCACACACCTCCATTCTATGACTTCACACACCTCCATTCTATGACTACACACACCTCCATTCTGTGACTTCACACACCTCCAATCTGACTTCACACAGCTCCATTCTATGACTTCACACACCTCCATTCTTTGACTTCACACACCTCCATTCTATGACTTCACACACCTCCATTGTGACTTCACACACCTCCATTCTATGAATTCACACACCTCCATTCTGACTTCACACACCTCCATTCTATGACTTCACACATCTACATTCTGACTTCACACACCTAAATTCTGTGACTTCACACACCTCCACTCCATGACTTCACACACCTCCATTGTGACTTCACGCACCTCCATTCTATGACTTCACACACCTCCATTGTGACTTCACACTCCTCCATTCTATGAGTTCACACACCTCCACTCTGACTTCACACACCTCCATTCTATGACTTCACACACCTCCATTCTGACTTCACACACCTCCATTCTATGACTTCACACATCTCCATTCTGAGTTCACACACCTCCATTCTGTGATTCACACACCTCCATTCCATGACTTCCCACACCTCCATTCGATGACTTCACACACCTCCATTCTTTGACTTCACACACCTCCATTCTATGAGTTCACACACCTCCTTTTGTGACTCTACACACCACCTTTTTGACTTCACAAACCACCATTCTGTGACTTCACACACCTCCATTCTGAGTTCACATACCTCCATTCTCTGACTTCACACACCTCCATTCTGTGACTTAACACACCTCCATTCTATGACTTCACAGACCTCCATTCTGTGCCTTCACACTCCTTTATTTTTTGACTTTACACACCTCCATTCTGTGACTTCACACACCTCCATTGTGAGTTCACACACCTCCATTCTGTGACTTCACGCACCTCCATTCTGTGACTTCACACACCTCCATTCTGTGACTTCACACACCTCCATTCTGTGACTTCACACACCTCCATTTTGACTTCACACACTTCCATTCTTTGACTTCACACACCTCCATTCTGTGACTTCACACACCACCATTGCTTGACTTCACACACCTCCATTTTTGGACTTCACGCACCTCCATTCCATGACTTCACACACCTTCATTCTACTTCAGAAACGTCCATTCTATGACTTCACACACCTCCATTCTATGACTTCACAAACCTCCATTCTGTGACTTCACACACCTCCATTCTGAGTTCACACACCTCAATTATGTGACTTCACACACCTCAATTCTGGCTTCACATACCTCCATTTTATGACTTCACACACTTCCATTCTATGACTTCACACACCTCAATTCTTTCACTTCACACACCTCCATTGTGAGTTCACACACCTCCATTCTATGACTTCAAACACCTCCATTCTGTGCCTTCACACACCTCCATTCTATGACTTAACACACCTTCATTCTTACTTCACAAACATACATTCTATGACTTCACACACCTCCATTCTATGACTTCACACACCTCCATTCTATGACTTCACACACCTCCATTCTGTGCCTTCACACACCTCAATTCTGTGACTTCACACACCTGCATTATGACTTCACCCACCTCCATTCTATGATTTCACACACCTCCATTCTATGACTTCACACCTCCATTCTGTAACTTCACACACCTCCATTCTGTGACTTCACACACCTCCATTCTGTGACTTCACACACCCACAATCTGACTTCACACACCTCCATTCTATGGCTTCCCACACCTCCATACTGTGACTTCACACACCTCCATTCTATGACTTCACACACCTCCATTGTGAATTCACACACCTCCATTCTATGAGTTCACACACCTCCATTCTGACTTCACACACCTCCATTCTATGACTTCACACACCTCCATTCTGACTTCACACCCCTCCATTCTATGACTTCACACAACTCCATTCTGACTTCACACACCTGCATTCTGTGACTTCACACACCTCCATTCCATGACTTCACACACCACCATTCGATGAGTTCACACACCTCCATTTGTGACTCTACACACCATCTTTTTGACTTCACACACCTCCATTCTGTGATTTCACACACCTCCATTCTGTGACTTCACGCACATTTATGGTTTGACTTCACACACCTCCATTCTTTGACTTCACACACCTCCATTCCATGACTTCCGACACCTCCATTCTAGGAGTTCACACACCTCCATTTTATGAGTTCACACACCTCCATTTTGACTTCACACACCTCCATTCTATGACTTCACACACCTTCATTCTTACTTCAGAAACATCCATTCTATGACTTCACGCACCTCCGTTCTATGACTTCACAAATCTCCGTTCTGTGACTTCACACACCTCCATTCTGAGTTCACACACCTCCATTCTCTGACTTCACACACCTCCATTCTGTGACTTAACATACCTCCATTCTATGACTTCACAGACCTCCATTCTGTGCCTACACACTCCTTTATTCTTTGACTTCACACACCTCCATTCTGTGACTTCACACACCTCCATTGTGAGTTCACACACCTCCATTCTGTGACTTCACACACCTCCATTCTATGACTTCACAAACCTCCATTCTGACTTCACACACCTCCATTCTGACTTCACAAACATCAATTCTGTGGCTTCACGCACCTCCATTCTGTGACTTCACACACCTCCATTCTATGACTTCACACACCTCCATTCTATGACTTCTCCCACTTCCATTCTTTAACTTCACACATCTCCATTCTTTGACTTCACATACCTCCATTGTTAATTCACACACCTCCATTCAATGACTTCACACACCGCCATTCTGACTTCACACAGCTCCATTCTATGACTTCACACACCTCCATTCTGTGACTTCACACACCTCCATTCTATGACTTAACACACCTTCATTCTTACTTCACAAACATCCATTCTATGACTTCACACACCTCCATTCTATGACATCACACACCTCCATTCTATGACTTCAAACACCTCCATTCTGTTACTTCACAAACCTCAATTCTGTGACTTCACACACCTACATTATGACTTCACACACCTCCATTCTATGACTTCACACACCTCCATTCTATGACTACACACACCTCCATTCTGTGACTTCACACACCTCCAATCTGACTTCACACAGCTCCATTCTATGACTTCACACACCTCCATTCTTTGACTTCACACACCTCCATTCTATGACTTCACACACCTCCATTGTGACTTCACACACCTCCATTCTTTGAATTCACACACCTCCATTCTGACTTCACACACCTCCATTCTATGACTTCACACATCTACATTCTGACTTCACACACCTAAATTCTGTGACTTCACACACCTCCATTCCATGACTTCACACACCTCCATTGTGACTTCACGCACCTCCATTCTATGACTTCACACACCTCCATTGTGACTTCACACTCCTCCATTCTATGAGTTCACACACCTCCATTCTGACTTCACACACCTCCATTCTATGACTTCACACACCTCCATTCTGACTTCACACACCTCCATTCTATGACTTCACACATCTCCATTCTGAGTTCACATCCTCCATTCTGTGATTCACACACCTCCATTCCATGACTTCCCACACCTCCATTCGATGACTTCACACACCTCCATTCTTTGACTTCACACACCTCCATTCTATGAGTTCACACACCTCCATTTGTGACTCTACACACCACCTTTTTGACTTCACAAACCACCATTCTGTGACTTCACACACCTCCATTCTGAGTTCACATACCACCATTCTCTGACTTCACAAACCTCCATTCTGTGACTTAACACACCTCCATTCTATGACTTCACAGACCTCCATTCTGTGCCTTCACACTCCTTTATTTTTTGACTTTACACACCTCCATTCTGTGACTTCACACACCTCCATTGTGAGTTCACACACCTCGATTCTGTGACTTCACGCACCTCCATTCTGTGAATTCACACACCTCCATTCTGTGACTTCACACACCTCCATTCTGTGACTTCACACACCTCCATTTTGACTTCACACACTTCCATTCTTTGACTTCACACACCTCCATTCTGTGACTTCACATACCACCATTGCTGGACTTCACACACCTCCATTTTTCGACTTCACGCACCTCCATTCCATGACTTCACACACCTTCATTCTACTTCAGAAACGTCCATTCTATGACTTCACACACCTCCATTCTGTGACTTCACAAACCTCCATTCTGTGACTTCACACACCTCCATTCTGAGTTCACACACCTCCATTCTGACTTCACAAACATCAATTCTGTGGCTTCACGCACCTCCATTCTGTGACTTCACACACCTCCATTCTATGACTTCACACGCCTCCATTCTATGACTTCACATACCTCCATTGTTAATTCACACACCTCCATTCAATGACTTCACACACCGCCATTCTGACTTCACACAGCTCCATTCTATGACTTCACACACCTCCATTCTGTGACTTCACACACCTCCATTCTATGACTTAACACACCTTCATTCTTACTTCACAAACATCCATTCTATGACTTCACACACCTCCATTCTATGACATCACACAACTCCATTCTAAGAGTTCAAACACCTCCATTTTGTTACTTCACACACCTCAATTCTGTGACTTCACACACCTAAATTATGACTTCACACACCTCCATTCTATGACTTCACACACCTCCATTCTATGACTACACACACCTCCATTCTGTGACTTCACACACCTCCAATCTGACTTCACACAGCTCCATTCTATGACTTCACACACCTCCATTCTTTGACTTCACACACCTCCATTCTATGACTTCACACACCTCCATTGTGACTTCACACACCTCCATTCTATGAATTCACACACCTCCATTCTGACTTCACACACCTCCATTCTATGACTTCACACATCTACATTCTGACTTCACACACCTAAATTCTGTGACTTCACACACCTCCACTCCATGACTTCACACACCTCCATTGTGACTTCACGCACCTCCATTCTATGACTTCACACACCTCCATTGTGACTTCACACTCCTCCATTCTATGAGTTCACACACCTCCACTCTGACTTCACACACCTCCATTCTATGACTTCACACACCTCCATTCTGACTTCACACACCTCCATTCTATGACTTCACACATCTCCATTCTGAGTTCACACACCTCCATTCTGTGATTCACACACCTCCATTCCATGACTTCCCACACCTCCATTCGATGACTTCACACACCTCCATTCTTTGACTTCACACACCTCCATTCTATGAGTTCACACACCTCCTTTTGTGACTCTACACACCACCTTTTTGACTTCACAAACCACCATTCTGTGACTTCACACACCTCCATTCTGAGTTCACATACCTCCATTCTCTGACTTCACACACCTCCATTCTGTGACTTAACACACCTCCATTCTATGACTTCACAGACCTCCATTCTGTGCCTTCACACTCCTTTATTTTTTGACTTTACACACCTCCATTCTGTGACTTCACACACCTCCATTGTGAGTTCACACACCTCCATTCTGTGACTTCACGCACCTCCATTCTGTGACTTCACACACCTCCATTCTGTGACTTCACACACCTCCATTCTGTGACTTCACACACCTCCATTTTGACTTCACACACTTCCATTCTTTGACTTCACACACCTCCATTCTGTGACTTCACACACCACCATTGCTTGACTTCACACACCTCCATTTTTGGACTTCACGCACCTCCATTCCATGACTTCACACACCTTCATTCTACTTCAGAAACGTCCATTCTATGACTTCACACACCTCCATTCTATGACTTCACAAACCTCCATTCTGTGACTTCACACACCTCCATTCTGAGTTCACACACCTCAATTATGTGACTTCACACACCTCAATTCTGGCTTCACATACCTCCATTTTATGACTTCACACACTTCCATTCTATGACTTCACACACCTCAATTCTTTCACTTCACACACCTCCATTGTGAGTTCACACACCTCCATTCTATGACTTCAAACACCTCCATTCTGTGCCTTCACACACCTCCATTCTATGACTTAACACACCTTCATTCTTACTTCACAAACATACATTCTATGACTTCACACACCTCCATTCTATGACTTCACACACCTCCATTCTATGACTTCACACACCTCCATTCTGTGCCTTCACACACCTCAATTCTGTGACTTCACACACCTGCATTATGACTTCACCCACCTCCATTCTATGATTTCACACACCTCCATTCTATGACTTCACACCTCCATTCTGTAACTTCACACACCTCCATTCTGTGACTTCACACACCTCCATTCTGTGACTTCACACACCCACAATCTGACTTCACACACCTCCATTCTATGGCTTCCCACACCTCCATACTGTGACTTCACACACCTCCATTCTATGACTTCACACACCTCCATTGTGAATTCACACACCTCCATTCTATGAGTTCACACACCTCCATTCTGACTTCACACACCTCCATTCTATGACTTCACACACCTCCATTCTGACTTCACACCCCTCCATTCTATGACTTCACACAACTCCATTCTGACTTCACACACCTGCATTCTGTGACTTCACACACCTCCATTCCATGACTTCACACACCACCATTCGATGAGTTCACACACCTCCATTTGTGACTCTACACACCATCTTTTTGACTTCACACACCTCCATTCTGTGATTTCACACACCTCCATTCTGTGACTTCACGCACATTTATGGTTTGACTTCACACACCTCCATTCTTTGACTTCACACACCTCCATTCCATGACTTCCGACACCTCCATTCTAGGAGTTCACACACCTCCATTTTATGAGTTCACACACCTCCATTTTGACTTCACACACCTCCATTCTATGACTTCACACACCTTCATTCTTACTTCAGAAACATCCATTCTATGACTTCACGCACCTCCGTTCTATGACTTCACAAATCTCCGTTCTGTGACTTCACACACCTCCATTCTGAGTTCACACACCTCCATTCTCTGACTTCACACACCTCCATTCTGTGACTTAACATACCTCCATTCTATGACTTCACAGACCTCCATTCTGTGCCTACACACTCCTTTATTCTTTGACTTCACACACCTCCATTCTGTGACTTCACACACCTCCATTGTGAGTTCACACACCTCCATTCTGTGACTTCACACACCTCCATTCTATGACTTCACAAACCTCCATTCTGACTTCACACACCTCCATTCTGACTTCACAAACATCAATTCTGTGGCTTCACGCACCTCCATTCTGTGACTTCACACACCTCCATTCTATGACTTCACACACCTCCATTCTATGACTTCTCCCACTTCCATTCTTTAACTTCACACATCTCCATTCTTTGACTTCACATACCTCCATTGTTAATTCACACACCTCCATTCAATGACTTCACACACCGCCATTCTGACTTCACACAGCTCCATTCTATGACTTCACACACCTCCATTCTGTGACTTCACACACCTCCATTCTATGACTTAACACACCTTCATTCTTACTTCACAAACATCCATTCTATGACTTCACACACCTCCATTCTATGACATCACACACCTCCATTCTATGACTTCAAACACCTCCATTCTGTTACTTCACAAACCTCAATTCTGTGACTTCACACACCTACATTATGACTTCACACACCTCCATTCTATGACTTCACACACCTCCATTCTATGACTACACACACCTCCATTCTGTGACTTCACACACCTCCAATCTGACTTCACACAGCTCCATTCTATGACTTCACACACCTCCATTCTTTGACTTCACACACCTCCATTCTATGACTTCACACACCTCCATTGTGACTTCACACACCTCCATTCTTTGAATTCACACACCTCCATTCTGACTTCACACACCTCCATTCTATGACTTCACACATCTACATTCTGACTTCACACACCTAAATTCTGTGACTTCACACACCTCCATTCCATGACTTCACACACCTCCATTGTGACTTCACGCACCTCCATTCTATGACTTCACACACCTCCATTGTGACTTCACACTCCTCCATTCTATGAGTTCACACACCTCCATTCTGACTTCACACACCTCCATTCTATGACTTCACACACCTCCATTCTGACTTCACACACCTCCATTCTATGACTTCACACATCTCCATTCTGAGTTCACACACCTCCATTCTGTGATTCACACACCTCCATTCCATGACTTCCCACACCTCCATTCGATGACTTCACACACCTCCATTCTTTGACTTCACACACCTCCATTCTATGAGTTCACACACCTCCATTTGTGACTCTACACACCACCTTTTTGACTTCACAAACCACCATTCTGTGACTTCACACACCTCCATTCTGAGTTCACATACCACCATTCTCTGACTTCACACACCTCCATTCTGTGACTTAACACACCTCCATTCTATGACTTCACAGACCTCCATTCTGTGCCTTCACACTCCTTTACTTTTTGACTTTACACACCTCCATTCTGTGACTTCACACACCTCCATTGTGAGTTCACACACCTCCATTCTGTGACTTCACGCACCTCCATTCTGTGACTTCACACACCTCCATTCTGTGACTTCACACACCTCCATTCTGTGACTTCACACACCTCCATTTTGACTTCACACACTTCCATTCTTTGACTTCACACACCTCCATTCTGTGACTTCAACACCACCATTGCTTGACTTCACACACCTCCATTTTTGGACTTCACGCACCTCCATTCCATGACTTCACACACCTTCATTCTACTTCAGAAACGTCCATTCTATGACTTCACACACCTCCATTCTATGACTTCACAAACCTCCATTCTGTGACTTCACACACCTCCATTCTGAGTTCACACACCTCAATTATGTGACTTCACACACCTCAATTCTGGCTTCACATACCTCCTTTTTATGACTTCACACACTTCCATTCTATGACTTCACACACCTCAATTCTTTCACTTCACACACCTCCATTGTGAGTTCACACACCTCCATTCTATGACTTCAAACACCTCCATTCTGTGCCTTCACACACCTCCATTCTATGACTTAACACACCTTCATTCTTACTTCACAAACATACATTCTATGACTTCACACACCTCCATTCTATGACTTCACACACCTCCATTCTATGACTTCACACACCTCCATTCTGTGCCTTCACACACCTCAATTCTGTGACTTCACACACCTGCATTATGACTTCACCCACCTCCATCTATGATTTCACACACCTCCATTCTATGACTTCACACCTCCATTCTGTAACTTCACACACCTCCATTCTGTGACTTCACACACCTCCATTCTGTGACTTCACACACCCACAATCTGACTTCACACACCTCCATTCTATGGCTTCCCACACCTCCATACTGTGACTTCACACACCTCCATTCTATGACTTCACACACCTCCATTGTGAATTCACACACCTCCATTCTATGAGTTCACACACCTCCATTCTGACTTCACACACCTCCATTCTATGACTTCACACACCTCCATTCTGACTTCACACCCCTCCATTCTATGACTTCACACAACTCCATTCTGACTTCACACACCTGCATTCTGTGAATTCACACACCTCCATTCCATGACTTCACACACCACCATTCGATGAGTTCACACACCTCCATTTGTGACTCTACACACCATCTTTTTGACTTCACACACCTCCATTCTGTGATTTCACACACCTCCATTCTGTGACTTCACGCACATTTATGGTTTGACTTCACACACCTCCATTCTTTGACTTCACACACCTCCATTCCATGACTTCCGACACCTCCATTCTAGGAGTTCACACACCTCCATTTTATGAGTTCACACACCTCCATTTTGACTTCACACACCTCCATTCTATGACTTCACACACCTTCATTCTTACTTCAGAAACATCCATTCTATGACTTCACGCACCTCCGTTCTATGACTTCACAAATCTCCGTTCTGTGACTTCACACACCTCCATTCTGAGTTCACACACCTCCATTCTCTGACTTCACACACCTCCATTCTGTGACTTAACATACCTCCATTCTATGACTTCACAGACCTCCATTCTGTGCCTACACACTCCTTTATTCTTTGACTTCACACACCTCCATTCTGTGACTTCACACACCTCCATTGTGAGTTCACACACCTCCATTCTGTGACTTCACACACCTCCATTCTATGACTTCACAAACCTCCATTCTGACTTCACACACCTCCATTCTGACTTCACAAACATCAATTCTGTGGCTTCACGCACCTCCATTCTGTGACTTCACACACCTCCATTCTATGACTTCACACACCTCCATTCTATGACTTCTCCCACTTCCATTCTTTAACTTCACACATCTCCATTCTTTGACTTCACATACCTCCATTGTTAATTCACACACCTCCATTCAATGACTTCACACACCGCCATTCTGACTTCACACAGCTCCATTCTATGACTTCACACACCTCCATTCTGTGACTTCACACATCCATTCTATAACTTAACACACCTTCATTCTTACTTCACAAACATCCATTCTATGACTTCACACACCTCCATTCTATGACATCACACACCTCCATTCTATGACTTCAAACACCTCCATTCTGTTACTTCACAAACCTCAATTCTGTGACTTCACACACCTACATTATGACTTCACACACCTCCATTCTATGACTTCACACACCTCCATTCTATGACTACACACACCTCCATTCTGTGACTTCACACACCTCCAATCTGACTTCACACAGCTCCATTCTATGACTTCACACACCTCCATTCTTTGACTTCACACACCTCCATTCTATGACTTCACACACCTCCATTGTGACTTCACACACCTCCATTCTTTGAATTCACACACCTCCATTCTGACTTCACACACCTCCATTCTATGACTTCACACATCTACATTCTGACTTCACACACCTAAATTCTGTGACTTCACACACCTCCATTCCATGACTTCACACACCTCCATTGTGACTTCACGCACCTCCATTCTATGACTTCACACACCTCCATTGTGACTTCACACTCCTCCATTCTATGAGTTCACACACCTCCATTCTGACTTCACACACCTCCATTCTATGACTTCACACACCTCCATTCTGACTTCACACACCTCCATTCTATGACTTCACACATCTCCATTCTGAGTTCACACACCTCCATTCTGTGATTCACACACCTCCATTCCATGACTTCCCACACCTACATTCGATGACTTCACACACCTCCATTCCATGACTTCCCACACCTCCATTCGATGACTTCACACACCTCCATTCTTTGACTTCACACACCTCCATTCTATGAGTTCACACACCTCCATTTGTGACTCTACACACCACCTTTTTGACTTCACAAACCACCATTCTGTGACTTCACACACCTCCATTCTGAGTTCACATACCACCATTCTCTGACTTCACACACCTCCATTCTGTGACTTAACACACCTCCATTCTATGACTTCACAGACCTCCATTCTGTGCCTTCACACTCCTTTACTTTTTGACTTTACACACCTCCATTCTGTGACTTCACACACCTCCATTGTGAGTTCACACACCTCCATTCTGTGACTTCACGCACCTCCATTCTGTGACTTCACACACCTCCATTCTGTGACTTCACACACCTCCATTCTGTGACTTCACACACCTCCATTTTGACTTCACACACTTCCATTCTTTGACTTCACACACCTCCATTCTGTGACTTCACACACCACCATTGCTTGACTTCACACACCTCCATTTTTGGACTTCACGCACCTCCATTCCATGACTTCACACACCTTCATTCTACTTCAGAAACGTCCATTCTATGACTTCACACACCTCCATTCTGTGACTTCACAAACCTCCATTCTGTGACTTCACACACCTCCATTCTGAGTTCACACACCTCAATTATGTGACTTCACACACCTCAATTCTGGCTTCACATACCTCCATTTTATGACTTCACACACTTCCATTCCATGACTTCACACACCTCAATTCTTTCACTTCACACACCTCCATTGTGAGTTCACACACCTCCATTCTATGACTTCAAACACCTCCATTCTGTGCCTTCACACACCTCCATTCTATGACTTAACACACCTTCATTCTTACTTCACAAACATACATTCTATGACTTCACACACCTCCATTCTATGACTTCACACACCTCCATTCTATGACTTCACACACCTCCATTCTGTGCCTTCACACACCTCAATTCTGTGACATCACACACCTGCATTATGACTTCACAAACCTCCATTCTATGACTTCACACACCTCCATTCTATGACTTCACACCTCCATTCTGTAACTTCACACACCTCCATTCTGTGACTTCACACACCTCCATTCTGTGACTTCACACACCCACAATCTCACTTCACACACCTCCATTCTATGGCTTCCCACACCTCCATACTGTGACTTCACACACCTCCATTCTATGACTTCACACACCTCCATTGTGAATTCACACACCTCCATTGTATGAGTTCACACACCTCCATTCTCACTTCACACACCTCCATTCTATGACTTCACACACCTCCATTCTGACTTCACACCCCTCCATTCTATGACTTCACACAACTCCATTCTGACTTCACACACCTGCATTCTGTGACTTCACACACCTCCATTCCATGACTTTACACACCACCATTCGATGAGTTCACACACCTCCATTTGTGACTCTACACACCATCTTTTTGACTTCACACACCTCCATTCTGTGATTTGACACACCTCCATTCTGTGACTTCACGCACATTTATGGTTTGACTTCACACACCTCCATTCTTTGACTTCACACACCTCCATTCCATGACTTCCGACACCTCCATTCTAGGAGTTCACACACCTCCATTTTATGAGTTCACACACCTCCATTTTGACTTCACACACCTCCATTCTATGACTTCACACACCTTCATTCTTACTTCAGAAACATCCATTCTATGACTTCACGCACCTCCGTTCTATGACTTCACAAATCTCCGTTCTGTGACTTCACACACCTCCATTCTGAGTTCACACACCTCCATTCTCTGACTTCACACACCTCCATTCTGTGACTTAACATACCTCCATTCTATGACTTCACAGACCTCCATTCTGTGCCTACACACTCCTTTATTTTTTGACTTCACACACCTCCATTCTGTGACTTCACACACCTCCATTCTATGACTTCACACACCTCCATTCTATGACTTCTCCCACTTCCATTCTTTGACTTCACACATCTCCATTCTTTGACTTCACATACCTCCATTGTTAATTCACACACCTCCATTCAATGACTTCACACACCGCCATTCTGACTTCACACAGCTCCATTCTATGACTTCACACACCTCCATTCTGTGACTTCACACACCTCCATTCTATGACTTAACACACCTTCATTCTTACTTCACAAACATCCATTCTATGACTCCACACACCTCCATTCTATGACATCACACACCTCCATTCTATGACTTCAAACACCTCCATTCTGTTACTTCACAAACCTCAATTCTGTGACTTCACACACCTACATTATGACTTCACACACCTCCATTCTATGACTTCACAAACCTCCATTCTGACTTCACACACCTCCATTCTGACTTCACAAACATCAATTCTGTGGCTTCACGCACCTCCATTCTGTGACTTCACACACCTCCATTCTATGACTTCACACGCCTCCATTCTATGACTTCACATACCTCCATTGTTAATTCACACACCTCCATTCAATGACTTCACACACCGCCATTCTGACTTCACACAGCTCCATTCTATGACTTCACACACCTCCATTCTGTGACTTCACACACCTCCATTCTATGACTTAACACACCTTCATTCTTCCTTCACAAACATCCATTCTATGACTTCACACACCTCCATTCTATGACATCACACAACTCCATTCTATGACTTCAAGCACCTCCATTTTGTTACTTCACACACCTCAATTCTGTGACTTCACACACCTAAATTATGACTTCACACACCTCCATTCTATGACTTCACACACCTCCATTCTATGACTACACACACCTCCATTCTGTGACTTCACACACCTCCAATCTGACTTCACACAGCTCCATTCTATGACTTCACACACCTCCATTCTTTGACTTCACACACCTCCATTCTATGACTTCACACACCTCCATTGTGACTTCACACACCTCCATTCTTTGAATTCACACACCTCCATTCTGACTTCACACACCTCCATTCTATGACTTCACACATCTACATTCTGACTTCACACACCTAAATTCTGTGACTTCACACACCTCCATTCCATGACTTCACACACCTCCATTGTGACTTCACGCACCTCCATTCTATGACTTCACACACCTCCATTGTGACTTCACACTCCTCCATTCTATGAGTTCACACACCTCCATTCTGACTTCACACACCTCCATTCTATGACTTCACACACCTCCATTCTGACTTCACACACCTCCATTCTATGACTTCACACATCTCCATTCTGAGTTCACACACCTCCATTCTGTGATTCACACACCTCCATTCCATGACTTCCCACACCTACATTCGATGACTTCACACACCTCCATTCCATGACTTCCCACACCTCCATTCGATGACTTCACACACCTCCATTCTTTGACTTCACACACCTCCATTCTATGAGTTCACACACCTCCATTTGTGACTCTACACACCACCTTTTTGACTTCACAAACCACCATTCTGTGACTTCACACACCTCCATTCTGAGTTCACATACCACCATTCTCTGACTTCACACACCTCCATTCTGTGACTTAACACACCTCCATTCTATGACTTCACAGACCTCCATTCTGTGCCTTCACACTCCTTTACTTTTTGACTTTACACACCTCCATTCTGTGACTTCACACACCTCCATTGTGAGTTCACACACCTCCATTCTGTGACTTCACGCACCTCCATTCTGTGACTTCACACACCTCCATTCTGTGACTTCACACACCTCCATTCTGTGACTTCACACACCTCCATTTTGACTTCACACACTTCCATTCTTTGACTTCACACACCTCCATTCTGTGACTTCACACACCACCATTGCTTGACTTCACACACCTCCATTTTTGGACTTCACGCACCTCCATTCCATGACTTCACACACCTTCATTCTACTTCAGAAACGTCCATTCTATGACTTCACACACCTCCATTCTGTGACTTCACAAACCTCCATTCTGTGACTTCACACACCTCCATTCTGAGTTCACACACCTCAATTATGTGACTTCACACACCTCAATTCTGGCTTCACATACCTCCATTTTATGACTTCACACACTTCCATTCCATGACTTCACACACCTCAATTCTTTCACTTCACACACCTCCATTGTGAGTTCACACACCTCCATTCTATGACTTCAAACACCTCCATTCTGTGCCTTCACACACCTCCATTCTATGACTTAACACACCTTCATTCTTACTTCACAAACATACATTCTATGACTTCACACACCTCCATTCTATGACTTCACACACCTCCATTCTATGACTTCACACACCTCCATTCTGTGCCTTCACACACCTCAATTCTGTGACATCACACACCTGCATTATGACTTCACAAACCTCCATTCTATGACTTCACAAACCTCCATTCTATGACTTCACACCTCCATTCTGTAACTTCACACACCTCCATTCTGTGACTTCACACACCTCCATTCTGTGACTTCACACACCCACAATCTCACTTCACACACCTCCATTCTATGGCTTCCCACACCTCCATACTGTGACTTCACACACCTCCATTCTATGACTTCACACACCTCCATTGTGAATTCACACACCTCCATTGTATGAGTTCACACACCTCCATTCTCACTTCACACACCTCCATTCTATGACTTCACACACCTCCATTCTGACTTCACACCCCTCCATTCTATGACTTCACACAACTCCATTCTGACTTCACACACCTGCATTCTGTGACTTCACACACCTCCATTCCATGACTTTACACACCACCATTCGATGAGTTCACACACCTCCATTTGTGACTCTACACACCATCTTTTTGACTTCACACACCTCCATTCTGTGATTTGACACACCTCCATTCTGTGACTTCACGCACATTTATGGTTTGACTTCACACACCTCCATTCTTTGACTTCACACACCTCCATTCCATGACTTCCGACACCTCCATTCTAGGAGTTCACACACCTCCATTTTATGAGTTCACACACCTCCATTTTGACTTCACACACCTCCATTCTATGACTTCACACACCTTCATTCTTACTTCAGAAACATCCATTCTATGACTTCACGCACCTCCGTTCTATGACTTCACAAATCTCCGTTCTGTGACTTCACACACCTCCATTCTGAGTTCACACACCTCCATTCTCTGACTTCACACACCTCCATTCTGTGACTTAACATACCTCCATTCTATGACTTCACAGACCTCCATTCTGTGCCTACACACTCCTTTATTTTTTGACTTCACACACCTCCATTCTGTGACTTCACACACCTCCATTCTATGACTTCACACACCTCCATTCTATGACTTCTCCCACTTCCATTCTTTGACTTCACACATCTCCATTCTTTGACTTCACATACCTCCATTGTTAATTCACACACCTCCATTCAATGACTTCACACACCGCCATTCTGACTTCACACAGCTCCATTCTATGACTTCACACACCTCCATTCTGTGACTTCACACACCTCCATTCTATGACTTAACACACCTTCATTCTTACTTCACAAACATCCATTCTATGACTCCACACACCTCCATTCTATGACATCACACACCTCCATTCTATGACTTCAAACACCTCCATTCTGTTACTTCACAAACCTCAATTCTGTGACTTCACACACCTACATTATGACTTCACACACCTCCATTCTATGACTTCACAAACCTCCATTCTGACTTCACACACCTCCATTCTGACTTCACAAACATCAATTCTGTGGCTTCACGCACCTCCATTCTGTGACTTCACACACCTCCATTCTATGACTTCACACGCCTCCATTCCATGACTTCACATACCTCCATTGTTAATTCACACACCTCCATTCAATGACTTCACACACCGCCATTCTGACTTCACACAGCTCCATTCTATGACTTCACACACCTCCATTCTGTGACTTCACACACCTCCATTCTATGACTTAACACACCTTCATTCTTACTTCACAAACATCCATTCTATGACTTCACACACTTCCATTCTATGACATCACACAACTCCATTCTATGACTTCAAGCACCTCCATTTTGTTACTTCACACACCTCAATTCTGTGACTTCACACACCTAAATTATGACTTCACACACCTCCATTCTATGACTTCACACACCTCCATTCTATGACTACACACACCTCCATTCTGTGACTTCACACACCTCCAATCTGACTTCACACAGCTCCATTCTATGACTTCACACACCTCCATTCTTTGACTTCACACACCTCCATTCTATGAATTCACACACCTCCATTGTGACTTCACACACCTCCATTCTATGAATTCACACACCTCCATTCTGACTTCACACACCTCCATTCTATGACTTCACACATCTACATTCTGACTTCACACACCTAAATTCTGTGACTTCACACACCTCCATTCCATGACTTCACACACCTCCATTGTGACTTCACGCACCTCCATTCTATGACTTCACACACCTCCATTGTGACTTCACACTCCTCCATTGTATGAGTTCACACACCTCCATTCTGACTTCACACACCTCCATTCTATGACTTCACACACCTCCATTCTGACTTCACACACCTCCATTCTATGACTTCACACATCTCCATTCTGAGTTCACACACCTCCATTCTGTGATTCACACACCTCCATTCCATGACTTCCCACACCTACATTCGATGACTTCACACACCTCCATTCTTTGACTTCACACACCTCCATTCTATGAGTTCACACACCTCCTTTTGTGACTCTACACACCACCTTTTTGACTTCACAAACCACCATTCTGTGACTTCACACACCTCCATTCTGAGTTCACATACCTCCATTCTCTGACTTCACACACCTCCATTCTGTGACTTAACACACCTCCATTCTATGACTTCACAGACCTCCATTCTGTGCCTTCACACTCCTTTATTTTTTGACTTTACACACCTCCATTCTGTGACTTCACACACCTCCATTGTGAGTTCACACACCCCCATTCTGTGACTTCACGCACCTCCATTCTGTGACTTCACACACCTCCATTCTGTGACTTCACACACCTCCATTCTGTGACTTCACACACCTCCATTTTGACTTCACACACTTCCATTCTTTGACTTCACACACCTCCATTCTGTGACTTCACACACCACCATTGCTTGACTTCACACACCTCCATTTTTGGACTTCACGCACCTCCATTCCATGACTTCACACACCTTCATTCTACTTCAGAAACGTCCATTCTATGACTTCACACACCTCCATTCTATGACTTCACAAACCTCCATTCTGTGACTTCACACACCTCCATTCTGAGTTCACACACCTCAATTATGTGACTTCACACACCTCAATTCTGGCTTCACATACCTCCATTTTATGACTTCACACACTTCCATTCTATGACTTCACACACCTCAATTCTTTCACTTCACACACCTCCATTGTGAGTTCACACACCTCCATTCTATGACTTCAAACACCTCCATTCTGTGCCTTCACACACCTCCATTCTATGACTTAACACACCTTCATTCTTACTTCACAAACATACATTCTATGACTTCACACACCTCCATTCTATGACTTCACACACCTCCATTCTATGACTTCACACACCTCCATTCTGTGCCTTCACACACCTCAATTCTGTGACTTCACACACCTGCATTATGACTTCACCCACCTCCATTCTATGATTTCACACACCTCCATTCTATGACTTCACACCTCCATTCTGTAACTTCACACACCTCCATTCTGTGACTTCACACACCTCCATTCTGTGACTTCACACACCCACAATCTGACTTCACACACCTCCATTCTATGGCTTCCCACACGTCCATACTGTGACTTCACACACCTCCATTCTATGACTTCACACACCTCCATTGTGAATTCACACACCTCCATTCTATGAGTTCACACACCTCCATTCTGACTTCACACACCTCCATTCTATGACTTCACACACCTCCATTCTGACTTCACACCCCTCCATTCTATGACTTCACACAACTCCATTCTGACTTCACACACCTGCATTCTGTGACTTCACACACCTCCATTCCATGACTTCACACACCACCATTCGATGAGTTCACACACCTCCATTTGTGACTCTACACACCATCTTTTTGACTTCACACACCTCCATTCTGTGATTTCACACACCTCCATTCTGTGACTTCAAGCACATTTATGGTTTGACTTCACACACCTCCATTCTTTGACTTCACACACCTCCATTCCATGACTTCCGACACCTCCATTCTAGGAGTTCACACACCTCCATTTTATGAGTTCACACCTCCATTCTGTAACTTCACACACCTCCATTCTGTGACTTCACACACCTCCATTCTGTGACTTCACACACCCACAATCTGACTTCACACACCTCCATTCTATGGCTTCCCACACCTCCATACTGTGACTTCACACACCTCCATTCTATGACTTCACACACCTCCATTGTGAATTCACACACCTCCATTCTATGAGTTCACACACCTCCATTCTGACTTCACACACCTCCATTCTATGACTTCACACACCTCCATTCTGACTTCACACCCCTCCATTCTATGACTTCACACAACTCCATTCTGACTTCAGAAACATCCATTCTATGACTTCACGCACCTCCGTTCTATGACTTCACAAATCTCCGTTCTGTGACTTCACACACCTCCATTCTGAGTTCACACACCTCCATTCTCTGACTTCACACACCTCCATTCTGTGACTTAACATACCTCCATTCTATGACTTCACAGACCTCCATTCTGTGCCTACACACTCCTTTATTCTTTGACTTCACACACCTCCATTCTGTGACTTCACACACCTCCATTGTGAGTTCACACACCTCCATTCTGTGACTTCCCACACCTCCATTCTATGACTTCACAAACCTCCATTCTGACTTCACACACCTCCATTCTGACTTCACAAACATCAATTCTGTGGCTTCACGCACCTCCATTCTGTGACTTCACACACCTCCATTCTATGACTTCACACACCTCCATTCTATGACTTCTCCCACTTCCATTCTTTAACTTCACACATCTCCATTCTTTGACTTCACATACCTCCATTGTTAATTCACACACCTCCATTCAATGACTTCACACACCGCCATTCTGACTTCACACAGCTCCATTCTATGACTTCACACACCTCCATTCTGTGACTTCACACACCTCCATTCTATGACTTAACACACCTTCATTCTTACTTCACAAACATCCATTCTATGACTTCACACACCTCCATTCTATGACATCACACACCTCCATTCTATGACTTCAAACACCTCCATTCTGTTACTTCACAAACCTCAATTCTGTGACTTCACACACCTACATTATGACTTCACACACCTCCATTCTATGACTTCACACACCTCCATTCTATGACTACACACACCTCCATTCTGTGACTTCACACACCTCCAATCTGACTTCACACAGCTCCATTCTATGACTTCACACACCTCCATTCTTTGACTTCACACACCTCCATTCTATGACTTCACACACCTCCATTGTGACTTCACAAACCTCCATTCTTTGAATTCACACACCTCCATTCTGACTTCACACACCTCCATTCTATGACTTCACACATCTACATTCTGACTTCACACACCTAAATTCTGTGACTTCACACACCTCCATTCCATGACTTCACACACCTCCATTGTGACTTCACGCACCTCCATTCTATGACTTCACACACCTCCATTGTGACTTCACACTCCTCCATTCTATGAGTTCACACACCTCCATTCTGACTTCACACACCTCCATTCTATGACTTCACACACCTCCATTCTGACTTCACACACCTCCATTCTATGACTTCACACATCTCCATTCTGAGTTCACACACCTCCATTCTGTGATTCACACACCTCCATTCCATGACTTCCCACACCTACATTCGATGACTTCACACACCTCCATTCTTTGACTTCACACACCTCCATTCTATGAGTTCACACACCTCCATTTGTGACTCTACACACCACCTTTTTGACTTCACAAACCACCATTCTGTGACTTCACACACCTCCATTCTGAGTTCACATACCACCATTCTCTGACTTCACACACCTCCATTCTGTGACTTAACACACCTCCATTCTATGACTTCACAGACCTCCATTCTGTGCCTTCACACTCCTTTATTTTTTGACTTTACACACCTCCATTCTGTGACTTCACACACCTCCATTGTGAGTTCACACACCTCCATTCTGTGACTTCACGCACCTCCATTCTGTGACTTCACACACCTCCATTCTGTGACTTCACACACCTCCATTCTGTGACTTCACACACCTCCATTTTGACTTCACACACTTCCATTCTTTGACTTCACACACCTCCATTCTGTGACTTCACACACCACCATTGCTTGACTTCACACACCTCCATTTTTGGACTTCACGCACCTCCATTCCATGACTTCACACACCTTCATTCTACTTCAGAAACGTCCATTCTATGACTTCACACACCTCCATTCTGTGACTTCACAAACCTCCATTCTGTGACTTCACACACCTCCATTCTGAGTTCACACACCTCAATTATGTGACTTCACACACCTCAATTCTGGCTTCACATACCTCCATTTTATGACTTCACACACTTCCATTCCATGACTTCACACACCTCAATTCTTTCACTTCACACACCTCCATTGTGAGTTCACACACCTCCATTCTATGACTTCAAACACCTCCATTCTGTGCCTTCACACACCTCCATTCTATGACTTAACACACCTTCATTCTTACTTCACAAACATACATTCTATGACTTCACACACCTCCATTCTATGACTTCACACACCTCCATTCTATGACTTCACACACCTCCATTCTGTGCCTTCACACACCTCAATTCTGTGACTTCACACACCTGCATTATGACTTCACACACCTCCATTCTATGACTTCACACACCTCCATTCTATGACTTCACACCTCCATTCTGTAACTTCACACACCTCCATTCTGTGACTTCACACACCTCCATTCTGTGACTTCACACACCCACAATCTGACTTCACACACCTCCATTCTATGGCTTCCCACACCTCCATACTGTGACTTCACACACCTCCATTCTATGACTTCACACACCTCCATTGTGAATTCACACACCTCCATTGTATGAGTTCACACACCTCCATTCTCACTTCACACACCTCCATTCTATGACTTCACACACCTCCATTCTGACTTCACACCCCTCCATTCTATGACTTCACACAACTCCATTCTGACTTCACACACCTGCATTCTGTGACTTCACACACCTCCATTCCATGACTTTACACACCACCATTCGATGAGTTCACACACCTCCATTTGTGACTCTACACACCATCTTTTTGACTTCACACACCTCCATTCTGTGATTTGACACACCTCCATTCTGTGACTTCACGCACATTTATGGTTTGACTTCACACACCTCCATTCTTTGACTTCACACACCTCTATTCCATGACTTCCGACACCTCCATTCTATGAGTTCACACACCTCCATTTTATGAGTTCACACACCTCCATTTTGACTTCACACACCTCCATTCTATGACTTCACACACCTTCATTCTTACTTCAGAAACATCCATTCTATGACTTTACGCACCTCCGTTATATGACTTCACAAATCTCCGTTCTGTGACTTCACACACCTCCATTCTGAGTTCACACACCTCCATTCTCTGACTTCACACACCTCCATTCTGTGACTTAACATACCTCCATTCTATGACTTCACAGACCTCCATTCTGTGCCTACACACTCCTTTATTTTTTGACTTCACACACCTCCATTCTGTGACTTCACACACCTCCATTCTATGACTTCACACACCTCCATTCTATGACTTCTCCCACTTCCATTCTTTGACTTCACACATCTCCATTCTTTGACTTCACATACCTCCATTGTTAATTCACACACCTCCATTCAATGACTTCACACACCGCCATTCTGACTTCACACAGCTCCATTCTATGACTTCACACACCTCCATTCTGTGACTTCACACACCTCCATTCTATGACTTAACACACCTTCATTCTTACTTCACAAACATCCATTCTATGACTCCACACACCTCCATTCTATGACATCACACACCTCCATTCTATGACTTCAAACACCTCCATTCTGTTACTTCACAAACCTCAATTCTGTGACTTCACACACCTACATTATGACTTCACACACCTCCATTCTATGATTCACACACCTCCATTCTATGACTACACACACCTCCATTCTGTGACTTCACACACCTCCAATCTGACTTCACACAGCTCCATTCTATGACTTCACACACCTCCATTCTTTGACTTCACACACCTCCATTCTATGACTTCACACACCTCCATTGTGACTTCACACACCTCCATTCTTTGAATTCACACACCTCCATTCTGACTTCACACACCTCCATTCTATGACTTCACACATCTACATTCTGACTTCACACACCTAAATTCTGTGACTTCATACACCTCCATTCCATGACTTCACACACCTCCATTGTGACTTCACGCACCTCCATTCTATGACTTCACACACCTCCATTGTGACTTCACACTCCTCCATTCTATGAGTTCACACACCTCCATTCTGACTTCACACACCTCCATTCTATGACTTCACACACCTCCATTCTGACTTCACACACCTCCATTCTATGACTTCACACATCTCCATTCTGAGTTCACATCCTCCATTCTGTGATTCACACACCTCCATTCGATGACTTCCCACACCTCCATTCGATGACTTCACACACCTCCATTCTTTGACTTCACACACCTCCATTCTATGAGTTCACACACCTCCATTTGTGACTCTACACACCACCTTTTTGACTTCACAAACCACCATTCTGTGACTTCACACACCTCCATTCTGAGTTCACATACCACCATTCTCTGACTTCACACAACTCCATTCTGTGACTTAACACACCTCCATTCTATGACTTCACAGACCTCCATTCTGTGCCTTCACACTCCTTTATTTTTTGACTTTACACACCTCCATTCTGTGACTTCACACACCTCCATTGTGAGTTCACACACCTCCATTCTGTGACTTCACGCACCTCCATTCTGTGACTTCACACACCTCCATTCTGTGACTTCACACACCTCCATTCTGTGACTTCACACACCTCCATTTTGACTTCACACACTTCCATTCTTTGACTTCACACACCTCCATTCTGTGACTTCACACACCACCATTGCTTGACTTCACACACCTCCATTTTTGGACTTCACGCACCTCCATTCCATGACTTCACACACCTTCATTCTACTTCAGAAACGTCCATTCTATGACTTCACACACTCCATTCTGTGACTTCACAAACCTCCATTCTGTGACTTCACACACCTCCATTCTGAGTTCACACACCTCAATTATGTGACTTCACACACCTCAATTCTGGCTTCACATACCTCCATTTTATGACTTCACACACTTCCATTCCATGACTTCACACACCTCAATTCTTTCACTTCACACACCTCCATTGTGAGTTCACACACCTCCATTCTATGACTTCAAACACCTCCATTCTGTGCCTTCACACACCTCCATTCTATGACTTAACACACCTTCATTCTTACTTCACAAACATACATTCTATGACTTCACACACCTCCATTCTATGACTTCACACACCTCCATTCTATGACTTCACACACCTCCATTCTGTGCCTTCACACACCTCAATTCTGTGACTTCACACACCTGCATTATGACTTCACCCACCTCCATTCTATGACTTCACACACCTCCATTCTATGACTTCACACCTCCATTCTGTAACTTCACACACCTCCATTCTGTGACTTCACACACCTCCATTCTGTGACTTCACACACCCACAATCTGACTTCACACACCTCCATTCTATGGCTTCCCACACCTCCATACTGTGACTTCACACACCTCCATTCTATGACTTCACACACCTCCATTGTGAATTCACACACCTCCATTCTATGAGTTCACACACCTCCATTCTGACTTCACACACCTCCATTCTATGACTTCACACACCTCCATTCTGACTTCACACCCCTCCATTCTATGACTTCACACAACTCCATTCTGACTTCACACACCTGCATTCTGTGACTTCACACACCTCCATTGTGACTTCACACACCTCCATTCTATGACTTTACACACCTCAATTCTATGACTTCACACACCTCCATTCTATGACTTCACACACCTCCATTCTGTGACTTCACACATCTCTATTCTATGAGTTCACACAATTGCATTGTGACTTCACACACCTCCTTTCTATGACTACACACACCTCCATTCTGTCTTCACACACCTTCATTCTGACTTCACAAACCTCAATTCTGTGACTTCACACACCTCCATTCTATGACTACACACACCTCCATTCTGTGACTTCACACACCTCCAATCTGACTTCACACAGCTCCATTCTATGACTTCACACACCTCCATTCTTTGACTTCACACACCTCCATTCTATGACATCACACACCTCCATTGTGACTTCACACACCTCCATTCTATGAATTCACACACCTCCATTCTGACTTCACACACCTCCATTCTATGACTTCACACATCTACATTCTGACTTCACACACCTAAATTCTGTGACTTCACACACCTCCATTCCATGACTTCACACACCTCCATTGTGACTTCACGCACCTCCATTCTATGACTTCACACACCTCCATTGTGACTTCACACTCCTCCATTCTATGAGTTCACACACCTCCATTCTGACTTCACACACCTCCATTCTATGACTTCACACACCTCCATTCTGACTTCACACACCTCCATTCTATGACTTCACACATCTCCATTCTGAGTTCACACACCTCCATTCTGTGATTCACACACCTCCATTCCAGGACTTCCCACACCTCCATTCGATGACTTCACACACCTCCATTCTTTGACTTCACACACCTCCATTCTATGTTTTCACACACCTCCATTTGTGACTCTACACACCACCTTTTTGACTTCACAAACCACCATTCTGTGACTTCACACACCTCCATTCTGAGTTCACATACCACCATTCTCTGACTTCACACACCTCCATTCTGTGACTTAACACACCTCCATTCTATGACTTCACAGACCTCCATTCTGTGCCTTCACACTCCTTTATTTTTTGACTTTACACACCTCCATTCTGTGACTTCACACACCTCCATTGTGAGTTCACACACCTCCATTCTGTGACTTCACGCACCTCCATTCTGTGACTTCACACACCTCCATTCTGTGACTTCACACACCTCCATTCTGTGACTTCACACACCTCCATTTTGACTTCACACACTTCCATTCTTTGACTTCACACACCTCCATTCTGTGACTTCACACACCACCATTGCTTGACTTCACACACCTCCATTTTTGGACTTCACGCACCTCCATTCCATGACTTCACACACCTTCATTCTACTTCAGAAACGTCCATTCTATGACTTCACACACCTCCATTCTATGACTTCACAAACCTCCATTCTGTGACTTCACACACCTCCATTCTGAGTTCACACACCTCAATTATGTGACTTCACACACCTCCATTCTTTGACTTCACACACCTCCATTCTATGACTTCACACACCTCCATTGTGACTTCACACACCTCCATTCTATGAATTCACACACCTCCATTCTGACTTCACACACCTCCATTCTATGACTTCACACATCTACATTCTGACTTCACACACCTAAATTCTGTGACTTCACACACCTCCATTCCATGACTTCACACACCTCCATTGTGACTTCACGCACCTCCATTCTATGACTTCACACACCTCCATTGTGACTTCACACTCCTCCATTCTATGAGTTCACACACCTCCATTCTGACTTCACACACCTCCATTCTATGACTTCACACACCTCCATTCTGACTTCACACACCTCCATTCTATGACTTCACACATCTCCATTCTGAGTTCACACACCTCCATTCTGTGATTCACACACCTCCATTCCATGACTTCCCACACCTCCATTCGATGACTTCACACACCTCCATTCTTTGACTTCACACACCTCCATTCTATGAGTTCACACACCTCCATTTGTGACTCTACACACCACCTTTTTGACTTCACAAACCACCATTCTGTGACTTCACACACCTCCATTCTGAGTTCACATACCACCATTCTCTGACTTCACACACCTCCATTCTGTGACTTAACACACCTCCATTCTATGACTTCACAGACCTCCATTCTGTGCCTTCACACTCCTTTATTTTTTGACTTTACACACCTCCATTCTGTGACTTCACACACCTCCATTGTGAGTTCACACACCTCCATTCTGTGACTTCACGCACCTCCATTCTGTGACTTCACACACCTCCATTCTGTGACTTCACACACCTCCATTCTGTGACTTCACAAACCTCCATTTTGACTTCACACACTTCCATTCTTTGACTTCACACACCTCCATTCTGTGACTTCACACACCACCATTGCTTGACTTCACACACCTCCATTTTTGGACTTCACGCACCTCCATTCCATGACTTCACACACCTTCATTCTACTTCAGAAACGTCCATTCTATGACTTCACACACCTCCATTCTATGACTTCACAAACCTCCATTCTGTGACTTCACACACCTCCATTCTGAGTTCACACACCTCAATTATGTGATTTCACACACCACAATTCTGGCTTCACATACCTCCATTTTATGACTTCACACACTTCCATTCCATGACTTCACACACCTCAATTCTTTCACTTCACACACCTCCATTGTGAGTTCACACACCTCCATTCTATGACTTCAAACACCTCCATTCTGTGCCTTCACACACCTCCATTCTATGACTTAACACACCTTCATTCTTACTTCACAAACATACATTCTATGACTTCACACACCTCCATTCTATGACTTCACACACCTCCATTCTATGACTTCACACACCTCCATTCTGTGCCTTCACACACCTCAATTCTGTGACTTCACACACCTGCATTATGACTTCACACACCTCCATTCTATGACTTCACACACCTCCATTCTATGACTTCACACCTCCATTCTGTAACTTCACACACCTCCATTCTGTGACTTCACACACCTCCATTCTGTGACTTCACACACCCACAATCTGTCTTCACACACCTCCATTCTATGGCTTCCCACACCTCCATACTGTGACTTCACACACCTCCATTCTATGACTTCACACACCTCCATTGTGAATTCACACACCTCCATTCTATGAGTTCACACACCTCCATTCTGACTTCACACACCTCCATTCTATGACTTCACACACCTCCATTCTGACTTCACACCCCTCCATTCTATGACTTCACACAACTCCATTCTGACTTCACACACCTGCATTCTGTGACTTCACACACCTCCATTCCATGACTTCACACACCACCATTCGATGAGTTCACACACCTCCATTTGTGACTCTACACACCATCTTTTTGACTTCACACACCTCCATTCTGTGATTTGACACACCTCCATTCTGTGACTTCACGCACATTTATGGTTTGACTTCACACACCTCCATTCTTTGACTTCACACACCTCCATTCCATGACTTCCGACACCTCCATTCTAGGAGTTCACACACCTCCATTTTATGAGTTCACACACCTCCATTTTGACTTCACACACCTCCATTCTATGAGTTCACACACCTTCATTCTTACTTCAGAAACATCCATTCTATGACTTCACGCACCTCCGTTCTATGACTTCACAAATCTCCGTTCTGTGACTTCACACACCTCCATTCTGAGTTCACACACCTCCATTCTCTGACTTCACACACCTCCATTCTGTGACTTAACATACCTCCATTCTATGACTTCACAGACCTCCATTCTGTGCCTACACACTCCTTTATTTTTTGACTTCACACACCTCCATTCTGTGACTTCACACACCTCCATTGTGAGTTCACACACCTCCATTCTGTGACTTCACGCACCTCCATTCTGTGACTTCACACACCTCCATTCTGTGACTTCACACACCTCCATTCTGTGACTTCACACACCTCCATTGTGACTTCATACACCTCCATTCTATGACTTTACACACCTCAATTCTATGACTTCACACACCTCCATTCTATGACTTCACACACCTCCATTCTGTGACTTCACACATCTCTATTCTATGAGTTCACACAATTGCATTGTGACTTCACACACCTCCTTTCTATGACTACACACACCTCCATTCTGTCTTCACACACCTTCATTCTGACTTCACAAACATCAATTTTGTGACTTCACACACCTCCATTCTTTGACTTCACACACCTCCATTGTGAGTTCACACACCTCCATTCTGTGACTTCAGACACCTCCATTCTGTGACTTCACATATCTCCATTCTGTGACTTCACACACCTCCAATCTATGACTTCACACACCTCCATTCTGGGACTTCACACACCTCCATTCTGAGTTCACACACCTCCATTCTGTGACTTAACACACCTTCATTCTGTGACTTCACACACCTTCATTCTGTGACTTCAAACACCTCCATTCTGTTACTTCACACACCTCAATTCTGTGACTTCACACACCTACATTATGACTTCACACACCTCCATTCTATGACTTCACACACCTCCATTCTATGACTTCACACACCTCCATTCTGTGACTTCACACACCTCCATTCTGAGTTCACACACCTCCATTGTGTGACTTCACACACCTCCAATCTGACTTCACACAGCTCCATTCTATGACTTCACACACCTTCATTGTGACTTCACACACCTCCATTCTATGAGTTCACACACCTCCATTCTGACATCACACACATCCATTCTATGACTTCACACATCTACATTCTGAATTCACACACCTCCATTCTGTGACTTCGCGCACCTCCATTCTGTGACTTCACACACCTCCATTCTGTGACTTCACACACCTCCATTCTGAGTTCACACACCTCCATTGTGTGACTTCACACACCTCCAATCTGACTTCACACAGCTCCATTCTATGACTTCACACACCTACATTGTGACTTCACACACCTCCATTCTATGAGTTCACACACCTCCATTCTGACATCACACACATCCATTCTATGACTTCACACATCTACATTCTGAATTCACACACCTCCATTCTGTGACTTCACACACCTCCATTCTGTGACTTCACACACCTCCATTCTGTAACTTCACACACCTCCATTCTGTGATTTCACACACCTCCATTCTGTGACTTCACACACCTCCATTTTGACTTCACACACTTCCATTCTTTGACTTCACACACCTCCATTCTGTGACTTCACACACCACCATTGTTTGACTTCACACACCTCCATTTTTGGACTTCACGCACCTCCATTCCATGACTTCACACACCTCCATTCTGTGACTTCACACATCTCCATTCTGTGACTTCGCACACCTCCAATCTATGACTTCACACACCTCCATTCTGGGACTTCACACACCTCCATTCTGAGTTCACACACCTCCATTCTGTGACTTAACACACCTTCATTCCGTGACTTCACACACCTTCATTCTATGACTTCAAACACCTCCATTCTGTTACTTCACAAACCTCAATTCTGTGACTTCACACACCTGCATTATGACTTCACACACCACCATTCTATGACTTCACACACCTCCATTCTATGACTACACACACCTCCATTCTGTGACTTCACACACCTCCAATCTGAGTTCACACACCTCCATTCTGTGACTTCACACACCTCCAATCTGACTTCACACAGCTCCATTCTATGACTTCACACACCTCCATTGTGACTTCACACACCTCCATTCTATGAGTTCACACACCTCCATTCTGACTTCACACACATTCATTCTATGACTTCACACATCTACATTCTGACTTCGCACACCTCCATTTTGTGACTTCGCGCACCTCCATTCTGTGACTTCACACACCTCCATTCTGTGACTTCACACACCTCCGTTTTGTGACTTCACACACCTCCATTCTGTGATTTCACACACCAACATTCTGTGACTTCACACACCTCCATTTTGACTTCACACACTTCCATTCTTTGACTTCACACACCTCCATTCTGTGACTTCACACACCACCATTGTTTGACTTCACACACCTCCATTTTTGGACTTCACGCACCTCCATTCCATGACTTCACACATCTCCATTTTATGAGTTCACACACCTCAATTTTGACTTCACACACCTCCATTCTATGACTTCACAGACCTTCATTCTACTTCAGAAACATCCATTCGATGACTTCACAGACCTCCATTCTATGACTTCACAAACCTCCATTCTGTGACTTCACACACCTCCATTCTGAGTTCACACACCTCAATTATGTGACTTCACAAACCTCAATTCTGGCTTCACATACATCCATTCTATGACTTCACACACTTCCATTCCTTGACTTCACACACCTCCATTCTTTGACTTCACACACCTCCATTGTGAGTTCACACACCTCCATTGTATGACTTCACAGACCTCCATTCTGTGCCTTCACACACCTCCATTCTATGACTTAACACACCTCCATTCTTACTTCACAAACATCCATTCTATGACATCACACACCTCCATACTATGACTTCACACACCTCCATTCTGTGACTTCACACACCTCCATTCTGTGACTTCACACAACTCCATTCTGTGACTTCACATACCTCCATTCTGTGACTTCACACACCTCCATTCTGTGACTTCACACACCACCATTGTTTGACTTCACACACCTCCATTCTATGAATTCACACACCTCCATTCTGATTTCACACACCTCCATTCTATGACTTCACACATCTACATTCTGACTTCACACACCTCCATTCTGTGACTTCACACACCTCCATTCCATGATTTCACACACCTCCATTGTGACTTCACACACCTCCATTCTATGACTTCACACACCTCCATTGTGACTTCACACACCTCCATTCTATGAGTTCAAACACCTCCATTCTGACTTCACACATCTCCATTCTATGACTTCACACAGCTCCATTCTGACTTCACACACCTCCATTCTATGACTTCACACATCTCCATTCTGACTTCACACACCTCCAATCTGTGACTTCACACACCTCCATTCCATGACTTCCCACACTTCCTTTCGATGACTTCACACACCTCCATTCTTTGACTTCACACACCTCCATTCTATGAGTTCACACACCTCCATTTGTGACTATACACACCACCTTTTTGACTTCACACACCTCCATTCTGTGACTTCACACACGTCCATTCAGAATTCACATACCTCCATTCTCTGACTTCACACACTTCCATTCTGTGACTTAACACACCTCCATTCTATGACTTCACACTCCAACATTCTGTGCCTCCACACTCCTTTATTGTTTGACTTCACACACCACCATTCTGTGACTTCACACACCTCCATTGTGAGTTCACACACCTCCATTCTGTTACTTCACGCACCTCCATTCTGTGACTTCACACACCTCCATTCTGTGACTTCACACACCTCCATTCTGTGAATTCACACACCTCCATTTTGACTTCACACACTTCCATTCTTTGACTTCACACACCTCCTTTCTGTTACTTCACACACCACCATTTTTGACTTCACACACCTCCATTTTTTGACTTCATGCACCTCCATTCTGTTACTTCACGCACCTCCATTCTGTGACTTCACACACCTCCATTCTATGACTTCACAAACCTCCATTCTATGACTTCACACACCTCCATTTTGAGTCCACACACCTCAATTATGTGACTTCACACACCTCAATTCTGGCTTCACATACCTCCATTCTATGACTTCACACACTTCCATTCTATGACTTCGCACCCCTCCATTCTTTGACTTCACACACCTCCATTGTGAGTTCACACACCTCCATTCTATGACTTCACACACCTCCATTCTGTGCCTTCACACACCTCCATTCTATGACTTAACACACCTTCATTCTTACTTCACAAACATCCATTCTATGACTTCACACACCTCCATTCTATGACTTCACACACCTCTATTCTATGACTTCACACACCTCCATTCTGTGACTAAACACACCTCCATTCTGTGACTTCACACACCTCCATTCTGTGACTTCACACACCTCCATTCTGTGACTTCACACACCACCATTGTTTGACTTCACACACCTCCATTTTTGGACTTCACGCACCTCCATTATATGACTTCACACATCTCCATTTTATGAGTTCACACACCTCCATTTTGACTTCACACACCTCCATTCTATGACTTCACACACCTTCACTCCACTTCAGAAACATCTATTCTTTGACTTCACACACCTCCATTCTATGACTTCACAAACCTACATTCTGTGACTTCACACACCTCCATTCTGAGTTCACACACCTCAATTCTGTGACTTCACACACCTCAATTCTGGCTTCACACACCTCCATTCTATGACTTCACACACTTCCATTCTATGACTTCACACACCTCCATTCTTTGACTTCACACACCTCCATTGTGAGTTCACACACCTCCATTCTGTGACTTCACACACCTACATTCTTTGACTTCACACATCTCCATTCTGTGACTTCACACACCTCCATTCTATGACTTCACACACCTCTATTCTATGAATTCTCATATCTCCATTCTGTGACTTCACACTCCTCCATTCTATGACTTCCAACACCTCCATTCTGGGACTTCACACACTTCCATTCTGAGTTCACACACCTCAATTCTGTGACTTCGCACACCTAAATTATGACTTCGCACACCTCCATTCTATGACTTCACACAACTCCATTCTATGACTTCACACACCTCCATTCTGTGACTTCACACACCTCCAATCTGACTTCACACAGCTCCATTCTATGACTTCACACACCTCCATTCTTTGACTTCACACACCTCCATTCTATGACTTCACACACCTCCATTGTGACTTCACACACCTCCATTCTATGAATTCCCACAACTCTATTCTGACCTCACACACCTCCATTCTAGGACGTCACACATCTACATTCTGACTTCACACACCTCCATTCTGTGACTTCACACACATCCATTCCATGACTTCACACACCTCCATTGTGAATTCACACACCTCCATTGTGACTTCACACACCTCCATTCTATGACTTCACACACCTCCATTGTGACTTGACACTCCTCCATTCTATGAGTTCACACACCTCCATTCTGACTTCACACACCTCCATTCTATGACTTCACACAGCTCCATTCTGACTTCACACACCTCCATTCTATGACTTCACACATCTCCATTCTGAGTTCACACACCTCCATTCTGTGATTTCACACACCTCCATTCCATGACTTCCCACACCTCCATTCGATGACTAACACACCTCCAGTCTTTGACTTCACACACCTCCGTTCTATGAGTTCACACACCTCCATTTGTGACTCTACACCAGCTTTTTGACTTCACAAACCTCCATTCTGTGACTTCACACACCTCCATTCTGAGTTCACATGCCTCCATTCTCTGACTTCACACACCTCCATTCTGTGACTTAACATACCTCCATTCTATGACTTCACAGACCTCCATTCTGTGCCTTCACACTCCTTTATTGCTTGACTTCACACACCTCCATTCTGTGACTTCACACACCTCCATTTTGAGTTCACACACCTCCATTCTGTGACTTCACGCACCTCCATTCTGTGACTTCACACACCTCCATTCTGTGACTTCACACACCTCCATTCTGTGACTTCACACACTTCCATTTTGACTTCACACACTTCCATTTTTGACTTCACACACCTCCATTCTGTGACTTCACACACCACCATTGTTTGACTTCACAAACTTCCATTTTTGGACTTCACGCACCTCCATTCCATGACTTCACACATCTCCATTTTATGAGTTCACACACCTCCATTTTGACTTCACACACCTCCATTCTATGACTTCACACACCTTCATTCTACTTCAGAAACATCCATTCTATGACTTCACACAATTCCATTCTATGACTTCACAAACCTCCATTCTGTGACTTCACACAACTCCATTCAGAGTTCACACACCTCAATTATGTGACTTCACACACCTCAATTCTGGCTTCACACACCTCCATTCTATGACTTCACACACCTCCATTCTGTGACTTCACACATCTCTATTCTATGAGTTCACACAATTGCATTGTGACTTCACACACCTCCTTTCTATGACTACACACACCTCCATTCTGTCTTCACACACCTTCATTCTGACTTCACAAACATCAATTTTGTGACTTCACACACCTCCATTCTTTGACTTCACACACCTCCATTGTGAGTTCACACACCTCCATTCTGTGACTTCAGACACCTCCATTCTGTGACTTCACATATCTCCATTCTGTGACTTCACACACCTCCAATCTATGACTTCACACACCTCCATTCTGGGACTTCACACACCTCCATTCTGAGTTCACACACCTCCATTCTGTGACTTAACACACCTTCATTCTGTGACTTCACACACCTTCATTCTGTGACTTCAAACACCTCCATTCTGTTACTTCACACACCTCAATTCTGTGACTTCACACACCTACATTATGACTTCACACACCTCCATTCTATGACTTCACACACCTCCATTCTATGACTTCACACACCTCCATTCTGTGACTTCACACACCTCCATTCTGAGTTCACACACCTCCATTGTGTGACTTCACACACCTCCAATCTGACTTCACACAGCTCCATTCTATGACTTCACACACCTTCATTGTGACTTCACACACCTCCATTCTATGAGTTCACACACCTCCATTCTGACATCACACACATCCATTCTATGACTTCACACATCTACATTCTGAATTCACACACCTCCATTCTGTGACTTCGCGCACCTCCATTCTGTGACTTCACACACCTCCATTCTGTGACTTCACACACCTCCATTCTGAGTTCACACACCTCCATTGTGTGACTTCACACACCTCCAATCTGACTTCACACAGCTCCATTCTATGACTTCACACACCTACATTGTGACTTCACACACCTCCATTCTATGAGTTCACACACCTCCATTCTGACATCACACACATCCATTCTATGACTTCACACATCTACATTCTGAATTCACACACCTCCATTCTGTGACTTCACACACCTCCATTCTGTGACTTCACACACCTCCATTCTGTAACTTCACACACCTCCATTCTGTGATTTCACACACCTCCATTCTGTGACTTCACACACCTCCATTTTGACTTCACACACTTCCATTCTTTGACTTCACACACCTCCATTCTGTGACTTCACACACCACCATTGTTTGACTTCACACACCTCCATTTTTGGACTTCACGCACCTCCATTCCATGACTTCACACACCTCCATTCTGTGACTTCACACATCTCCATTCTGTGACTTCGCACACCTCCAATCTATGACTTCACACACCTCCATTCTGGGACTTCACACACCTCCATTCTGAGTTCACACACCTCCATTCTGTGACTTAACACACCTTCATTCCGTGACTTCACACACCTTCATTCTATGACTTCAAACACCTCCATTCTGTTACTTCACAAACCTCAATTCTGTGACTTCACACACCTGCATTATGACTTCACACACCACCATTCTATGACTTCACACACCTCCATTCTATGACTACACACACCTCCATTCTGTGACTTCACACACCTCCAATCTGAGTTCACACACCTCCATTCTGTGACTTCACACACCTCCAATCTGACTTCACACAGCTCCATTCTATGACTTCACACACCTCCAGTGTGACTTCACACACCTCCATTCTATGAGTTCACACACCTCCATTCTGACTTCACACACATTCATTCTATGACTTCACACATCTACATTCTGACTTCGCACACCTCCATTTTGTGACTTCGCGCACCTCCATTCTGTGACTTCACACACCTCCATTCTGTGACTTCACACACCTCCGTTTTGTGACTTCACACACCTCCATTCTGTGATTTCACACACCAACATTCTGTGACTTCACACACCTCCATTTTGACTTCACACACTTCCATTCTTTGACTTCACACACCTCCATTCTGTGACTTCACACACCACCATTGTTTGACTTCACACACCTCCATTTTTGGACTTCACGCACCTCCATTCCATGACTTCACACATCTCCATTTTATGAGTTCACACACCTCAATTTTGACTTCACACACCTCCATTCTATGACTTCACAGACCTTCATTCTACTTCAGAAACATCCATTCGATGACTTCACAGACCTCCATTCTATGACTTCACAAACCTCCATTCTGTGACTTCACACACCTCCATTCTGAGTTCACACACCTCAATTATGTGACTTCACAAACCTCAATTCTGGCTTCACATACATCCATTCTATGACTTCACACACTTCCATTCCTTGACTTCACACACCTCCATTCTTTGACTTCACACACCTCCATTGTGAGTTCACACACCTCCATTGTATGACTTCACAGACCTCCATTCTGTGCCTTCACACACCTCCATTCTATGACTTAACACACCTCCATTCTTACTTCACAAACATCCATTCTATGACATCACACACCTCCATACTATGACTTCACACACCTCCATTCTGTGACTTCACACACCTCCATTCTGTGACTTCACACAACTCCATTCTGTGACTTCACATACCTCCATTCTGTGACTTCACACACCTCCATTCTGTGACTTCACACACCACCATTGTTTGACTTCACACACCTCCATTCTATGAATTCACACACCTCCATTCTGATTTCACACACCTCCATTCTATGACTTCACACATCTACATTCTGACTTCACACACCTCCATTCTGTGACTTCACACACCTCCATTCCATGATTTCACACACCTCCATTGTGACTTCACACACCTCCATTCTATGACTTCACACACCTCCATTGTGACTTCACACACCTCCATTCTATGAGTTCAAACACCTCCATTCTGACTTCACACATCTCCATTCTATGACTTCACACAGCTCCATTCTGACTTCACACACCTCCATTCTATGACTTCACACATCTCCATTCTGACTTCACACACCTCCAATCTGTGACTTCACACACCTCCATTCCATGACTTCCCACACTTCCTTTCGATGACTTCACACACCTCCATTCTTTGACTTCACACACCTCCATTCTATGAGTTCACACACCTCCATTTGTGACTATACACACCACCTTTTTGACTTCACACACCTCCATTCTGTGACTTCACACACGTCCATTCAGAATTCACATACCTCCATTCTCTGACTTCACACACTTCCATTCTGTGACTTAACACACCTCCATTCTATGACTTCACACTCCAACATTCTGTGCCTCCACACTCCTTTATTGTTTGACTTCACACACCACCATTCTGTGACTTCACACACCTCCATTGTGAGTTCACACACCTCCATTCTGTTACTTCACGCACCTCCATTCTGTGACTTCACACACCTCCATTCTGTGACTTCACACACCTCCATTCTGTGAATTCACACACCTCCATTTTGACTTCACACACTTCCATTCTTTGACTTCACACACCTCCTTTCTGTTACTTCACACACCACCATTTTTGACTTCACACACCTCCATTTTTTGACTTCATGCACCTCCATTCTGTTACTTCACGCACCTCCATTCTGTGACTTCACACACCTCCATTCTATGACTTCACAAACCTCCATTCTATGACTTCACACACCTCCATTTTGAGTCCACACACCTCAATTATGTGACTTCACACACCTCAATTCTGGCTTCACATACCTCCATTCTATGACTTCACACACTTCCATTCTATGACTTCGCACCCCTCCATTCTTTGACTTCACACACCTCCATTGTGAGTTCACACACCTCCATTCTATGACTTCACACACCTCCATTCTGTGCCTTCACACACCTCCATTCTATGACTTAACACACCTTCATTCTTACTTCACAAACATCCATTCTATGACTTCACACACCTCCATTCTATGACTTCACACACCTCTATTCTATGACTTCACACACCTCCATTCTGTGACTAAACACACCTCCATTCTGTGACTTCACACACCTCCATTCTGTGACTTCACACACCTCCATTCTGTGACTTCACACACCACCATTGTTTGACTTCACACACCTCCATTTTTGGACTTCACGCACCTCCATTATATGACTTCACACATCTCCATTTTATGAGTTCACACACCTCCATTTTGACTTCACACACCTCCATTCTATGACTTCACACACCTTCACTCCACTTCAGAAACATCTATTCTTTGACTTCACACACCTCCATTCTATGACTTCACAAACCTACATTCTGTGACTTCACACACCTCCATTCTGAGTTCACACACCTCAATTCTGTGACTTCACACACCTCAATTCTGGCTTCACACACCTCCATTCTATGACTTCACACACTTCCATTCTATGACTTCACACACCTCCATTCTTTGACTTCACACACCTCCATTGTGAGTTCACACACCTCCATTCTGTGACTTCACACACCTACATTCTTTGACTTCACACATCTCCATTCTGTGACTTCACACACCTCCATTCTATGACTTCACACACCTCTATTCTATGAATTCTCATATCTCCATTCTGTGACTTCACACTCCTCCATTCTATGACTTCCAACACCTCCATTCTGGGACTTCACACACTTCCATTCTGAGTTCACACACCTCAATTCTGTGACTTCGCACACCTAAATTATGACTTCGCACACCTCCATTCTATGACTTCACACAACTCCATTCTATGACTTCACACACCTCCATTCTGTGACTTCACACACCTCCAATCTGACTTCACACAGCTCCATTCTATGACTTCACACACCTCCATTCTTTGACTTCACACACCTCCATTCTATGACTTCACACACCTCCATTGTGACTTCACACACCTCCATTCTATGAATTCCCACAACTCTATTCTGACCTCACACACCTCCATTCTAGGACGTCACACATCTACATTCTGACTTCACACACCTCCATTCTGTGACTTCACACACATCCATTCCATGACTTCACACACCTCCATTGTGAATTCACACACCTCCATTGTGACTTCACACACCTCCATTCTATGACTTCACACACCTCCATTGTGACTTGACACTCCTCCATTCTATGAGTTCACACACCTCCATTCTGACTTCACACACCTCCATTCTATGACTTCACACAGCTCCATTCTGACTTCACACACCTCCATTCTATGACTTCACACATCTCCATTCTGTGACTTCACACACCACCATTGTTTGACTTCACACACCTCCATTTTTGGACTTCACGCACCTCCATTATATGACTTCACACATCTCCATTTTATGAGTTCACACACCTCCATTTTGACTTCACACACCTCCATTCTATGACTTCACACACCTTCACTCCACTTCAGAAACATCTATTCTTTGACTTCACACACCTCCATTCTATGACTTCACAAACCTACATTCTGTGACTTCACACACCTCCATTCTGAGTTCACACACCTCAATTCTGTGACTTCACACACCTCAATTCTGGCTTCACACACCTCCATTCTATGACTTCACACACTTCCATTCTATGACTTCACACACCTCCATTCTTTGACTTCACACACCTCCATTGTGAGTTCACACACCTCCATTCTGTGACTTCACACACCTACATTCTTTGACTTCACACATCTCCATTCTGTGACTTCACACACCTCCATTCTATGACTTCACACACCTCTATTCTATGAATTCTCATATCTCCATTCTGTGACTTCACACTCCTCCATTCTATGACTTCCAACACCTCCATTCTGGGACTTCACACACTTCCATTCTGAGTTCACACACCTCAATTCTGTGACTTCGCACACCTAAATTATGACTTCGCACACCTCCATTCTATGACTTCACACAACTCCATTCTATGACTTCACACACCTCCATTCTGTGACTTCACACACCTCCAATCTGACTTCACACAGCTCCATTCTATGACTTCACACACCTCCATTCTTTGACTTCACACACCTCCATTCTATGACTTCACACACCTCCATTGTGACTTCACACACCTCCATTCTATGAATTCCCACAACTCTATTCTGACCTCACACACCTCCATTCTAGGACGTCACACATCTACATTCTGACTTCACACACCTCCATTCTGTGACTTCACACACATCCATTCCATGACTTCACACACCTCCATTGTGAATTCACACACCTCCATTGTGACTTCACACACCTCCATTCTATGACTTCACACACCTCCATTGTGACTTGACACTCCTCCATTCTATGAGTTCACACACCTCCATTCTGACTTCACACACCTCCATTCTATGACTTCACACAGCTCCATTCTGACTTCACACACCTCCATTCTATGACTTCACACATCTCCATTCTGAGTTCACACACCTCCATTCTGTGATTTCACACACCTCCATTCCATGACTTCCCACACCTCCATTCGATGACTAACACACCTCCAGTCTTTGACTTCACACACCTCCGTTCTATGAGTTCACACACCTCCATTTGTGACTCTACACCACCTTTTTGACTTCACAAACCTCCATTCTGTGACTTCACACACCTCCATTCTGAGTTCACATGCCTCCATTCTCTGACTTCACACACCTCCATTCTGTGACTTAACACACCTCCATTCTATGACTTCACAGACCTCCATTCTGTGCCTTCACACTCCTTTATTGCTTGACTTCACACACCTCCATTCTGTGACTTCACACACCTCCATTTTGAGTTCACACACCTCCATTCTGTGACTTCACGCACCTCCATTCTGTGACTTCACACACCTCCATTCTGTGACTTCACACACCTCCATTCTGTGACTTCACACACTTCCATTTTGACTTCACACACTTCCATTTTTGACTTCACACACCTCCATTCTGTGACTTCACACACCACCATTGTTTGACTTCACAAACTTCCATTTTTGGACTTCACGCACCTCCATTCCATGACTTCACACATCTCCATTTTATGAGTTCACACACCTCCATTTTGACTTCACACACCTCCATTCTATGACTTCACACACCTTCATTCTACTTCAGAAACATCCATTCTATGACTTCACACAATTCCATTCTATGACTTCACAAACCTCCATTCTGTGACTTCACACAACTCCATTCAGAGTTCACACACCTCAATTATGTGACTTCACACACCTCAATTCTGGCTTCACATACCTCCATTCTATGACTTCACACACTTCCATTCTATGACTTCACACACCTCCATTGTGAGTTCACACACCTCCATTCTATGACTTCACACACCTCCATTCTGTGCCTTCACACACCTCCATTCTATGACTTAACACACCTCCATTCTTACTTCACAAACATCCATTCTATGACTTCACACACCTCCATTCTATGACTTCACACACCTCCATTCTATGACTTCACACACCTCCATTCTGTGCCTTCACACACTTCAATTCTGTGACTTCACACACCTCCATTATGACTTCACACACCTCCATTCTATGACTTCACACACCTCCATTCTATGACTTCACACACCTACATTCTGTGACTTCACACACCTACATTCTGTGACATCACACACCTCCAATCTGACTTCACACACCTCTATTCTATGGCTTCCCACACCTCCATACTGTGACTTCACACACCTCCATTCTATGACTTCACACACCTCCATTGTGACTTCATACACCTCCATTCTATGAGTTCACACACCTCCATTCTGACTTCACACACCTCCATTCTATCACTTCACACACCTCCGTTCTGACTTCACACCCCTCCATTCTATGACTTCACACAACTCCATTCTGACTTCACACACCTGCATTCTGTAACTTCACACACCTCCATTCCATGACTTCACACACCTCTATTCGATGACTTCACACACCTCCATTCTTTGACTTCACACACCTCCATTCTATGAGTTCACACACCTCCATTTGTGACTCTACACACTATCTTTTTGACTTCACACACCTCCATTCTGTGATTTCACACACCTCCATTCTGTGACTTCACACACATTTATGGTTTGACTTCACACACCTCCATTTTTGACTTCCCACACCTCCATTCCATGACTTCCCACACCTCCATTCTATGAGTTCACACACCTCCATTCTATGAGTTCACACACCTATATTTTGACTTCACACACCTCCATTCTATGACTTCACACACCTTCATTCTTACTTCAGAAACATCCATTCTATGACTTCACGCACCTCTGTTCTATGACTTCACAAATCTCCGTTCTATGACTTCACAAACCTCCATCCTGAGTTCACACACCTCCATTCTCTGACTTCACAAACCTCCATTCTGTGACTTAGCACACCTCCATTCTATGACTTCACAGACCTCCATTCTGTGCCTTCACACTCCTTTATGTTTGACTTCACACACCTCCATTCTGTGACTTCACACACCTCCATTGTGAGTTCACACACCTCCATTCTGTGACTTCACGCACCTCCATTCTATGACTTCACACACCTCCATTCTGTGACGTCACACACCTCCATTCTGTGACTTCACACACGTCCATTCTGTGACTTCACACACCTCCATTCTGTGATTTCATACATCACTATTCTATGAGTTCACACAATTGCGTTGTGACTTCACACACCTCCTTTTTATGACTTCACACACCTCCATTCTAACTTCACACACCTTCATTCTGACTTCAGAAACATCAATGTTGTGACTTCACACACCTCCATTCTTTGACTTCACACACGTCCATTGTGAGTTCACACACCTGCATTCTGAATTCACAAACATCAATTCGGTGACTTCACACACCTCCATTCTATGATTTCACACGCCTCCATTCTAGGACTTCACACACCTCCATTCTATGACTTCACAAACCTCCATTCTGACTTCACACACCTCCATTCTGAGTTCACAAATATCAATTCTGTGACTTCACACACCTCCATTCTATGACTTCACACACCTCCATTATTTGACTTCACACACCTCCATTGTGAGTTCACACACCTCCATTCTGTGACTTCACACACCTCCATTCTGTGACTTCACACATCTCCATTCTGTGACTTCACACACCTCCAATCTATGACTTCACACACCTCCATTCTGGGACTTCACACACCTCCATTCTGATTTCACACACCTACAGTCTGTGACTTAACACACCTTCATTCTGTGACTTCACACACCTTCATTCTATGACTCAAAAAACCCCCATTCTGTTACTTCACACACATCAATTCTGTGACTTCACACACCTACATTATGACTTCACACACCTCCATTCTATGACTTCACACACCTCCATTCTATGACTTCACACACCTCCGTTCTGTGACTTCACACACCTCCACTCTATGACTTCAAACACCTTCATTCTTCCTTCACAAACATCCTTTCTGTGACTTCACACACCTCCATTCTATGACTTCAACACCTCCATTCTGACTTTACACACCTCCATTCTATGAGTTCAGACACCTCCATTCTGACATCACACACATCCATTCTATGACTTCACACATCTACATTCTGAATTCACACACCTCCATTCTGTGACTTCGCGCACCTCCATTCTGTGACTTCACACACCTCCATTCTGTGACTTCACACACCTCCATTCTGTGACTTCACACACCTCCATTCTGTGATTTCACACACCTCGATTCTGTGACTTCACACACATCCATTTTGACTTCACACACTTCCATTCTTTGACTTCACACACCTCCATTCTGTGACTTCATACACCACCATTGTTTGACTTCACACACCTCCATTCTTGGACTTCACGCACCTCCATTCCATGACTTCACACATCTCCATTTTATGAGTTCACACACCTCAAATTTGACTTCACACACCTCCATTTTATGACTTCAGAGACCGTCATTCTACTTCAGAAACATCCATTCTATGACTTCACAGACCTCCATTCTATGACTTCACAAACCTCCATTCTGTGACTTCACACACCTCCATTCTGAGTTCACACACCTCCATTGTATGACTTCACAGACCTCCATTCTGTGCCTTCACACACCTCCATTCTATGACTTAACACACCTTCATTCTTACTTCACAAACATCCATTCTATGACTTCACACACCTCCATTCTATGACTTCACACACCTCCATTCTATGATTTCACACACCTCCATTCTGTAACTAAACGCACCTCCATTCTGTGACTTCACACACCTCCATTCTGTGACTTCACACACCTCCATTCTGTGACTTCACACACCTCCATTCTGTGACTTCACACACCTACAATCGGACTTCACACTCCTCCATTCTATGGCTTCCCACACCTCCATACTGTGACTTCACACACCTCCATTCTATGACTTCACACACCTCCATTGTGAATTCACACACCTCCATTCTATGAGTTCACATACCTCGATTCTGACTTCACACACCTCCATTCTATGACTTCACACACCTCCATTCTGACTTCACACCCCTCCATTCTATGACTTCACACAACTCCATTCTGACTTCACACACCTGCATTCTGTGACTTCACACACCTCCATTCCATGACTTCACACACCACCATTCGATGACTTCACACACCTCCATTCTTTGACTTCACAGACCTCCATTCTATGAGTTCACACACCTCCATTTGTGACTCTACACACCATCTTTTTGACTTCACACACCTCCATTCTGTGATTTCACACACCTCCATTCTGTGACTTCACACACATTTATGGTTTGACTTCACACACCTCCATTCTTTGACTTCACACACCTCCATTCCATGACTTCCCAAACGTCCATTCTATGAGTTCACACACCTCCATTCTATGAGTTCACACACCTCCATTTTGACTTCACACACCGCCATGCTATGACTTCACACACCTTCATTCTCACTTCACAAACATCCATTCTATGACTTCACGCACCTCCGTTCTATGACTTCACAAATCTCCGTTCTGTGACTTCACACACCTCCATTCTGAGTTCACACACCTCCATTCTCTGACTTCACACACCTCCATTCTGTGACTTAACACACCTCCATTCTATGACTTCACAGACCTCCATTCTGTGCCTCCACACTCCTTTATTGTTTGACTTCACACACCTCCATTCTGTGACTTCACACACCTCCATTGTGAGTTCACACACCTCCATTCTGTGACTTCACGCACCTCCATTCTGTGACTTCACACACCTCCATTCTGTGACTTCACAGACCTCCATTCTGTGACTTCACACACCTCCATTCTATGACTTCACACACCTCAATTCTGTGACTTTACACACCTCAATTCTATGACTTCACACACTTCCATTCTATGACTTCACACACCTGAATTCTGTGACTTCACACATCTCTATTCTATGAGTTCACACAATTGCATTGTGACTTCACACGCCTCCTTTCTATGACTTCACACACCTCCATTCTCACTTCACACACCTTCATTCTGACTTCACAAACATCAATTCTGTGACTTCACACACCTCCATTCTTTGACTTCACACACCTCCATTGTGAGTTCACAGGCCTGCATTCTGAATTCACAAACATCAATTCGGTGATTCACACACCTCCATTCTATGATTTCAAACGCCTCCATTCTATGAATTCACACACCTCCATTCTATGACTTCACAAACCTCCATTCTGACTTCACACACCTCCATTCTGAGTTCACAAACATCAATTCTGTGACTTCACACACCTCCATTCTATGACTTCACACACCTCCATTCTTTGACTTCACACACCTCCATTGTGAGTTCACACACCTCCATTGTGAGTTCACACACCTCCATTCTGTGACTTCACGCACCTCCATTCTGTGACTTCACACACCTCCATTCTGTGACTTCACACACCTCCATTCTGTGACTTCACACACCTCCATTTTGATTTAACACACTTCCATTCTTTGACTTCACACACCTCCATTCTGTGACTTCACACACCACCATTGCTTGACTTCACACACCTCCATTTTTGGACTTCACGCACCTCCATTCCATGACTTCACACACCTTCATTCTACTTCAGAAACGTCCATTCTATGACTTCACACACCTCCATTCTATGACTTCACAAACCCCCATTCTGTGACTTCACACACCTCCATTCTGAGTTCACACACCTCAATTATGTGACTTCACACACCTCAATTCTGGCTTCACATACCTCCATTTTATGACTTCACACACTTCCATTCCATGACTTCACACACCTCAATTCTTTCACTTCACACACCTCCATTGTGAGTTCACACACCTCCATTCTATGACTTCAAACACCTCCATTCTGTGCCTTCACACACCTCCATTCTATGACTTAACACACCTTCATTCTTACTTCACAAACATACATTCTATGACTTCACACACCTCCATTCTATGACTTCACACACCTCCATTATATGACTTCACACACCTCCATTCTGTGCCTTCACACACCTCAATTCTGTGTCTTCACACACCTGCATTATGACTTCACACACCTCCATTCTATGACTTCACACACCTCCATTCTATGACTTCACACCTCCATTCTGTAACTTCACACACCTCCATTCTGTGACTTCACACACCTCCATTCTGTGACTTCACACACCCACAATCTGACTTCACACACCTCCATTCTATGGCTTCCCACACCTCCATACTGTGACTTCACACACCTCCATTCTATGACTTCACACACCTCCATTGTGAATTCACACACCTCCATTCTATGAGTTCACACACCTCCATTCTGACTTCACACACCTCCATTCTATGACTTCACACACCTCCATTCTGACTTCACACCCCTCCATTCTATGACTTCACACAACTCCATTCTGACTTCACACACCTGCATTCTGTGACTTCACACACCTCCATTCCATGACTTTACACACCACCATTCGATGAGTTCACACACCTCCATTTGTGACTCTACACACCATCTTTTTGACTTCACACACCTCCATTCTGTGATTTAACACACCTCCATTCTGTGACTTCACGCACATTTATGGTTTGACTTCACACACCTCCATTCTTTGACTTCACACACCTCCATTCCATGACTTCCGACACCTCCATTCTAGGAGTTCACACACCTCCATTTTATGAGTTCACACACCTCCATTTTGACTTCACACACCTCCATTCTATGACTTCACACACCTTCATTCTTACTCCAGAAACATCCATTCTATGACTTCACGCACCTCCGTTCTATGACTTCACAAATCTCCGTTCTGTGACTTCACACACCTCCATTCTGAGTTCACACACCTCCATTCTCTGACTTCACACACCTCCATTCTGTGACTTAACATACCTCCATTCTATGACTTCACAGACCTCCATTCTGTGCCTACACACTCCTTTATTTTTTGACTTCACACACCTCCATTCTGTGACTTCACACACCTCCATTGTGAGTTCACACACCTCCATTCTCTGACTTCACGCACCTCCATTCTGTGACTTCACACACCTCCATTCTGTGACTTCACACACCTCCATTCTGTGACTTCACACACCTCCATTGTGACTTCACACACCTCCATTCTATGACTTTACACACCTCAATTCTATGACTTCACACACCTCCATTCTATGACTTCACACACCTGCATTCTGTGACTTCACACATCTCTATTCTATGAGTTCACACAATTGCATTGTGACTTCACACACCTCCTTTCTATGACTACACACACCTCCATTCTGTCTTCACACACCTTCATTCTGACTTCACAAACCTCAATTCTGTGACTTCACACACCTCCATTCTTTGACCTCACACACCTCCATTCTATGACTACACACACCTCCATTCTGTGACTTCACACACCTCCAATCTGACTTCACACAGCTCCATTCTATGACTTCACACACCTCCATTCTATGACTACACACACCTCCATTCTGTGACTTCACACACCTCCAATCTGACTTCACACAGCTCCATTCTATGACTTCACACACCTCCATTCTTTGACTTCACACACCTCCATTCTATGACTTCACACACCTCCATTGTGACTTCACACACCTCCATTCTATGAATTCACACACCTCCATTCTGACTTCACACACCCCCATTCTATGACTTCACACATCTACATTCTGACTTCACACACCTAAATTCTGTGACTTCACACACCTCCATTCCATGACTTCACACACCTCCATTGTGACTTCACGCACCTCCATTCTATGACTTCACACACCTCCATTGTGACTTCACACTCCTCCATTCTATGAGTTCACACACCTCCATTCTGACTTCACACACCTCCATTCTATGACTTCACACACCTCCATTCTGACTTCACACACCTCCATTCTATGACTTCACACATCTCCATTCTGAGTTCACACACCTCCATTCTGTGATTCACACACCTCCATTCCATGACTTCCCACACCTCCATTCGATGACTTCACACACCTCCATTCTTTGACTTCACACACCTCCATTCTATGAGTTCACACACCTCCATTTGTGACTCTACACACCACCTTTTTGACTTCACAAACCACCATTCTGTGACTTCACACACCTCCATTCTGAGTTTACATACCACCATTCTCTGACTTCACACACCTCCATTCTGTGACTTAACACACCTCCATTCTATGACTTCACAGACCTCCATTCTGTGCCTTCACACTCCTTTATTTTTTGACTTTACACACCTCCATTCTGTGACTTCACACACCTCCATTGTGAGTTCACACACCTCCATTCTGTGACTTCACGCACCTCCATTCTGTGACTTCACACACCTCCATTCTGTGACTTCACACACCTCCATTCTGTGACTTCACACACCTCCATTTTGACTTCACACACTTCCATTCTTTGACTTCACACACCTCCATTCTGTGACTTCACACACCACCATTGCTTGACTTCACACACCTCCATTTTTGGACTTCACGCACCTCCATTCCATGACTTCACACACATTCATTCTACTTCAGAAACGTCCATTCTATGACTTCACACACCTCCATTCTATGACTTCACAAACCTCCTTTCTGTGACTTCACACACCTCCATTCTGAGTTCACACACCTCAATTATGTGACTTCACACACCTCAATTCTGGCTTCACATACCTCCATTTTATGACTTCACACACTTCCATTCCATGACTTCACACACCTCAATTCTTTCACTTCACACACCTCCATTGTGAGTTCACACACCTCCATTCTATGACTTCAAACACCTCCATTCTGTGCCTTCACACACCTCCATTCTATGACTTAACACACCTTCATTCTTACTTCACAAACATACATTCTATGACTTCACACACCTCCATTCTATGACTTCACACACCTCCATTCTATGACTTCACACACCTCCATTCTGTGCCTTCACACACCTCAATTCTGTGACTTCACACACCTGCATTATGACTTCACACACCTCCATTCTATGACTTCACACACCTCCAATCTATGACTTCACACCTCCATTCTGTAACTTCACACACCTCCATTCTGTGACTTCACACACCTCCATTCTGTGACTTCACACACCCACAATCTGACTTCACACACCTCCATTCTATGGCTTCCCACACCTCCATACTGTGACTTCACACACCTCCATTCTATGACTTCACACACCTCCATTGTGAATTCACACACCTCCATTCTATGAGTTCACACACCTCCATTCTGACTTCACACACCTCCATTCTATGACTTCACACACCTCCATTCTGACTTCACACCCCTCCATTCTATGACTTCACACAACTCCATTCTGACTTCACACACCTGCATTCTGTGACTTCACACACCTCCATTCCATGACTTCACACACCACCATTCGATGAGTTCACACACCTCCATTTGTGACTCTACACACCATCTTTTTGACTTCACACACCTCCATTCTGTGATTTGACACACCTCCATTCTGTGACTTCACGCACATTTATGGTTTGACTTCACACACCTCCATTCTTTGACTTCACACACCTCCATTCCATGACTTCCGACACCTCCATTCTATGAGTTCACACACCTCCATTTTATGAGTTCACACACCTCCATTTTGACTTCACACACCTCCATTCTATGACTTCACACACCTTCATTCTTACTTCAGAAACATCCATTCTATGACTTCACGCACCTCCGTTCTATGACTTCACAAATCTCCGTTCTGTGACTTCACACACCTCCATTCTGAGTTCACACACCTCCATTCTCTGACTTCACACACCTCCATTCTGTGACTTAACATACCTCCATTCTATGACTTCACAGACCTCCATTCTGTGCCTACACACTCCTTTATTTTTTGACTTCACACACCTCCATTCTGTGACTTCACACACCTCCATTGTGAGTTCACACACCTCCATTCTGTGACTTCACGCACCTCCATTCTGTGACTTCACACACCTCCATTCTGTGACTTCACACACCTCCATTCTGTGACTTCACACACCTCCATTGTGACTTCACACACCTCCATTCTATGACTTTACACACCTCAATTCTATGACTTCACACACCTCCATTCTATGACTTCACACACCTCCATTCTGTGACTTCACACATCTCTATTCTATGAGTTCACACAATTGCATTGTGACTTCACACACCTCCTTTCTATGACTACACACACCTCCATTCTGTCTTCACACACCTTCATTCTGACTTCACAAACATCAATTCTGTGACTTCACACACCTCCATTCTTTGACTTCACACACCTCCATTGTGAGTTCACACACCTCCATTCTGTGACTTCAGACACCTCCATTCTGTGACTTCACATATCTCCATTCTGTGACTTCACACACCTCCAATCTATGACTTCACACACCTCCATTCTGGGACTTCACACACCTCCATTCTGAGTTCACACACCTCCATTCTGTGACTTAACACACCTTCATTCTGTGACTTCACACACCTTCATTCTATGACTTCAAACACCTCCATTCTGTTACTTCACACACCTCAATTCTGTGACTTCACACACCTACATTATGACTTCACACACCTCCATTCTATGACTTCACACACCTCCATTCTATGACTTCACACACCTCCATTCTGTGACTTCACACAACTCCATTCTGAGTTCACACACCTCCATTCTGTGACTTCACACACCTCCAATCTGACTTCACACAGCTCCATTCTATGACTTCACACACTTCCATTGTGACTTCACACACCTCCATTCTATGAGTTCACTCACCTCCATTCTGACATCACACACATCCATTCTATGACTTCACACATCTACATTCTGAATTCACACACCTCCATTCTGTGACTTCGCGCACCTCCATTCTGTGACTTCACACACCTCCATTCTGTGACTTCACACACCTCCATTCTGTGACTTCACACACCTCCATTCTGTGATTTCACACACCTCCATTCTGTGACTTCACACACCTCCATTTTGACTTCACACACTTCCATTCTTTGACTTCACACACCTCCATTCTGTGACTTCACACACCACCATTGTTTGACTTCACACACCTCCATTTTTGGACTTCACGCACCTCCATTCCATGACTTCACACATCTCCATTTTATGAGTTCACACACCTCAAATTTGACTTCACACACCTCCATTCTATGACTTCACAGACCGTCATTCTACTTCAGAAACATCCATTCGATGACTTCACAGACCTCCATTCTATGACTTCACAAACCTCCATTCTGTGACTTCACACACCTCCATTCTGAGTTCACACACCTCAATTATGTGACTTCACAACCATCAATTCTGGCTTCACATACCTCCATTCTATGACTTCACACACTTCCATTCTTTGACTTCACACACCTCCCTTCTTTGACTTCACACACCTCCATTGTGAGTTAACACACCTCCATTGTATGACTTCACAGACCTCCATTCTGTGCCTTCACACACCTCCATTCTATGACTTAACACACCTTCATTCTTACTTCACACACGTCCATTCTGTGACTAAACACAACTCCATTTGTGACTTCACACACCTCAATTCTGTGACTTCACACACCTCCACTCTGTGACTTCACACACCTCCTTTCTGTGACTTCACACACCTACAATCTGACTTCACACACCTCCATTCTATGGCTTCCCACACCTCCATACTGTGACTTCACACACCTCCATTCTATGACTTCACACGCCTCCATTCTATGACTTCACACACCTCCATTCTATGACTTCACACACCTCCATTCTGACTTCACACACCTCCATTCTATGACTTCACACACCTCCATTCTGACTTCACACCCCTCCATTCTATGACTTCACACAACTCCATTCTGACTTCACACACCTGCATTCTGTGACTTCACACACCTCCATTCCATGACTTCACACACCACCATTCGATGACTTCACACACCTCCATTCTTTGACTTCACACACCTCCATTCTATGAGTTCACACTCCTCCATTTGTGACTCTACACACCATCTTTTTGACTTCACACACCTCCATTCTGTGATTTCCCACACCTCCATTCTGTGACTTCACACACATTTATGGTTTGACTTCACAAACCTCCATTCTTTGACTTCACACACCTCCATTCCATGACTTCCCACACCTCCATTGTATGAGTTCACACACCTCAATTCTATGAGTTCACACACCTCCACTTTGACTTCACACACCTCCATTCTATGACTTCACACACCTTCATTCTTACTTCAGAAACATCCATTCTATGACTTCACGCACCTCCGTTCTATGACTTCACAAATCTCCGTTCTGTGACTTCACACACCTCCATTCTGTGACTTAACACACCTCCATTCTACGACTTCACAGACCTCCATTCTGTGCCTTCACACTCCTTTATTGTTTGACTTGACACACCTCCATTCTGTGACCTCACGCACCTCCATTCTGTGACTTCACACACCTCCATTCTATGACTTCACGCACCTCCGTTCTATGACTTCCCAAATCTCCGTTCTGTGACTTCACACACCTCCATTCTGAGTTCACACATCTCCATTCTCTGACTTCACACACCTCCATTCTGTGACTTAACACACCTCCATTCTATGACTTCACAGTCCTCCATTCTGTGCCTTCACACTCCTTTATTGTTTGACTTCACACACCTCAATTCTGTGACTTCACGCACCTCCATTCTGTGACATCACACACCTCCATTCTGTGACTTCACGCACCTCCATTCTGTGACTTCACACACCTCCATTCTATGACTTCACACACCTCCATTCTATGACTTTACACACCTCAATTCTATGACTTCACACACTTCCATTCTATGACTTCACACACCTCCATTCTGTGCCTTCACACATCTCTATTCTATGAGTTCACACAATTGCATTGTGACTTCACACACCTTCATTCTGACTTCACAAACATCAATTCTGTGACTTCACACACCTCCATTCTTTGACTTCACACACCTCCATTGTGAGTTCACAGACCTGCATTCTGAATTCACAAACATCAATTCGGTGACTTCACACACCTCCATATTATGATTTCACAAGCCTCCATTCTGTGACTTCACACACCTGCATTCTATGACTTCACAAAACTCCATTCTGACTTCACACACCTCCATTCGGAGTTCACAAACATCAATTTTGTGACTTCACACACCTCCATTCTATGACTTCACACACATCCATTCTTTGACTTCACACACCTCCATTGTGAGTTCACACACCTCCATTCTGTGACTTCACACACCTCCATTCTGTGACTTCACACATCTCCATTCTGTGACTTCACACACCTCCAATCTATGACTTCACACACCTCCATTCTGGGACTTCACACACCTCCATTCTGAGTTCACACACCTCCATTCTGTGACTTAACGCACCTTCATTCCGTGACTTCACACACCTTCATTCTATGACTTCAAACACCTCCATTCTGTTACTTCACAAACCTCAATTCTGTGACTTCACACACCTGCATTATGACTTCACACACCTCCATTCTATGACTTCACACACCTCCATTCTATGACTACACACACCTCCATTCTGTGACTTCACACACCTCCAATCTGAGTTCACACACCTCCATTCTGTGACTTCACACACCTCCAATCTGACTTCACACAGCTCCATTCTATGACTTCACACACCTCCATTGTGACTTCACACACCTCCATTCTATGAGTTCACACACCTCCATTCTGACTTCACACACATTCATTCTATGACTTCACACATCTACATTCTGACTTCGCACACCTCCATTTTGTGACTTCGCGCACCTCCATTCTGTGACTTCACACACCTCCATTCTGTGACTTCACACACCTCCATTTTGTGACTTCACACACCTCCATTCTGTGATTTCACACACCTCCATTCTGTGACTTCACACACCTCCATTTTGACTTCACACACTTCCATTCTTTGACTTCACACACCTCCATTCTGTGACTTCACACACCACCATTGTTTGACTTCACACACCTCCATTTTTGGACTTCACGCACCTCCATTCCATGACTTCACACATCTCCATTTTATGAGTTCACACACCTCAATTTTGACTTCACACACCTCCATTCTATGACTTCACAGACCTTCATTCTACTTCAGAAACATCCATTCGATGAATTCACAGACCTCCATTCTATGACTTCACAAACCTCCATTCTGTGACTTCACACACCTCCATTCTGAGTTCACACACATCAATTATGTGACTTCACAAACCTCAATTCTGGCTTCACTTACATCCATTCTATGACTTCACACACTTCCATTCTTTGACTTCACACACCTCCATTCTTTGACTTCACACACCTCCATTGTGAGTTCACACACCTCCATTGTATGACTTCACAGACCTCCATTCTGTGCCTTCACACACCTCCATTCTATGACTTAACACACCTCCATTCTTACTTCACAAACATCCAATCTATGACTTCACACACCTCCATTCTATGACTTCACACACCTCCATTCTGTGACTTCACACACCTCCATTCTGTGACTTCACACACCTCCATTCTGTGACTTCACATACCTCCATTCTGTGACTTCACACACCTCCATTCTGTGACTTCACACACCACCATTGTTTGACTTCACACACCTCCATTCTATGAATTCACACACCTCCATTCTGACTTCACACACCTCCATTCTATGACTTCACACATCTACATTCTGACTTCACACACCTCCATTCTGTGACTTCACACACCTCCATTCCATGACTTCACACACCTCCATTGTGACTTCACACACCTCCATTCTATGACTTCACACACCTCCATTGTGACTTCACACACCTCCATTCTATGAGTTCAAACACCTCCATTCTGACTTCACACATCTCCATTCTATGATTTCACACAGCTCCATTCTGACTTCACACACCCACCTCCATTCTATGACTTCACACATCTCCATTCTGACTTCACACACCTCCAATCTGTGACTTCAAACACCTCCATTCCATGACTTCCCACACCTCCTTTCGATGACTTCACACACCTCCATTCTTTGACTTCACACACCTCCATTCTATGAGTTCACACACCTCCATATGTGACTATACACACCACCTTTTTGACTTCACACACCTCCATTCTGTGACTTCACACACGTCCATTCTGAGTTCACATACCTCCATTCTCTGACTTCACACACTTCCATTCTGTGACTTAACACACCTCCATTCTATGACTTCACACTCCAACATTCTGTGCCTCCACACTCCTTTATTGTTTGACTTCACACACCTCCATTCTGTGACTTCACACACCTCCATTGTGAGTTCACACACCTCCATTCTGTTACTTCACGCACCTCCATTCTGTGACATCACACACCTCCATTCTGTGACTTCACACACCTCCATTCTGTGAATTCACACACCTCCATTTTGACTTCACACACTTCCATTCTTTGACTTCACACACCTCCTTTCTGTTACTTCACACACCACCATTTTTGACTTCACACACCTCCATTTTTTGACTTCACGCACCTCCATTCCATGGCTTCACACATATTCATTTTATGAGTTCCCACACCTCCATTTTGACTTCACACACCTCCATTCTATGACTTCACACACCTTCATTCTACTTCAGAAACATCCATTCTCCACCTCCATTCACACACCTCCATTGTGAGTTCACACACCTCCATTCTGTTACTTCACTCACCTCCATTCTGTGACTTCACGCACCTCCATTCTGTGACTTCACACACCTCCATTCTATGACTTCACAAACCTCCATTCTGAGTCCACACACCTCAATTATGTGACTTCACACACCTCAATTCTGGCTTCACATACCTCCATTCTATGACTTCACACACTTCCATTCTATGACTTCGCACCCCTCCATTCTTTGACTTCACACACCTCCATTGTGAGTTCACACACCTCCATTCTATGACTTCACAAACCTACATTCTGTGACTTCACACACCTCCATTCTGCGTTCACACACCTCAATTCTGTGACTTCACACACCTCAATTCTGGCTTCACACACCTCCATTCTATGACTTCACACACTTCCATTCTATGACTTCACACACCTCCATTCTTTGACTTCACACACCTCCATTGTGAGTTCACACACCTCCATTCTGTGACTTCACACACCTACATTCTTTGACTTCACACATCTCCATTCTGTGACTTCACACACCTCCATTCTATGACTTCACACACCTCTATTCTATGAATTCTCATATCTTGTCAGAGACCAAGGAGTTAAACGGAACAAAGCAAAGACCCTCTAGCCTTGGGCAAACCGCACCTGGTTGAGTCATCTGCACAAAATACTTCTCGGAATAACCGCAGGTTGTGTCGCTTGGGTTAGCACAATGGCCAAAAGAATAACCTGACCCACCCCTAGCCTTGAGATTTCCCGTTCTTGTTATCACAAAAACTCTCCATCCCCCCCCCTCTATACTCCCTTCCTTACACTCAGGGTATATAAACCCTGCTTTACTTTTAATAAATGAGACCTTGACGCGACTCAGATTGTCTCTGTCTTTCTTTATGCGCCTGGTCTCCTTCCTCTCTTTCCCCCATTGGTTTTCTTCTCTTAGGAGGTGCCTCCTCGGGCTTTACGAATAACTGAACCCGCGGGACGGGAGAAGTGGCGCCCAACGTGGGGCTCGAGGCACGGTGACCTACCAGACGGCGTGGAGAGCAGGGGACCCCGATTATATTAAGGTAGAGACGCCCACACCGCATCGGTCGTGCAGCGTGGGAGAGTCTTGAGGTAAGTTCTGCCGTCCCATCAACCATGGGCAAAGCGTTATCAAAAGAGGTTTTATTTATAAAAGAAATGAAAGGATCACTTAGGGAGAGAGGAATAAGAGTTTAAAAGAAAGATTTGGTAAAATTCTTTTGTTTTGTTGGAGAAAAGTGTCCGTGGTTGGTCTTGCACGGACCAGACATCCATCCCCTTACCTGGAATAAGGTAGGGAAAAATATCAATGATTTACTCCGTCAGGGAGAGCAAATCCCCGAGGCCTTCTTTAGCTTCTATGGGGTTATTAGAGATATTTTAAAGGAAGCAGAGGAGGGAGGTGACAGTGCTCGCTTACTAGCTTTAACAGAGGACTACCTAACGGAGTCACGTTGCCCGTCTCGCAAAAGCGAAAGTGACAATGAAAAACCTATGGTCACTGGCCTTCGGCCTGGCTCGCGCACTCCCTCTGTGATTGATGAGCCTGTGCCCTCAGGACGCCGCTTGGCGCCACCTTTAATCCCCAAAAAAGAGGAACAAGTCCAACCCCCTTTAGAAGACAGCATCAAGAACAATACTAAAAAGAAAAATATGTCACTAAAACCTTATAAAAATATTTATCCTATTATTCCTAAGACTTCTCCTGATAATGGCAGGCTCAACCCCCCCTCTGAGGTGGAGCTAGAGGAGGAGGCAGCGCATTGTGAGGAAAAAAGATATGGCCCTTTTTCTCTTCCCCAAGTTTCTGCAGCTACACAGACTCCAGAGATAAGGGCCCTTCACTGGCCCACCCCTCCCCCCTATCCAGACACCTCTCTCCTGTCAGCCCCGCCACAGGAAATGTTGAGATCATTTTCTGTTCCTCTGGAGGTGCAAGGTCTCCTTAAATCCAAAGACTCTCTCTTGAAACAAGTGACAGAATTAAAAAACGTGCTTCATTTAAAAAGAGAGTTAAGGGACCTCACTTTGCAAATTCATGATTTACAAATGGATCTTATTGGGGAAGCCTTGACTACCCCCCATGCCTCGGGTAACAAGCCCGCTAAAACACCCTCGGCCTCAAAGAGCCGTAATAGTAGACTCAGATCCGCGGTGCAAACTGTTTCCCTCTCCTTCCCCGTAATTACTCGCTCTAACACTCAACCTCGGGAACAAGAGGGGGAGGAAGGAGAAGCGGGAGAGGAGGAGGTGGACACCACCAGAAGGCAGGAGGAGGGACAAAACCTAGATTCCTCTGCCTCCGAGGAGGAAGGGGGTGATCAGGAGGAGGCAAGGAGAGATTCTCAAATTACATATAGGAGATTGACGTTTAAACAAATTAAAGAACTACATTCGGCTGTTAAGAATTATGGAATTAACGCCCCTTTTACTTTAACAGTACTGGAGGGCCTCGGGGGTGAGGGACATTTATTGCCTCATGAGTGGCACAAGATTGTACAGTCTGTTTTAACCAGGAGTCAATATCTAACCTGGAAAGCTGAATTTATAGATAAGGCAGAAAATCAAGCCATTACCAATAAAAAACATACACAAATGGCTTCATGGTCTTCTGATAAAATTTCAGGGAGGGGCAAATTTGCCTCGGAGGAAAAACAACAAAAACTCCCTGCAGGAATATTAACCCAGACTGCTCAGGCTGCCCTGGCCGCCTGGAGAGCCGTGCCTGCTGCAGGAGAGGTTACTACCTCTCTTTCCAGGGTAGTACAAGGCAATAATGAACCATATTCTCAATTTGTTGCCAGACTGTTGGAAGCAGCCGAAAGAATATTAGGTGAGGTAGATACAGATGACATTATAGTTAGACAGTTGGCCATAGAAAATGCTAATGCAGCCTGTAAAGCTGCTTTAAGAGGCAAAACAAAGACCCTAGATTTAAATGGTATGATTAAAATTTGCAATGATGTGGATTCCTTTGAACATAAAATGTCTAAATCTATTAATTTGGCCATTGGGGCCATACTCCAAAACCAGACTCCACCTTCAGGAAAACTAGGACAAATATCTAGCCCTAAAAACTGTTTTAAATGTGGACAAATCGGACATTTTGCTAGAGAATGCCCTGGAGCTATTAAACAACCCAACGTTCCTGGGACGTTTCCCCTCCCCCTTCCCCCTGGCCTTTGTCCTAAATGCAAAAGAGGCCGTCACTGGGCTAGAGAGTGCCGGTCCAAGACCGATATAAATGGCCAGCCTTTATCTGCGGTCTCGGGAAACGGGCTATGGGCCCCAGTAGGGGGCCCTACCTACCCACCACGACAACCAATGACCCCTCCCGCCCAAAATCTGCCTCTGATGCAAACATCGCTGACTCAGACTTGTTCCGAGCCACTGCAGGCAGCGCAGGACTGGACCTCTGTTCCTCCACCACCAGGATTATAACCCCAGAGGAAGGAACAGTTGTTATAAACTCTGGAAGGTTCGGGCCTCCCCCGCCAGGAATGTTTTTTCTTATTATAGGCCGAGCTTCAAGCTCACTGCAAGGACTCTCTGTCATTCCCTTGGTGGTTGACACCGATTATTCAGGCGAATTAAAAATTTTAGTTCATGCCTCTCAAGGCCCTCTTGCCATATCGGCAGGCCAACGCATTGCACAAGCCCTCCCTCTGCCCGTAACAGGACAGTTCCCATATAAGCATCCCCAGCGTGGCAATTCTACCCCAGGATCAACAGATATATTTTGGGTACATCAATTGACAGAATCTCGACCAACTTTAAAACTATTTTTGGAAGGAAAACAATTCCTGGGTCTTTTAGATACAGGGGCCGATGCTACTGTCATTGCAAAACAACATTGGCCTATCTCTTGGCCTCTGGAACCCACCGCTACCCATTTAAAGGGTATTGGGCAGACTCAAAATACACTCCAGAGTTCTAAAATATTAACATGGACAGACCCAGAGGGAAACACTGGGACAGTTAAACCTTTTGTGGTGGACGGACTCCCTGTAAATCTATGGGGGAGAGATATAATGACCCAAATGGGAGTTATCATGTTCAGTCCTAATGAGACTGTGACTAACATGATGCTCAAGTCTGGATATTTGCCAGGAAAAGGGCTGGGAAAGCATGAGCAAGGAATTAGTCACCCAATTATACCCACCCCTAAATGGGATAGAAAGGGTCTTGGGACCGACCTTTTTTCCTAAAGACCACTGCTCCCCCTGCACTCCAAGCCGATAAAATAACTTGGAAATCTGACAATCCGGTTTGGATAGACCAGTGGTCCATGCCTCAAGAAAAGGTTCAGGCTGCTCTTCAGTTGGTGCAGGAACAATTAGAGCAGGGACATCTTGAACCTTCTACCTCTCCCTGGAATACTCCCATATTTGTTATAAAAAAGAAAAATGGGAGTTGGAGGTTACTGCAGGATCTAAGGGAAATTAATAAAACCATGGCACCCATGGGAGCCCTACAACCTGGACTGCCCTCTCCCACAGCTATCCCTAAAGGACTTTTTAAAATTGTAATAGATATAAAAGACTGTTTTTTCTCCATTCCCCTCGATCCTGGAGATTGTAAAAGATTTGCCTTTTCCATACCCATGATAAACCATAAGGGCCCTAATCCCCGCTTTCAATGGCGAGTGTTGCCACAGGGTATGGCTAATTCTCCCACTCTTTGTCAAAAATTTGTGGCTCAATCCATAGACCCAATTCGTGTTCAATACCCTCATATATATATTATACATTATATGGATGACCTATTAATTGCTGCCAAACTAGAAATGGAGGCGCATCAAGTGACTCAAAAAATAATTATTGCTTTACAAGATAGAGGATTTTTTATATCCCCAGAAAAATTCAAACCTGCTATCCCTTTTTATTTTTAGGATTTCAATTAGAACCCAACTTAATTTATTCGCAAAAAATTAAAATCAAAAGGGATAAATTAGTTTGCCTAAATGATTTTCAAAAACTTCTAGGGGACATTAATTGGCTACGCCCTTATCTTAAATTAACAACAGGAGAATTAAAACCCTTGTTTAATATTTTGCAGGGAAATTCTGATCCCACATCCCCAAGAAAAATTACTCCAGAGGCTGAAAAGGCCTTAATAAAATTAGAAGCAGCTATTACCCAACAAAATATAGGCTATTTTGACCCCAGTTTGCCTCTTTATTTAATTATATTTGCCACCGAATTCACCCCCACTGGTTTACTGTGGCAGAGAGCAGTACCCCTATTTTGGGTACATGCTTCTGCCTCTCAATCTAAAGTATTACCCCCCTACCCCCTTTTAATATCTCAACTTATCTTTATAGGATTAAAAATTTCAGTCAGATATTTTGGCAAGGATCCTGATATCATAATTACCCCTTACTCTAAGGAACAAATTAATTGGTTACAACAAAGACAAGATGATTGGGCTGTTTTATGCACTGGGTTCCAGGATAGCTTTGATACTCACATGCCCAGCGACAGACTTATTCAATTCCTTAATATCACTCCTTTCGTTTTTCTAAAAAATACCTTGATAAAGCCCATCCCCAATACTTTGAGCATCTTTATTGATGGTTCGAAAAATGGAAAAGCTTCATATGTTATTAATAATGTTTCCTACTTTGTAAATACTTCCTTTAAATCTGCTCAGTTAGTAGAATTATTTGCTGCGCTTTGTGTTTTTCGGTTATTAAAGACCCACCCTTTTAATCTGTTTTCGGATAGCCATTATGTTGTCAGAGCTTTACAAGTTTTAGAAATGGTTCCGGTTATTCAGCCTACTACACCTACTTTTCAATTATTTTTTGAATTGCAAAAACTTATTAGACAACGTTCGTACCCTTTCTTTGTAGGACATATTCGTGCTCATTCTGGCCTACCTGGGCCACTAACCCGGGGCAATGAATTAGCTGACTTGGCAACCCAAATAGTTACCTTATCTCAAACAGTTGATCCGGTGACCCTTGCACAAGAGGCCCATGCTGTTCACCACCTTAATGCTCATACCCTGCGCTTAAAATTTAAAATTACTAGAGAACAGGCAAGGCAAATTGTTAAAAACTGCAAAAATTGCCTAACCCTGCTCCCTGAACCCCATGTAGGTGTAAACCCTAGAGGGCTCATACCTGGACAACTTTGGCAAATGGATGTTACTCATGTCCCCTCCTTTGGAAGGTTAAAATATGTACATGTTACCATTGATACCTTTAGTGGGTTTATTTGTGCCTCTGCTCATTTAGGGGAGGCCACAAAAGATGTTATAAACCATCTCCTATATGTTTTTTCTGTCATGGGACAACCCCAAACTATAAAGACGGACAATGGGCCCGGATATACCAGTCAAAAGTTCAAACAATTTTGCTCCCAAATGAACATAAAACATATTACTGGAATCCCCTACAACCCCCAAGGACAAGGAATAGTGGAAAGGGCTCATCAGACTTTAAAAAACACCCTCATTAAACTTGCCTCACAAGAGATATTATATTCCCTTAAAGGAAACTATAAGACTTTATTATTACATGCTCTCTTTGTCTTAAACTTTTTAACTCTTGACGCTAATGGCAAATCTGCCGCAGAACGCCTTTGGCATCCCACCACACAAACAGACTACGCCCAGGCCCTATGGAAAGACCCACTGACGGGAAAATGGAACGGCCCTGACCCAGTCATTATCTGGGGAAAAGGATCAGCTTGCATTTATAATTCTAAAGAAGGGGGAGCTAGGTGGTTACCTGAAAGATTAATAAAACCGTATAATAAATCCAGGGACCCTCCCTGAGAAAGTTTTTCTCTTCTTCTAGGATCCACGGTGCTGCAGAGTCTCAATAACTCGTGACCATTCCTGTAATTGGTAAGATAAAGATGCAGCCAAAACTTGTGCCCCTATGGCTTTTAGCCTCAATAATAATCAAAAATGTAAATTCAGGCTTTGGACCCCCCCCCTCAAGAAAGGAACTTTATACTGCACTCTTTGGCCCTCCCTGTGACTGCTCAGGAGGATATTGGCCTGAAGCTCCTAGTAGTTACACTCGGACAGTGGATTGTACAACTAAGGTGGCCTACCTCCGCGCAGAAGTAAATACTAATTCTGGAGGATTTCATCAACCAAAATGGGTTTGCATTAATAAACCAAAAATAGTTCCCTCTAAAACAGGCCAAGCCAGACAAAATTGCTCAGAATCCTGCGCATATACCACAGCAATGCACAGCACTTGCTATACATCAGCCGCCATTTGTATAGGCAAACAAGGCCTTCAATACTTTCAAGCCTCCCTGACCAAAACCTTTCACCCTGAAGGAACGGCCACACACGTGACCACTGGTCTTTTTGGGTATACAAGACTCCATACGCAGTTGCAACTTGCTGGCTGTGAGGGAACTATTGGCAAACCCTCTTGCTGGCCCCTTACGGCCCCCATAGGCGTATCTGATGGAGGAGGGCCCACAGATGCTACTAAACATATCCAAGTACTGAAATCACTAGAACCCCAACTGCCTCAACTTACGTATCATCCCTTAGCATTACCCAAGTCCCAAGCATCAAATTTAGATATAAATACAATGGATATTTTAAACACCACCTTTCTTTTACTCAACAACTCTAACCCTGTACTTGCTAGTGATTGTTGGCTTTGTTTAGCAGCAGGGAGAGTTATGCCTTTAGCCATTTCCGCCACATATAATGTGAGTACTAAAGACACATGCTCCCCTAGCCCCCCTCTTAGGGTCCAACCTATGGGCAATTTTACAACCTGCCTCTCAGGTGCAATGCAAAACAATACCCTAGATGTTGATATTGGCACGTACCCCTCCAATAATTGTGAAATATTGAAGAACTATTCTCAACCTACCCCGTCTCTTTGCTCCCCCAGCGGCACAATATTTGTCTGTGGAGGAAATTTGGCCTATCCCCAATTGCCATCCAACTGGACAGGAAATTGTGTTCTCGCTTTATTACTCCCAGATATAAGTGTCGTACCAGGGGATGAGCCCCTACCTGTCCCTAGTTTTGATATGATAGGAGGGAAGAGACACACACGAGCAATTACATTTATTCCCCTCCTCGTGACCCTAGGAGTTACTGCGGCCGTAGGGTCGGGAACAGCCGGATTAGGTGTGTCTCTACATAAGTATAATCAATTATCAAAACAATTAATTGGAGATGTCCAAGCATTATCTGGCACTATCCAGGATCTACAGGACCAAGTGGACTCCCTAGCGGAAATGGTCCTCCAAAATAGAAGGGGATTAGATTTACTAACCGCAGAACAGGGAGGTATCTGCTTGGCTTTACAGGAACGATGCTGCTTTTATGCAAACAAGTCTGGCATTGTCCGGGACAAGATCAAGAACCTTCAGGAAGATCTGGAAAAACGACGAAGGGAACTGACTGATAACCCCCTCTGGACTGGGCTTAATGGGCTTTTACCTTATCTCCTACCCCTGTTAGGACCCTTATTCGGTATACTTATTTTACTCTCTTTCGGGCCTTTCCTTTTCAATAAAATTATGACTTTTATAAAAACCCAAATAGATACAGTAGTTAAGACTAAAATAATAGCTATTCAATATCAGCCCCTTAGTACTGTTGATACTGACCAAAGTCCAGGACTAGACTTCACCACTCTAGCCTAATTTCGGGACCTTTTTAAATTTTTCCAGTATAATTCTTTTGGCCTTTGAGCTTTTTCAGCGCCTTACATATTTTATAAACATCAAGTAAATTCTGTCAATCTCGGTGCATTGTCGTTGCCTAGAGGACCTAGAAGGCCCTGCAGGGCCTGTTGAGAACCCTCCTGAGAGAGGACTTCAGTTCCATAAACTCCTCACCCGTCAACCCCAAGGTAGCTAGAGAGCATCCAATGACGGGAATAGTATGGAGCTTACCCTGGATGGCACAACATACAGAGGCTGTACTGGCCGGCTCAACAAGGCATGTTGCCAGGAGTAAGGTGGCCCTCCATATACCCTAAGACAGGATGTTCTCTCAACCAATCTTTAAAGACTGTTCTTTAAAGGAAAGGGGGAATTGTCAGAGACCAAGGAGTTAAACGGAACAAAGCAAAGACCCTCTAGCCTTGGGCAAACCGCACCTGGTTGAGTCATCTGCACAAAATACTTCTCGGAATAACCGCAGGTTGTGTCACTTGGGTTAGCACAATGGCCAAAAGAATAACCTGACCCACCCCTAGCCTTGAGATTTCCCGTTCTTGTTATCACAAAAACTCTCCATCCCCCCCCCTCTATACTCCCTTCCTTACACTCAGGGTATATAAACCCTGCTTTACTTTTAATAAATGAGACCTTGACGCGACTCAGATTGTCTCTGTCTTTCTTTATGCGCCTGGTCTCCTTCCTCTCTTTCCCCCATTGGTTTTCTTCTCTTAGGAGGTGCCTCCTCGGGCTTTACGAATAACTGAACCCGCGGGACGGGAGAAATATCTCCATTCTGTGACTTCACACTCCTCCATTCTATGACTTCCAACACATCCATTCTGGGACTTCACACACTTCCATTCTGAGTTCACACACCTCAATTCTGTGACTTCGCACACCTAAATTATGACTTCGCACACCTCCATTCTATGACTTCACACAACTCCATTCTATGACTTCACACACCTCCATTCTGTGACTTCACACACCTCCAATCTGACTTCACACAGCTCCATTCTATGACTTCACAAATCTCCGTTCTGTGACTTCACACAGCTCCATTCTATGACTTCACACACCTCCATTCTTTGACTTCACACACCTCCATTCTATGAGTTCACACACCTCCATTCTGACTTCACACACATTCATTCTATGACTTCACACATCTACATTCTGACTTCGCACACCTCCATTTTGTGACTTCGCGCACCTCCATTCTGTGACTTCACACACCTCCATTCTGTGACTTCACACACCTCCATTTTGTGACTTCACACACCTCCATTCTGTGATTTCACACACCTCCATTCTGTGACTTCACACACCTCCATTTTGACTTCACACACTTCCATTCTTTGACTTCACACACCTCCATTCTGTGACTTCACACACCACCATTGTTTGACTTCACACACCTCCATTTTTGGACTTCACGCACCTCCATTCCATGACTTCACACATCTCCATTTTATGAGTTCACACACCTCAATTTTGACTTCACACACCTCCATTCTATGACTTCACAGACCTTCATTCTACTTCAGAAACATCCATTCGATGAATTCACAGACCTCCATTCTATGACTTCACAAACCTCCATTCTGTGACTTCACACACCTCCATTCTGAGTTCACACACCTCAATTATGTGACTTCACAAACCTCAATTCTGGCTTCACATACATCCATTCTATGACTTCACACACTTCCATTCTTTGACTTCACACACCTCCATTCTTTGACTTCACACACCTCCATTGTGAGTTCACACACCTCCATTGTATGACTTCACAGACCTCCATTCTGTGCCTTCACACACCTCCATTCTATGACTTAACACACCTCCATTCTTACTTCACAAACATCCATTCTATGACTTCACACACCTCCATTCTATGACTTCACACACCTCCATTCTGTGACTTCACACACCTCCATTCTGTGACTTCACACACCTCCATTCTGTGACTTCACATACCTCCATTCTGTGACTTCACACACCTCCATTCTGTGACTTCACGCACCAACATTGTTTGACTTCACACACCTCCATTCTATGAATTCACACACCTCCATTCTGACTTCACACACCTCCATTCTATGACTTCACACATCTACATTCTGACTTCACACACCTCCATTCTGTGACTTCACACACCTCCATTCCATGACTTCACACACCTCCATTGTGACTTCACACACCTCCATTCTATGACTTCACACACCTCCATTGTGACTTCACACACCTCCATTCTATGAGTTCAAACACCTCCATTCTGACTTCACACATCTCCATTCTATGACTTCACACAGCTCCATTCTGACTTCACACACCTCCATTCTATGACTTCACACATCTCCATTCTGACTTCACACACCTCCAATCTGTGACTTCACACACCTCCATTCCATGACTTCCCACACCTCCTTTCGATGACTTCACACACCTCCATTCTTTGACTTCACACACCTCCATTCTATGAGTTCACACACCTCCATTTGTGACTATACACACCACCTTTTTGACTTCACACACCTCCATTCTGTGACTTCACACACGTCCATTCTGAGTTCACATACCTCCATTCTCTGACTTCACACACTTCCATTCTGTGACTTAACACACCTCCATTCTATGACTTCACACTCCAACATTCTGTGCCTCCACACTCCTTTATTGTTTGACTTCACACACCTCCATTCTGTGACTTCACACACCTCCATTGTGAGTTCACACACCTCCATTCTGTTACTTCACGCACCTCCATTCTGTGACATCACACACCTCCATTCTGTGACTTCACACACCTCCATTCTGTGAATTCACACACCTCCATTTTGACTTCACACACTTCCATTCTTTGACTTCACACACCTCCTTTCTGTTACTTCACACACCACCATTTTTGACTTCACACACCTAAATTTTTTGACTTCACGCACCTCCATTCCATGGCTTCACACATATTCATTTTATGAGTTCCCACACCTCCATTTTGACTTCACACACCTCCATTCTATGACTTCACACACCTTCATTCTACTTCAGAAACATCCATTCTCCACCTCCATTCACACACCTCCATTGTGAGTTCACACACCTCCATTCTGTTACTTCACGCACCTCCATTCTGTGACTTCACGCACCTCCATTCTGTGACTTCACACACCTCCATTCTATGACTTCACAAACCTCCATTCTCAGTCCACACACCTCAATTATGTGACTTCACACACCTCAATTCTGGCTTCACATACCTCCATTCTATGACTTCACACACTTCCATTCTATGACTTCGCACCCCTTCATTCTTTGACTTCACACACCTCCATTGTGAGTTCACACACCTCCATTCTATGACTTCACACACCTCCATTCTGTGCCTTCACACACCTCCATTCTATGACTTAACACACCTTCATTCTTACTTCACAAACATCCATTCTATGACTTCACACACCTCCATTCTATGACTTCACACACCTCTATTCTATGACTTCACACACCTCCATTCTGTGACTAAACACACCTCCATTCTGTGACTTCACACACCTCCATTCTGTGACTTCACACACCTCCATTCTGTGACTTCACACACCACCATTGTTTGACTTCACACACCTCCATTTTTGGACTTCACGCACCTCCATTATATGACTTCACACATCTCCATTTTATGAGTTCACACACCTCCATTTTGACTTCACACACCTCCACTCTATGACTTCACACACCTTCACTCTACTTCAGAAACATCTATTCTTTGACTTCACACACCTCCATTCTATGACTTCACAAACCTACATTCTGTGACTTCACACACCTCCATTCTGAGTTCACACACCTCAATTCTGTGACTTCACACACCTCAATTCTGGCTTCACACACCTCCATTCTATGACTTCACACACTTCCATTCTATGACTTCACACACCTCCATTCTTTGACTTCACACACCTCCATTGTGAGTTCACACACCTCCATTCTGTGACTTCACACACCTACATTCTTTGACTTCACACATCTCCATTCTGTGACTTCACACACCTCCATTCTATGACTTCACACACCTCTATTCTATGAATTCTCATATCTCCATTCTGTGACTTCACACTCCTCCATTCTATGACTTCCAACACCTCCATTCTGGGACTTCACACACTTCCATTCTGAGTTCACACACCTCAATTCTGTGACTTCGCACACCTAAATTATGACTTCGCACACCTCCATTATATGACTTCAAACAACTCCATTCTATGACTTCACACACCTCCATTCTGTGACTTCACACACCTCCATTCTATGACTTCACACACCTCCATTGTGACTTCACACACCTCCATTCTATGAATTCCCACAACTCCATTCTGACCTCACACACCTCCATTCTAGGACTTCACACATCTACATTCTGACTTCACACACCTCCATTCTGTGACTTCACACACATCCATTCCATGACTTCACACACCTCCATTGTGACTTCACACACCTCCATTGTGACTTCACACACCTCCATTCTATGACTTCACACACCTCCATTGTGACTTGACACTCCTCCATTCCATGAGTTCACACACCTCCATTCTGACTTCACACACCTCCATTCTATGACTTCACACAGCTCCATTCTGACTTCACACACCTCCATTCTATGACTTCACACATCTCCATTCTGACTTCACACACCTCCATTCTGTGATTTCACACACCTCCATTCCATGACTTCCCACACCTCCATTCGATGACTAACACACCTCCAGTCTTTGACTTCACACACCTCCATTCTATGAGTTCACACACCTCCATTTGTGACTCTACACCACCTTTTTGACTTCACAAACCTCCATTCTGTGACTTCACACACCTCCATTCTGAGTTCACATGCCTCCATTCTCTGACTTCACACACCTCCATTCTGTGACTTAACACACCTCCATTTTGAGTTCACACACCTCCATTCTGTGACTTCACACACCTCCATTTTGAGTTCACACACCTCCATTCTGTGACTTCACGCACCTCCATTCTGTGACTTCACACACCTCCATTCTGTGACTTCACACACCTCCATTCTGTGACTTCACACACTTCCATTTTGACTTCACACACTTCCATTTTTGACTTCACACACCTCCATTCTGTGACTTCACACACCACCATTGTTTGACTTCACAAACCTCCATTTTTGGACTTCACGCACCTCCATTCCATGACTTCACACATCTCCATTTTATGAGTTCACACACCTCCATTTTGACTTCACACACCTCCATTCTATGATTTCACACACCTTCATTCTACTTCAGAAACATCCATTCTATGACTTCACACAATTCCATTCTATGACTTCACAAACCTCCATTCTGTGACTTCACACAACTCCATTCAGAGTTCACACACCTCAATTATGTGACTTCACACACCTCAATTCTGGCTTCACATACCTCCATTCTATGACTTCACACACTTCCATTCTATGACTTCACACACCTCCATTGTGAGTTCACACACCTCCATTCTATGACTTCACACACCTCCATTCTGTGCCTTTACACACCTCCATTCTATGACTTAACACACCTCCATTCTTACTTCACAAACATCCATTCTATGACTTCACACACCTCCATTCTATGACTTCACACACCTCCATTCTATGACTTCACACACCTCCATTCTGTGCCTTCACACACCTCAATTCTGTGACTTCACACACCTCCATTATGACTTCACACACCTCCATTCTATGACTTCACACACCTCCATTCTATGACTTCACACACCTACATTCTGTGACTTCACACACCTACATTCTGTGACTTCACACACCTCCAATCTGACTTCACACACCTCTATTCTATGGCTTCCCACACCTCCATACTGTGACTTCACACACCTCCATTCTATGACTTCACACACCTCCATTGTGAATTCACACACCTCCATTCTATGAGTTCACACACCTCCATTCTGACTTCACACACCTCCATTCTATGACTTCACACACCTCCATTCTGACTTCACACCCCTCCATTCTATGACTTCACACAACTCCATTCTGACTTCACACACCTGCATTCTGTAACTTCACACACCTCCATTCCATGACTTCACACACCTCTATTCGATGACTTCACACACCTCCATTCTTTGACTTCACACACCTCCATTCTATGAGTTCACACACCTCCATTTGTGACTCTACACACCATCTTTTTGACTTCACACACCTCCATTCTGTGATTTCACACACCTCCATTCTGTGACTTCACACACATTTATGGTTTGACTTCACACACCTCCATTTTTGACTTCACACACCTCCATTCCATGACTTCCCACACCTCCATTCTATGAGATCACACACCTCCATTCTATGAGTTCACACACCTCCATTTTGACTTCACACACCTCCATTCTATGACTTCACACACCTTCATTCTTACTTCAGAAACATCCATTCTATGACTTCACGCACCTCTGTTCTATGACTTCACAAATCTCCGTTCTATGACTTCACACACCTCCATCCTGAGTTCACACACCTCCATTCTCTGACTTCACAAACCTCCATTCTGTGACTTAGCACACCTCCATTCTATGACTTCACAGACCTCCATTCTGTGCCTTCACACTCCTTTATTGTTTGACTTCACATACCTCCATTCTGTGACTTCACACACCTCCATTGTGAGTTCACACACCTCCATTCTGTGACTTCACGCACCTCCATTCTATGACTTCACACACCTCCATTCTGTGACGTCACACACCTCCATTCTGTGACTTCACACACCTCCATTCTGTGACTTCACACACCTCCATTCTGTGACTTCATACATCACTATTCTATGAGTTCACACAATTGCGTTGTGACTTCACACACCTCCTTTTTATGACTTCACACACCTCCATTCTAACTTCACACACCTTCATGATGACTTCAGAAACATCAATGCTGTGTCTTCACACACCTCCATTCTTTGACTTCACACACGTCCATTGTGAGTTCACACACCTGCATTCTGAATTCACAAACATCAATTCGGTGACTTCACACACCTCCATTCTATGATTTCACACGCCTCCATTCTAGGACTTCACACACCTCCATTCTATGACTTCACAAACCTCCATTCTGACTTCACACACCTCCATTCTGAGTTCACAAACATCAATTCTGTGACTTCACACACCTCCATTCTATGACTTCACACACCTCCATTATTTGACTTCACACACCTCCATTGTGAGTTCACACACCTCCATTCTGTGACTTCACACACCTCCATTCTGTGACTTCACACATCTCCATTCTGTGACTTCACACACCTCCAATCTATGACTTCACACACCTCCATTCTGGGACTTCACACACCTCCATTCTGAGTTCACACACCTACAGTCTGTGACTTAACACACCTTCATTCTGTGACTTCACACACCTTCATTCTATGACTCAAAAAACCTCCATTCTGTTACTTCACACACATCAATTCTGTGACTTCACACACCTACATTATGACTTCACACACCTCCATTCTATGACTTCACACACCTCCATTCTATGACTTCACACACCTCCGTTCTGTGACTTCACACACCTCCATTCTGAGTTCACACACCTCCATTCTGTGACTTCACACACCTCCAATCTGACTTCACACAGCTCCATTCTATGACTTCACACATCTACATTCTGAATTCACACACCTCCATTCTGTGACTTCGCGCACCTCCATTCTGTGACTTCACACACCTCCATTCTGTGACTTCACACACCTCCATTCTGTGACTTCACACACCTCCATTCTGTGATTTCACACACCTCGATTCTGTGACTTCACACACATCCATTTTGACTTCACACACTTCCATTCTTTGACTTCACACACCTCCATTCTGTGACTTCATACACCACCATTGTTTGACTTCACAAACCTCCATTCTTGGACTTCACGCACCTCCATTCCATGACTTCACACATCTCCATTTTATGAGTTCACACACCTCAAATTTGACTTCACACACCTCCATTCTATGACTTCAGAGACCGTCATTCTACTTCAGAAACATCCATTCTATGACTTCACAGACCTCCATTCCATGACTTCACAAACCTCCATTCTGTGACTTCACACACCTCCATTCTGAGTTCACACACCTCCATTGTATGACTTCACAGACCTCCATTCTGTGCCTTCACACACCTCCATTCTATGACTTAACACACCTTCATTCTTACTTCACAAACATCCATTCTATGACTTCACACACCTCCATTCTATGACTTCACACACCTCCATTCTATGATTTCACACATCTCCATTCTGTGACTAAACACACCTCCATTCTGTGACTTCACACACCTCCATTCTGTGACTTCACACACCTCCATTCTGTGACTTCACACACCTCCATTCTGTGACTTCACACACCTACAATCGGACTTCACACACCTCCATTCTATGGCTTCCCACACCTCCATACTGTGACTTCACACACCTCCATTCTATGACTTCACACACCTCCATTGTGAATTCACACACCTCCATTCTATGAGTTCACATACCTCGATTCTGACTTCACACACCTCCATTCTATGACTTCACACACCTCCATTCTGACTTCACACCCCTCCATTCTATGACTTCACACACATTTATGGTTTGACTTCACACACCTCCATTCTTTGACTTCACACACCTCCATTCCATGACTTCCCAAACGTCCATTCTATGAGTTCACACACCTCCATTCTATGAGTTCACACACCTCCATTTTGACTTCACACACCGCCATTCTATGACTTCACACACCTTCATTCTTACTTCACAAACATCCATTCTATGACTTCACGCACCTCCGTTATATGACTTCACAAATCTCCGTTCTGTGACTTCACACACCTCCATTCTGAGTTCACACACCTCCATTCTCTGACTTCACACACCTCCATTCTGTGACTTAACACACCTCCATTCTATGACTTCACAGACCTCCATTCTGTGCCTTCACACTCCTTTATTGTTTGACTTCACACACCTCCATTCTGTGACTTCACACACCTCCATTGTGAGTTCACACACCTCCATTCTGTGACTTCACGCACCTCCATTCTGTGACTTCACACATCTCCATTCTGTGACTTCACAGACCTCCATTCTGTGACTTCACACACCTCCATTCTATGACTTCACACACCTCAATTCTGTGACTTTACACACCTCAATTCTATGACTTCACACACTTCCATTCTATGACTTCACACACCTCCATTCTGTGACTTCACACATCTCTATTCTATGAGTTCACACAATTGCATTGTGACTTCACACACCTCCTTTCTATGACTTCACACACCTCCATTCTGACTTCACACACCTTCATTCTGACTTCACAAACATCAATTCTGTGACTTCACACACCTCCATTCTTTGACTTCACACACCTCCATTGTGAGTTCACAGGCCTGCATTCTGAATTCACAAACATCAATTCGGTGATTCACACACCTCCATTCTATGATTTCACACGCCTCCATTCTATGAATTCACACACCTCCATTCTATGACTTCACAAACCTCCATTCTGACCTCACACACCTCCATTCTGAGTTCACAAACATCAATTCTGTGACTTCACACACCTCCATTCTATGACTTCACACACCTCCATTCTTTGACTTCACACACCTCCATTGTGAGTTCACACACCTCCATTCTGTGACTTCACACACCTCCATTCTGTGACTTCACACATCTCCATTCTGTGACTTCACACACCTCCAATCTATGACTTCACACACCTCCATTCTGTGACTTAACACACCTCCATTCTATGACTTCACAGACCTCCATTCTGTGCCTTCACACTCCTTTATTGTTTGACTTCACACACCTCCATTCTGTGACTTCACACACCTCCATTGTGAGTTCACACACCTCCATTCTGTGACTTCACGCACCTCCATTCTGTGACTTCACACACCTCCATTCTGTGACTTCACAGACCTCCATTCTGTGACTTCACACACCTCCATTCTATGACTTCACACACCTCAATTCTGTGACTTTACATACCTCAATTCTATGACTTCACACACTTCCATTCTATGACTTCACACACCTCCATTCTGTGACTTCACACATCTCTATTCTATGAGTTCACACAATTGCATTGTGACTTCACACACCTCCTTTCTATGACTTCACACACCTCCATTCTGACTTCACACACCTTCATTCTGACTTCACAAACATCAATTCTGTGACTTCACACACCTCCATTCTTTGACTTCACACACCTCCATTGTGAGTTCACAGGCCTGCATTCTGAATTCACAAACATCAATTCGGTGATTCACACACCTCCATTCTATGATTTCACAAGCCTCCATTCTATGAATTCACACACCTCCATTCTATGACTTCACAAACCTCCATTCTGACTTCACACACCTCCATTCTGAGTTCACAAACATCAATTCTGTGACTTCACACACCTCCATTCTATGACTTCACACACCTCCATTCTTTGACTTCACACACCTCCATTGTGAGTTCACACACCTCCATTCTGTGACTTCACACACCTCCATTCTGTGACTTCACACATCTCCATTCTGTGACTTCACACACCTCCAATCTATGACTTCACACACCTCCATTTTGTGACTTGACACACCTTCATTCTGTGACTTCGCACACCTTCATTCTATGACTTCAAACACCTCCATTCTGTTACTTCACACAGCTCAATTCTGTGACTTCACACACCTACATTATGACTTCACACACCTCCATTCTATGACTTCACACACCTCCATTCGATGACTTCACACACCTCCCTTCTGTGACTTCACACACCTCAATTCTGAGTTCACAAACCTCCATTCTATGACTTCACACACCTCCAATCTGACTTCACACAGCTTCATTCTCTGACTTCACACACCTCCATTGTGACTTCACACACCTCCATTCTATGAGTTCACACACCTCCATTCTGACTTCACACACATCCATTCTATGACTTCACACATCTACATTCTGACTTCACACACCTCCATTTTGTGACTTCGCGCACCTCCATTCTGTGACTTCACACACCTCCATTCTGTGACTTCACACACCTCCATTCTGTGACTTCACACACCTCCATTCTGTGATTTCACACACCTCCATTCTGTGACTTCACACACCTCCATTTTGACTTCACACACTTCCATTCTTTAACTTCACACACCTACATTCTGTGACTTCACACACCACCATTGTTTGACTTCACACACCTCCATTGTGAGTTCACACACCTCCATTGTATGACTTCACAGACCTCCATTCTGTGCCTTCACACACCTCCATTCTATGACTTAACACACCTTCATTCTTACTTCACAAACATCCATTCTATGACTTCACACACCTCCATTCTATGACTTCACACACCTCCATTCTATGACTTCACACACCTCCATTCTGTGACTAAACACACCTCCAATCTGTGACTTCACACACCTCAATTATGTGACTTCACACACCTCCATTCTGTGAGTTCACAAACCTCCATTCTGTGACTTCACACACCACCATTTTTTGACTTCACACACCTGCATTTTTGGACTTCACGCACCTCCATTCCATGACTTCACACATCGGTATTTTATGAGTTCACACATCTCCATTTTGACTTCACACACATCCATTCTATGACTTCACACACCTTCATTCTACTTCAGAAACATCTATTCTATGACTTCACACACCTCCATTCTATGACTTCACACACCTCCATTCTGTGACTAAACACACCTCCATTCTGTGACTTCACACACTTCCATTCTATGACTTCGCACACCTCCATTCTTTGACTTCACACTCCTCCAATATGAGTTCACACACCTCCATTCTATGACTTCACACACCTCCATTCTGTGCCTTCACACACCTCCATTCTATGACTTAACACACCTTCATTCTTACTTCACAAATATGCATTCTATGACTTCACACACCTCCATTCTATGACTTCACACACCTCCATTCTATGACTTCACACACCTCCATTCTGTGACTAAACACACCTCCATCTGTGACTTAACACACCTCCATTCTGTGACTTCACACACCTCCATTCTGTGACTTCACACACCTCCATTAAGTGACTTCACACAGCACCATTTTTTGACTTCACACACCTCCATTTTTGGACTTCACGCACCTCCATTCCATGACTTCACACATCGCAATTTTATGAGTTCACACACCTCCATTTTGACTTCACACACATCCATTCTATGACTTCAAACACCTTCATTCTACTTCAGAAACATCTATTCTATGACTTCACACACCTCCATTCTATGACTTCACACACCTCCATTCTGTGACTAAACACACCTCAATTCTGTGACTTCACACACCTCAATTCTGTGACTTCACACACCTACATTCTGTGACTTCACACACCTCCATTCTGTGACTTCACACACCTACAATCTGACTTCACACACCTCCATTCTATGGCTTCCCACACCTCCATACTGTGACTTCACACACCTCCATTCTATGACTTCACACACCTCCATTGTGAATTCACACACCTCCATTCTATGAGTTCACACACCTCCATTCTGACTTCACACACCTCCATTCTATGACTTCACACATCTCCATTCTGACTTCACACCCCTCCATTCTATGACTTCACACAACTCCATTCTGACTTCACACACCTGCATTCTGTGACTTCACACAACTCCATTCCATGACTTCACACACCACCATTCGATGACTTCACACACCTCCATTCTTTGACTTCACACACCTCCATTCTATGAGTTCACACACCTCCATTTGTGACTCTACACAGTATCTTTTTGACTTCACACACCTCCATTCTGTGAATTCACACACCTCCATTCTGTGACTTCACACACATTTATGGTTTGACTTCACACACCTCCATTCTTTGACTTCACACACCTCCATTCCATGACTTCCCACACCTCCATTCTATGAGTTCACACACCTCCATTCTATGAGTTCACACACCTCCATTTTTGGACTTCACGCACCTCCATTCCATGACTTCAAACATCTACATTTTATTAGTTCACACACCTCCATTTTGACTTCACACACCTCCATTCTATGACTTCACACACCTTCATTCTACTTCAGAAACATCTATTCTATGACTTCACACACCTCCATTCTATGACTTCACAAACCTCCATTCTGTGACTTCACACACCTCCATTCTGAGTTCACACACCTCAATTCTGTGACTTCACACACCTCAATTCTGGCTTCACACACCTCCATTCTATGACTTCACACACTTCCATTCTATGACTTCACACACCTCCATTCTTTGACTTCACACACCTCCATTGTGAGTTCACACACCTCCATTCTGTGACTTCACACACCTACATTCTTTGACTTCACACATCTCCATTCTGTGACTTCACACACCTCCATTCTATGACTTCACACACCTCCATTCTATGAATTCACACATCTCCATTCTGTGACTTCACACACCTCCATTCTATGACTTCCAACACCTCCATTCTGGGACTTCACACACCTCCATTCTGAGTTCACACACCTCCATTCTGTGACTTAACACACCTTCATTCTGTGACTTCACACACCTTAATTGTATGACTTCACACACCTCCATACTATGGCATCACACACCTCCATTCTATGACTTTACACACCTCCATTCTTTGACTTCGCACACCTCCATTCTGTGACTTCACACACCACCATTGTTTGACTTCACACACCTCCATTTTTGGACTTCACGCACCTCCATTCCGTGACTTCACACATCTCCATTTTATGAGTTCACACACCTCAAATTTGACTTCACACACCTCCATTCTATGACTTCACAGACCGTCATTCTACTTCAGAAACATCCATTCTATGACTTCACAGACCTCCATTCTATGACTTCACAAACCTCCATTCTGTGACTTCACACACCTCCATTCTGAGTTCACACACCTCCATTGTATGTCTTCACAGACCTCCATTCTGTGCCTTCACACACCTCCATTCTATGACTTAACACACCTTCATTCTTACTTCACAAACATCCATTCTATGACTTCACACACCTCCATTCTATGACTTCACACACCTCCATTCTGTGACTAAACACACCTCCAATCTGTGACTTCACACACCTCAATTCTGTGACTTCACACACCTCCATTCTGTGACTTCACAAACCTCCATTCTGTGACTTCACACACCACCATTTTTTGACTTCACACACCTCCATTTTTGGACTTCACGCACCTCCATTCCATGACTTCACACATCGGTATTTTATGAGTTCACACATCTCCATTTTGACTTCACACACATCCATTCTATGACTTCACACACCTTCATTCTACTTCAGAAACATCTATTCTATGACTTCACACACCTCCATTCTATGACTTCACACACCTCCATTCTGTGACTAAACACACCTCCATTCTGTGACTTCACACACTTCCATTCTATGACTTCGCACACCTCCATTCTTTGACTTCACACTCCTCCAATGTGAGTTCACACACCTCCATTCTATGACTTCACACACCTCCATTCTGTGCCTTCACACACCTCCATTCTATGACTTAACACACCTTCATTCTTACTTCACAAATATGCATTCTATGACTTCACACACCTCCATTCTATGACTTCACACACCTCCATTCTATGACTTCACACACCTCCATTCTGTGACTAAACACACCTCCATTCTGTGACTTAACACACCTCCATTCTGTGACTTCACACACCTCCATTCTGTGACTTCACACACCTCCATTAAGTGACTTCACACAGCACCATTTTTTGACTTCACACACCTCCATTTTTGGACTTCACGCACCTCCATTCCATGACTTCACACATCGCAATTTTATGAGTTCACACACCTCCATTTTGACTTCACACACATCCATTCTATGACTTCAAACACCTTCATTCTACTTCAGAAACATCTATTCTATGACTTCACACACCTCCATTCTATGACTTCACACACCTCCATTCTGTGACTAAACACACCTCAATTCTGTGACTTCACACACCTCAATTCTGTGACTTCACACACCTACATTCTGTGACTTCACACACCTCCATTCTGTGACTTCACACACCTACAATTTGACTTCACACACCTCCATTCTATGGCTTCCCACACCTCCATACTGTGACTTCACACACCTCCATTCTATGACTTCACACACCTCCATTGTGAATTCACACACCTCCATTCTATGAGTTCACACACCTCCATTCTGACTTCACACACCTCCATTCTATGACTTCACACATCTCCATTCTGACTTCACACCCCTCCATTCTATGACTTCACACAACTCCATTCTGACTTCACACACCTGCATTCTGTGACTTCACACACCTCCATTCCATGACTTCACACACCACCATTCGATGACTTCACACACCTCCATTCTTTGACTTCACACACCTCCATTCTATGAGTTCCCACACCTCCATTTGTGACTCTACACAGTATCTTTTTGACTTCACACACCTCCATTCTGTGAATTCACACACCTCCATTCTGTGACTTCACACACATTTATGGTTTGACTTCACACACCTCCATTCTTTGACTTCACACACCTCAATTCCATGACTTCCCACACCTCCATTCTATGAGTTCACACACCTCCATTCTATGAGTTCACACACCTCCATTTTTGGACTTCACGCACCTCCATTCCATGACTTCAAACATCTCCATTTTATGAGTTCACACACCTCCATTTTGACTTCACACACCTCCATTCTATGACTTCACACACCTTCATTCTACTTCAGAAACATCTATTCTATGACTTCACACACCTCCATTCTATGACTTCACAAACCTCCATTCTGTGACTTCACACACCTCCATTCTGAGTTCACACACCTCAATTCTGTGACTTCACACACCTCAATTCTGGCTTCACACACCTCCATTCTATGACTTCACACACTTCCATTCTATGACTTCACACACCTCCATTCTTTGACTTCACACACCTCCATTGTGAGTTCACACACCTCCATTCTGTGACTTCACACACCTACATTCTTTGACTTCACACATCTCCATTCTGTGACTTCACACACCTACATTCTATGACTTCACACACCTCCATTCTATGAATTCACACATCTCCATTCTGTGACTTCACACACCTCCATTCTATGACTTCCAACACCTCCATTCTGGGACTTCACACACCTCCATTCTGAGTTCACACACCTCCATTCTGTGACTTAACACACCTTCATTCTGTGACTTCACACACCTTAATTGTATGACTTCACACACCTCCATTCTATGGCATCACACACCTCCATTCTATGACTTTACACACCTCCATTCTTTGACTTCGCACACCTCCATTCTGTGACTTCACACACCACCATTGTTTGACTTCACACACCTCCATTTTTGGACTTCACGCACCTCCATTCCGTGACTTCACACATCTCCATTTTATGAGTTCACACACCTCAAATTTGACTTCACACACCTCCATTCTATGACTTCACAGACCGTCATTCTACTTCAGAAACATCCATTCTATGACTTTACAGACCTCCATTCTATGACTTCACAAACCTCCATTCTGTGACTTCACACACCTCCATTCTGAGTTCACACACCTCCATTGTATGTCTTCACAGACCTCCATTCTGTGCCTTCACACACCTCCATTCTATGACTTAACACACCTTCATTCTTACTTCACAAACATCCATTCTATGACTTCACACACCTCCATTCTATGACTTCACACACCTCCATTCTGTGACTAAACGCACCTCCATTCTGTGACTTCACACACCTCCATTCTGTGACTTCACACACCTCCATTCTGTGACTTCACACACCTACAATCGGACTTCACACACCTCCATTCTATGGCTTCCCACACCTCCATACTGTGACTTCACACACCTCCATTCTATGACTTCACACAGCTCCATTTTGAATTCACACACCTCCATTCTATGAGTTCACACACCTCGATTTTGACTTCATACACCTCCATTCTATGACTTCACACACCTGCATTCTGATTTCACACCCCTCCATTATATGACTTCACACAACTCCATTCTGACTTCACACACCTGCATTCTGTGACTTCACACACCTCCATTCCATGACTTCACACACCACCATTCCATGACTTCACACACCTACATTCTTTGACTTCACACACCTCCATTCTATGAGTTCACACACCTCCATTTGTGATTCTACACACCATCTTTTTGACTTCACACACCTCCATTCTGTGATTTCACACACCTCCATTCTATGACTTCACACACATTTATGGTTTGACTTCACACACCTCCATTCTTTGACTTCACACACCTCAATTCCATGACTTCCCACACGTCTATTCTATGAGTTCACACACCTCCATTCTATGAGTTCACACACCTCCATTTTGACTTCACACACCGCCATTCTATGACTTCACACACCTTCATTCTTACTTCACAAACATCCATTCTATGACTTCACGCACCTCCATTCTATGACTTCACAAATCTCCGTTCTGTGACTTCACACACCTCCATTCTGAGTTCACACACCTCCATTCTCTGACTTCACATACCTCCATTCTGTGACTTAACACATCTCCATTCTATGACTTCACAGACCTCCATTATGTGCCTTCACACTCCTTTATTGTTTGACTTCACACACCTCCATTCTGTGACTTCACACACCTCCATTGTGAGTTCACACACCTCCATTCTGTGACTTCACGCACCTCCATTCTGTGACTTCACACACCTCCATTCTGTGACTTCACAGACCTCCATTCTGTGACTTCACACACCTCCATTCTATGACTTCACACACCTCAATTCTGTGACTTTACACACCTCAATTCTATGACTTCACACACTTCCATTCTATGACTTCACACACCTCCATTCTGTGACTTCACACATCTCTATTCTATGAGTTCACACAATTGTATTGTGACTTCACACACCTCCTTTCTATGACTTCACACACCTCCATTCTGACTTCACACACCTTCATTCTGACTTCACAAACATCAATTCTGTGACTTCACACACCTCCATTCTTTGACTTCACACACCTCCATTGTGAGTTCACAGGCCTGCATTCTGAATTCACAAACATCAATTTGGTGATTCACACACCTCCATTCTATGATTTCACACGCCTCCATTCTATAAATTCACACACCTCCATTCTATGACTTCACAAACCTCCATTCTGACTTCACACACCTCCATTCTGAGTTCACAAACATCAATTCTGTGACTTCACACACCTCCATTCTATGACTTCACACACCTCCATTCTTTGACTTCACACACCTCCATTGTGAGTTCACACACCTCCATTCTGTGACTTCACACACCTCCATTCTGTGACTTCACACATCTCCATTCTGGGACTTCACACACCTCCATTCTGAATTCACACACCTCCATTCTGTGACTTAACACACCTTCATTCTGTGATTTCGCACACCTTCATTCTATGACTTCAAAAACCTCCATTCTGTTACTTCACATAGCTCAATTCTGTGACTTCACACACCTACATTATGACTTCACACACCTCCATTCTATGACTTCACACACCTCCATTCTATGAATTCACACACCTCCCTTCTGTGACTTCACACACCTCAATTCTGAGTTCACAAACCTCCATTCTGTGACTTCACACACCTCCAATCTGACTTCACACAGCTTCATTCTATGACTTCACACACCTCCATTGTGACTTCACACACCTCCATTCTATGAGTTCACATACCTCCATTCTGACTTCATACACATCCATTCTATGACTTCACACATCTACATTCTGACTTCACACACCTCCATTTTGTGACTTCGCGCACCTCCATTCTGTGACTTCACACACCTCCATTCTGTGACTTCACACACCTCCATTCTGTGACTTCACACACCTCCATTCTGTGATTTCACACACCTCCATTCTGTGACTTCACACACCACCATTGTTTGACTTCACACACCTCCATTGTGAGTTCACACACCTCCATTGTATGACTTCACAGACCTCCATTCTGTGCCTTCACACACCTCCATTCTATGACTTAACACACCTTCATTCTTACTTCACAAACATCCATTCTATGACTTCACACACCTCCATTCTATGACTTAACACACCTCCATTCTATGACTACACACACCTCCATTCTGTGACTAAACACACCTCCAATCTGTGACTTCACACACCTCAATTCTGTGACTTCACACACCTCCATTCTGTGACTTCACAAACCTCCATTCTGTGACTTCACACACCACCATTTTTTGACTTCACACACCTCCATTTTTGGACTTCACGCACCTCCATTCCATGACTTCACACATCGGTATTTTATGAGTTCACACATCTCCATTTTGACTTCACACACATCCATTCTATGACTTCACACACCTTCATTCTACTTCAGAAACATCTATTCTATGACTTCACACACCTCCATTCTATGACTTCACACACCTCCATTCTGTGACTAAACACACCTCCATTCTGTGACTTCACACACTTCCATTCTATGACTTCGCACACATCCATTCTTTGACTTCACACTCCTCCAATGTGAGTTCACACACCTCCATTCTATGACTTCTCACACCTCCATTCTGTGCCTTCACACACCTCCATTCTATGACTTAACACACCTTCATTCTTACTTCACAAATATGCATTCTATGACTTCACACACCTCCATTCTATGACTTCACAGACCGTCATTCTACTTCAGAAACATCCATTCTATGACTTCACAGACCTCCATTCTATGACTTCACAAACCTCCATTCTGTGACTTCACACACCTCCATTCTGAGTTCACACACCTCCATTGTATGTCTTCACAGACCTCCATTCTGTGCCTTCACACACCTCCATTCTATGACTTAACACACCTTCATTCTTACTTCACAAACATCCATTCTATGACTTCACACACCTCCATTCTATGACTTCACACACCTCCATTCTATGACTTCACACACCGCCATTCTGTGACTAAACGCACCTCCATTCTGTGACTTCACACACCTCCATTCTGTGACTTCACACACCTCCATTCTGTGACTTCACACACCTCCATTCTGTGACTTCACACATCTACAATAGGACTTCACACACCTCCATTCTATGGCTTCCCACACCTCCATACTGTGACTTCACACACCTCCATTCTATGACTTCACACAGCTCCATTGTGAATTCACACACCTCCATTCTATGAGTTCACACACCTCGATTCTGACTTCATACACCTCCATTCTATGACTTCACACACCTCCATTCTGATTTCACACCCCTCCATTCTATGACTTCACACAACTCCATTCTGACTTCACACACCTGCATTCTGTGACTTCACACACCTCCATTCCATGACTTCACACACCACCATTCGATGACTTCACACACCTCCATTCTTTGACTTCACACACCTCCATTCTATGAGTTCACACACCTCCATTTGTGACTCTACACACCATCTTTTTGACTTCACACACCTCCATTCTGTGATTTCACACACCTCCATTCTATGACTTCACACACATTTATGGTTTGATTTCACACACCTCCATTCTGTGACTAAACACACCTCCATTCTGTGACTTCACACACCTCCATTCTGTGACTTCACACACCTCCATTCTGTGACTTCACACACCACCATTGTTTGACTTCACACACCTCCATTTTTGGACTTCACGCACCTCCATTATATGACTTCACACATCTCCATTTTATGAGTTCACACACCTCCATTTTGACTTCACACACCTCCATTCTATGACTTCACACACCTTCACTCTACTTCAGAAACATCTATTCTTTGACTTCACAAACCTCCATTCTATGACTTCACAAACCTACATTCTGTGACTTCACACACCTCCATTCTGAGTTCACACACCTCAATTCTGTGACTTCACACACCTCAATTCTGGCTTCACACACCTCCATTCTATGACTTCACACACATCCATTCTATGACTTCACACACCTCCATTCTTTGACTTCACACACCTCCATTGTGAGTTCACACACCTCCATTCTGTGACTTCACACACCTACATTCTTTGACTTCACACATCTCCATTCTGTGACTTCACACACCTCCATTCTATGACTTCACACACCTCTATTCTATGAATTCTCATATCTCCATTCTGTGACTTCACACTCCTCCATTCTATGACTTCCAACACCTCCATTCTGGGACTTCACACACTTCCATTCTGAGTTCACACACCTCAATTCTGTGACTTCGCACACCTAAATTATGACTTCGCACACCTCCATTCTATGACTTCAAACAACTCCATTCTATGACTTCACACACCTCCATTCTGTGACTTCACACACCTCCAATCTGACTTCACACAGCTCCATTCTATGACTTCACACACCTCCATTCTTTGACTTCACACACCTCCATTCTATGACTTCACACACCTCCATTGTGACTTCACACACCTCCATTCTATGAATTCCCACAACTCCATTCTGACCTCACACACCTCCATTCTAGGACTTCACACATCTACATTCTGACTTCACACACCTCCATTCTGTGACTTCACACACATCCATTCCATGACTTCACACAACTCCATTGTGACTTCACACACCTCCATTGTGACTTCACACACCTCCATTCTATGACTTCACACACCTCCATTGTGACTTGACACTCCTCCATTCTATGAGTTCACACACCTCCATTCTGACTTCACACACCTCCATTCTATGACTTCACACAGCTCCATTCTGACTTCACACACCTCCATTCTATGACTTCACACATCTCCATTCTGACTTCACACACCTCCATTCTGTGATTTCACACACCTCCATTCCATGACTTCCCACACCTCCATTCGATGACTAACACACCTCCAGTCTTTGACTTCACACACCTCCATTCTATGAGTTCACACACCTCCATTTGTGACTCTACACCACCTTTTTGACTTCACAAACCTCCATTCTGTGACTTCACACACCTCCATTCTGAGTTCACATGCCTCCATTCTCTGACTTCACACACCTCCATTCTGTGACTTAACACACCTCCATTCTATGACTTCACAGACCTCCATTCTGTGCCTTCACACTCCTTTATTGTTTGACTTCACACACCTCCATTCTGTGACTTCACACACCTCCATTTTGAGTTCACACACCTCCATTCTGTGACTTCATGCACCTCCATTCTGTGACTTCACACACCTCCATTCTGTGACTTCACACACCTCCATTCTGTGACTTCAAACACTTCCATTTTGACTTCACACACTTCCATTTTTGACTTCACACACCTCCATTCTGTGACTTCACACACCACCATTGTTTGACTTCACAAACCTCCATTTTTGGACTTCACGCACCTCCATTCCATGACTTCACACATCTCCATTTTATGAGTTCACACACCTCCATTTTGACTTCACACACCTCCATTCTATGACTTCACACACCTTCATTCTACTTCAGAAACATCCATTCTATGACTTCACACAATTCCATTCTATGACTTCACAAACCTCCATTCTGTGACTTCACACAACTCCATTCAGAGTTCACACACCTCAATTATGTGACTTCACACACCTCAATTCTGGCTTCACATACCTCTATTCTATGACTTCACACACTTCCATTCTATGACTTCACACACCTCCATTGTGAGTTCACACACCTCCATTCTATGACGTCACACACCTCCATTCTGTGCCTTTACACACCTCCATTCTATGACTTAACACACCTCCATTCTTACTTCACAAACATCCATTCTATGACTTCACACACCTCCATTCTATGACTTCACACACCTCCATTCTATGACTTCACACACCTCCATTCTGTGCCTTCACACACCTCAATTCTGTGACTTCACACACCTCCATTATGACTTCACACACCTCCATTCTATGACTTCACACACCTCCATTCTATGACTTCACACACCTACATTCTGTGACTTCACACACCTACATTCTGTGACTTCACACACCTCCAATCTGACTTCACACACCTCTATTCTATGGCTTCCCACACCTCCATACTGTGACTTCACACACCTCCATTCTATGACTTCACACACCTCCATTGTGAATTCACACACCTCCATTCTATGAGTTCACACACCTCCATTCTGACTTCACACACCTCCATTCTATGACTTCACACACCTCCATTCTGACTTCACACCCCTCCATTCTATGACTTCACACAACTCCATTCTGACTTCACACACCTGCATTCTGTAACTTCACACACCTCCATTCCATGACTTCACACACCTCTATTCGATGACTTCACACACCTCCATTCTTTGACTTCACACACCTCCATTCTATGAGTTCACACACCTCCATTTGTGACTCTACACACCATCTTTTTGACTTCACACACCTCCATTCTGTGATTTCACACACCTCCATTCTGTGACTTCACACACATTTATGGTTTGACTTCACACACCTCCATTTTTGACTTCACACACCTCCATTCCATGACTTCCCACACCTCCATTCTATGAGATCACACACCTCCATTCTATGAGTTCACACACCTCCATTTTGACTTCACACACCTCCATTCTATGACTTCACACACCTTCATTCTTACTTCAGAAACATCCATTCTATGACTTCACGCACCTCTGTTCTATGACTTCACAAATCTCCGTTCTATGACTTCACACACCTCCATCCTGAGTTCACACACCTCCATTCTCTGACTTCACAAACCTCCATTCTGTGACTTAGCACACCTCCATTCTATGACTTCACAGACCTCCATTCTGTGCCTTCACACTCCTTTATTGTTTGACTTCACATACCTCCATTCTGTGACTTCACACACCTCCATTGTGAGTTCACACACCTCCATTCTGTGACTTCACGCACCTCCATTCTATGACTTCACACACCTCCATTCTGTGACGTCACACACCTCCATTCTGTGACTTCACACACCTCCATTCTGTGACTTCACACACCTCCATTCTGTGACTTCATACATCACTATTCTATGAGTTCACACAATTGCGTTGTGACTTCACACACTTCCTTTTTATGACTTCACACACCTCCATTCTAACTTCACACACCTTCATTCTGACTTCAGAAACATCAATGCTGTGACTTCACACACCTCCATTCTTTGACTTCACACACGTCCATTGTGAGTTCACACACCTGCATTCTGAATTCACAAACATCAATTCGGTGACTTCACACACCTCCATTCTATGATTTCACACGCCTCCATTCTAGGACTTCACACACCTCCATTCTGAGTTCACAAACATCAATTCTGTGACTTCACACACCTCCATTCTATGACTTCACACACCTCCATTATTTGACTTCACACACCTCCATTGTGAGTTCACACACCTCCATTCTGTGACTTCACACACCTCCATTCTGTGACTTAACACACCTTCATTCTGTGACTTCACACACCTTCATTCTATGACTCAAAAAACCTCCATTCTGTTACTTCACACACATCAATTCTGTGACTTCACACACCTACATTATGACTTCACACACCTCCATTCTATGACTTCACACACCTCCATTCTATGACTTCACACACCTCCGTTCTGTGACTTCACACACCTCCATTCTGAGTTCACACACCTCCATTCTGTGACTTCACACACCTCCAATCTGACTTCACACAGCTCCATTCTATGACTTCACACACCTCCATTGTGACTTCACACACCTCCATTCTATGAGTTCACACACCTCCATTCTGACATCACACACATCCATTCTATGACTTCACACATCTACATTCTGAATTCACACACCTCCATTCTGTGACTTCGCGCACCTCCATTCTGTGACTTCACACACCTCCATTCTGTGACTTCACACACCTCCATTCTGTGACTTCACACACCTCCATTCTGTGATTTCACACACCTCGATTCTGTGACTTCACACACATCCATTTTGACTTCACACACTTCCATTCTTTGACTTCACACACCTCCATTCTGTGACTTCATACACCACCATTGTTTGACTTCACAAACCTCCATTCTTGGACTTCACGCACCTCCATTCCATGACTTCACACATCTCCATTTTATGAGTTCACACACCTCAAATTTGACTTCACACACCTCCATTCTATGACTTCAGAGACCGTCATTCTACTTCAGAAACATCCATTCTATGACTTCACAGACCTCCATTCTATGACTTCACAAACCTCCATTCTGTGACTTCACACACCTCCATTCTGAGTTCACACACCTCCATTGTATGACTTCACAGACCTCCATTCTGTGCCTTCACACACCTCCATTCTATGACTTAACACACCTTCATCCTTACTTCACAAACATCCATTCTATGACTTCACACACCTCCATTCTATGACTTCACACACCTCCATTCTATGATTTCACACACCTCCATTCTGTGACTAAACACACCTCCATTCTGTGACTTCACACACCTCCATTCTGTGACTTCACACACCTCCATTCTGTGACTTCACACACCTCCATTCTGTGACTTCACACACCTACAATCGGACTTCACACACCTCCATTCTATGGCTTCCCACACCTCCATACTGTGACTTCACACACCTCCATTCTATGACTTCACACACCTCCATTGTGAATTCACACACCTCCATTCTATGAGTTCACATACCTCGATTCTGACTTCACACACCTCCATTCTATGACTTCACACACCTCCATTCTGACTTCACACCCCTCCATTCTATGACTTCACACGCATTTATGGTTTGACTTCACACACCTCCATTCTTTGACTTCACACACCTCCATTCCATGACTTCCCAAACGTCCATTCTATGAGTTCACACACCTCCATTCTATGAGTTCACACACCTCCATTTTGACTTCACACACCGCCATTCTATGACTTCACACACCTTCATTCTTACTTCACAAACATCCATTCTATGACTTCACGCACCTCCGTTATATGACTTCACAAATCTCCGTTCTGTGACTTCACACACCTCCATTCTGAGTTCACACACCTCCATTCTCTGACTTCACACACCTCCATTCTGTGACTTAACACACCTCCATTCTATGACTTCACAGACCTCCATTCTGTGCCTTCACACTCCTTTATTGTTTGACTTCACACACCTCCATTCTGTGACTTCACACACCTCCATTGTGAGTTCACACACCTCCATTCTGTGACTTCACGCACCTCCATTCTGTGACTTCACACATCTCCATTCTGTGACTTCACAGACCTCCATTCTGTGACTTCACACACCTCCATTCTATGACTTCACACACCTCAATTCTGTGACTTACACACCTCAATTCTATGACTTCACACACTTCCATTCTATGACTTCACACACCTCCATTCTGTGACTTCACACATCTCTATTCTATGAGTTCACACAATTGCATTGTGACTTCACACACCTCCTTTCTATGACTTCACACACCTCCATTCTGACTTCACACACCTTCATTCTGACTTCACAAACATCAATTCTGTGACTTCACACACCTCCATTCTTTGACTTCACACACCTCCATTGTGAGTTCACAGGCCTGCATTCTGAATTCACAAACATCAATTCGGTGATTCACACACCTCCATTCTATGATTTCACACGCCTCCATTCTATGAATTCACACACCTCCATTCTATGACTTCACAAACCTCCATTTTGACCTCACACACCTCCATTCTGAGTTCACAAACATCAATTCTGTGACTTCACACACCTCCATTCTATGACTTCACACACCTCCATTCTTTGACTTCACACACCTCCATTGTGAGTTCACACACCTCCATTCTGTGACTTCACACACCTCCATTCTGTGACTTCACACATCTCCATTCTGTGACTTCACACACCTCCAATCTATGACTTCACACACCTCCATTCTGTGACTTAACACACCTCCATTCTATGACTTCACAGACCTCCATTCTGTGCCTTCACACTCCTTTATTGTTTGACTTCACACACCTCCATTCTGTGACTTCACACACCTCCATTGTGAGTTCACACACCTCCATTCTGTGACTTCACGCACCTCCATTCTGTGACTTCACACACCTCCATTCTGTGACTTCACAGACCTCCATTCTGTGACTTCACACACCTCCATTCTATGACTTCACACACCTCAATTCTGTGACTTTACACACCTCAATTCTATGACTTCACACACTTCCATTCTATGACTTCACACACCTCCATTCTGTGACTTCACACATCTCTATTCTATGAGTTCACACAATTGCATTGTGACTTCACACACCTCCTTTCTATGACTTCACACACCTCCATTCTGACTTCACACACCTTCATTCTGACTTCACAAACATCAATTCTGTGACTTCACACACCTCCATTCTTTGACTTCACACACCTCCATTGTGAGTTCACAGGCCTGCATTCTGAATTCACAAACATCAATTCGGTGATTCACACACCTCCATTCTATGATTTCACAAGCCTCCATTCTATGAATTCACACACCTCCATTCTATGACTTCACAAACCTCCATTCTGACTTCACACACCTCCATTCTGAGTTCACAAACATCAATTCTTTGACTTCACACACCTCCATTCTATGACTTCACACACCTCCATTCTTTGACTTCACACACCTCCATTGTGAGTTCACACACCTCCATTCTGTGACTTCACACACCTCCATTCTGTGACTTCACACATCTCCATTCTGTGACTTCACACACCTCCAATCTATGACTTCACACACCTCCATTCTGTGACTTGACACACCTTCATTCTGTGACTTCGTACACCTTCATTCTATGACTTCAAACACCTCCATTCTGTTACTTCACACAGCTCAATTCTGTGACTTCACACACCTACATTATGACTTCACACACCTCCATTCTATGACTTCACACACCTCCATTCGATGACTTCACACACCTCCATTGTGAATTCACACACCTCCATTCTATGAGTTCACATACCTCGATTCTGACTTCACACACCTCCATTCTATGACTTCACACACCTCCATTCTGACTTCACACCCCTCCATTCTATGACTTCACACACATTTATGGTTTGACTTCACACACCTCCATTCTTTGACTTCACACACCTCCATTCCATGACTTCCCAAACGTCCATTCTATGAGTTCACACACCTCCATTCTATGAGTTCACACACCTCCATTTTGACTTCACACACCGCCATTCTATGACTTCACACACCTTCATTCTTACTTCACAAACATCCATTCTATGACTTCACGCACCTCCGTTATATGACTTCACAAATCTCCGTTCTGTGACTTCAAACACCTCCATTCTGAGTTCACACACCTCCATTCTCTGACTTCACACACCTCCATTCTGTGACTTAACACACCTCCATTCTATGACTTCACAGACCTCCATTCTGTGCCTTCACACTCCTTTATTGTTTGACTTCACACACCTCCATTCTGTGACTTCACACACCTCAATTCTATGACTTCACACACTTCCATTCTATGACTTCACACACCTCCATTCTGTGACTTCACACATCTCTATTCTATGAGTTCACACAATTGCATTGTGACTTCACACACCTCCTTTCTATGACTTCACACACCTCCATTCTGATTTCACACATCTTCATTCTGACTTCACAAACCTCCATTCTGTGACTTCACACACCTCCATTCTGAGTTCACACACCTCCATTGTATGACTTCACAGACCTCCATTCTGTGCCTTCACACACCTCCATTCTATGACTTAACACACCTTCATCCTTACTTCACAAACATCCATTCTATGACTTCACACACCTCCATTCTATGACTTCACACACCTCCATTCTATGATTTCACACACCTCCATTCTGTGACTAAACACACCTCCATTCTGTGACTTCACACACCTCCATTCTGTGACTTCACACACCTCCATTCTGTGACTTCACACACCTCCATTCTGTGACTTCACACACCTACAATCGGACTTCACACACCTCCATTCTATGGCTTCCCACACCTCCATACTGTGACTTCACACACCTCCATTCTATGACTTCACACACCTCCATTGTGAATTCACACACCTCCATTCTATGAGTTCACATACCTCGATTCTGACTTCACACACCTCCATTCTATGACTTCACACACCTCCATTCTGACTTCACACCCCTCCATTCTATGACTTCACACGCATTTATGGTTTGACTTCACACACCTCCATTCTTTGACTTCACACACCTCCATTCCATGACTTCCCAAACGTCCATTCTATGAGTTCACACACCTCCATTCTATGAGTTCACACACCTCCATTTTGACTTCACACACCGCCATTCTATGACTTCACACACCTTCATTCTTACTTCACAAACATCCATTCTATGACTTCACGCACCTCCGTTATATGACTTCACAAATCTCCGTTCTGTGACTTCACACACCTCCATTCTGAGTTCACACACCTCCATTCTCTGACTTCACACACCTCCATTCTGTGACTTAACACACCTCCATTCTATGACTTCACAGACCTCCATTCTGTGCCTTCACACTCCTTTATTGTTTGACTTCACACACCTCCATTCTGTGACTTCACACACCTCCATTGTGAGTTCACACACCTCCATTCTGTGACTTCACGCACCTCCATTCTGTGACTTCACACATCTCCATTCTGTGACTTCACAGACCTCCATTCTGTGACTTCACACACCTCCATTCTATGACTTCACACACCTCAATTCTGTGACTTACACACCTCAATTCTATGACTTCACACACTTCCATTCTATGACTTCACACACCTCCATTCTGTGACTTCACACATCTCTATTCTATGAGTTCACACAATTGCATTGTGACTTCACACACCTCCTTTCTATGACTTCACACACCTCCATTCTGACTTCACACACCTTCATTCTGACTTCACAAACATCAATTCTGTGACTTCACACACCTCCATTCTTTGACTTCACACACCTCCATTGTGAGTTCACAGGCCTGCATTCTGAATTCACAAACATCAATTCGGTGATTCACACACCTCCATTCTATGATTTCACACGCCTCCATTCTATGAATTCACACACCTCCATTCTATGACTTCACAAACCTCCATTTTGACCTCACACACCTCCATTCTGAGTTCACAAACATCAATTCTGTGACTTCACACACCTCCATTCTATGACTTCACACACCTCCATTCTTTGACTTCACACACCTCCATTGTGAGTTCACACACCTCCATTCTGTGACTTCACACACCTCCATTCTGTGACTTCACACATCTCCATTCTGTGACTTCACACACCTCCAATCTATGACTTCACACACCTCCATTCTGTGACTTAACACACCTCCATTCTATGACTTCACAGACCTCCATTCTGTGCCTTCACACTCCTTTATTGTTTGACTTCACACACCTCCATTCTGTGACTTCACACACCTCCATTGTGAGTTCACACACCTCCATTCTGTGACTTCACGCACCTCCATTCTGTGACTTCACACACCTCCATTCTGTGACTTCACAGACCTCCATTCTGTGACTTCACACACCTCCATTCTATGACTTCACACACCTCAATTCTGTGACTTTACACACCTCAATTCTATGACTTCACACACTTCCATTCTATGACTTCACACACCTCCATTCTGTGACTTCACACATCTCTATTCTATGAGTTCACACAATTGCATTGTGACTTCACACACCTCCTTTCTATGACTTCACACACCTCCATTCTGACTTCACACACCTTCATTCTGACTTCACAAACATCAATTCTGTGACTTCACACACCTCCATTCTTTGACTTCACACACCTCCATTGTGAGTTCACAGGCCTGCATTCTGAATTCACAAACATCAATTCGGTGATTCACACACCTCCATTCTATGATTTCACAAGCCTCCATTCTATGAATTCACACACCTCCATTCTATGACTTCACAAACCTCCATTCTGACTTCACACACCTCCATTCTGAGTTCACAAACATCAATTCTTTGACTTCACACACCTCCATTCTATGACTTCACACACCTCCATTCTTTGACTTCACACACCTCCATTGTGAGTTCACACACCTCCATTCTGTGACTTCACACACCTCCATTCTGTGACTTCACACATCTCCATTCTGTGACTTCACACACCTCCAATCTATGACTTCACACACCTCCATTCTGTGACTTGACACACCTTCATTCTGTGACTTCGTACACCTTCATTCTATGACTTCAAACACCTCCATTCTGTTACTTCACACAGCTCAATTCTGTGACTTCACACACCTACATTATGACTTCACACACCTCCATTCTATGACTTCACACACCTCCATTCGATGACTTCACACACCTCCATTGTGAATTCACACACCTCCATTCTATGAGTTCACATACCTCGATTCTGACTTCACACACCTCCATTCTATGACTTCACACACCTCCATTCTGACTTCACACCCCTCCATTCTATGACTTCACACACATTTATGGTTTGACTTCACACACCTCCATTCTTTGACTTCACACACCTCCATTCCATGACTTCCCAAACGTCCATTCTATGAGTTCACACACCTCCATTCTATGAGTTCACACACCTCCATTTTGACTTCACACACCGCCATTCTATGACTTCACACACCTTCATTCTTACTTCACAAACATCCATTCTATGACTTCACGCACCTCCGTTATATGACTTCACAAATCTCCGTTCTGTGACTTCAAACACCTCCATTCTGAGTTCACACACCTCCATTCTCTGACTTCACACACCTCCATTCTGTGACTTAACACACCTCCATTCTATGACTTCACAGACCTCCATTCTGTGCCTTCACACTCCTTTATTGTTTGACTTCACACACCTCCATTCTGTGACTTCACACACCTCAATTCTATGACTTCACACACTTCCATTCTATGACTTCACACACCTCCATTCTGTGACTTCACACATCTCTATTCTATGAGTTCACACAATTGCATTGTGACTTCACACACCTCCTTTCTATGACTTCACACACCTCCATTCTGATTTCACACATCTTCATTCTGACTTCACAAACATCAATTCTGTGACTTCACACACCTCCATTCTTTGACTTCACACACCTCCATTGTGAGTTCACAGGCCTGCATTCTGAATTCACAAACATCAATTCGGTGATTCACACACCTCCATTCTATGATTTCACACGCCTCCATTCTATGAATTCACACACCTCCATTCTATGACTTCACAAACCTCCATTTTGACCTCACACACCTCCATTCTGAGTTCACAAACATCAATTCTGTGACTTCACACACCTCCATTCTATGACTTCACACACCTCCATTCTTTGACTTCACACACCTCCATTGTGAGTTCACACACCTCCATTCTGTGACTTCACACACCTCCATTCTGTGACTTCACACATCTCCATTCTGTGACTTCACACACCTCCAATCTATGACTTCACACACCTCCATTCTGTGACTTAACACACCTCCATTCTATGACTTCACAGACCTCCATTCTGTGCCTTCACACTCCTTTATTGTTTGACTTCACACACCTCCATTCTGTGACTTCACACACCTCCATTGTGAGTTCACACACCTCCATTCTGTGACTTCACGCACCTCCATTCTGTGACTTCACACACCTCCATTCTGTGACTTCACAGACCTCCATTCTGTGACTTCACACACCTCCATTCTATGACTTCACACACCTCAATTCTGTGACTTTACACACCTCAATTCTATGACTTCACACACTTCCATTCTATGACTTCACACACCTCCATTCTGTGACTTCACACATCTCTATTCTATGAGTTCACACAATTGCATTGTGACTTCACACACCTCCTTTCTATGACTTCACACACCTCCATTCTGACTTCACACACCTTCATTCTGACTTCACAAACATCAATTCTGTGACTTCACACACCTCCATTCTTTGACTTCACACACCTCCATTGTGAGTTCACAGGCCTGCATTCTGAATTCACAAACATCAATTCGGTGATTCACACACCTCCATTCTATGATTTCACAAGCCTCCATTCTATGAATTCACACACCTCCATTCTATGACTTCACAAACCTCCATTCTGACTTCACACACCTCCATTCTGAGTTCACAAACATCAATTCTGTGACTTCACACACCTCCATTCTATGACTTCACACACCTCCATTCTTTGACTTCACACACCTCCATTGTGAGTTCACACACCTCCATTCTGTGACTTCACACACCTCCATTCTGTGACTTCACACATCTCCATTCTGTGACTTCACACACCTCCAATCTATGACTTCACACACCTCCATTCTGTGACTTGACACACCTTCATTCTGTGACTTCGTACACCTTCATTCTATGACTTCAAACACCTCCATTCTGTTACTTCACACAGCTCAATTCTGTGACTTCACACACCTACATTATGACTTCACACACCTCCATTCTATGACTTCACACACCTCCATTCGATGACTTCACACACCTCCATTGTGAATTCACACACCTCCATTCTATGAGTTCACATACCTCGATTCTGACTTCACACACCTCCATTCTATGACTTCACACACCTCCATTCTGACTTCACACCCCTCCATTCTATGACTTCACACACATTTATGGTTTGACTTCACACACCTCCATTCTTTGACTTCACACACCTCCATTCCATGACTTCCCAAACGTCCATTCTATGAGTTCACACACCTCCATTCTATGAGTTCACACACCTCCATTTTGACTTCACACACCGCCATTCTATGACTTCACACACCTTCATTCTTACTTCACAAACATCCATTCTATGACTTCACGCACCTCCGTTATATGACTTCACAAATCTCCGTTCTGTGACTTCACACACCTCCATTCTGAGTTCACACACCTCCATTCTCTGACTTCACACACCTCCATTCTGTGACTTAACACACCTCCATTCTATGACTTCACAGACCTCCATTCTGTGCCTTCACACTCCTTTATTGTTTGACTTCACACACCTCCATTCTGTGACTTCACACACCTCCATTGTGAGTTCACACACCTCCATTCTGTGACTTCACGCACCTCCATTCTGTGACTTCACACATCTCCATTCTGTGACTTCACAGACCTCCATTCTGTGACTTCACACACCTCCATTCTATGACTTCACACACCTCAATTCTGTGACTTTACACACCTCAATTCTATGACTTCACACACTTCCATTCTATGACTTCACACACCTCCATTCTGTGACTTCACACATCTCTATTCTATGAGTTCACACAATTGCATTGTGACTTCACACACCTCCTTTCTATGACTTCACACACCTCCATTCTGACTTCACACACCTTCATTCTGACTTCACAAACATCAATTCTGTGACTTCACACACCTCCATTCTTTGACTTCACACACCTCCATTGTGAGTTCACAGGCCTGCATTCTGAATTCACAAACATCAATTCGGTGATTCACACACCTCCATTCTATGATTTCACACGCCTCCATTCTATGAATTCACACACCTCCATTCTATGACTTCACAAACCTCCATTTTGACCTCACACACCTCCATTCTGAGTTCACAAACATCAATTCTGTGACTTCACACACCTCCATTCTATGACTTCACACACCTCCATTCTTTGACTTCACACACCTCCATTGTGAGTTCACACACCTCCATTCTGTGACTTCACACACCTCCATTCTGTGACTTCACACATCTCCATTCTGTGACTTCACACACCTCCAATCTATGACTTCACACACCTCCATTCTGTGACTTAACACACCTCTATTCTATGACTTCACAGACCTCCATTCTGTGCCTTCACACTCCTTTATTGTTTGACTTCACACACCTCCATTCTGTGACTTCACACACCTCCATTGTGAGTTCACACACCTCCATTCTGTGACTTCACGCACCTCCATTCTGTGACTTCACACACCTCCATTCTGTGACTTCACAGACCTCCATTCTGTGACTTCACACACCTCCATTCTATGACTTCACACACCTCAATTCTGTGACTTTACACACCTCAATTCTATGACTTCACACACTTCCATTCTATGACTTCACACACCTCCATTCTGTGACTTCACACATCTCTATTCTATGAGTTCACACAATTGCATTGTGACTTCACACACCTCCTTTCTATGACTTCACACACCTCCATTCTGACTTCACACACCTTCATTCTGACTTCACAAACATCAATTCTGTGACTTCACACACCTCCATTCTTTGACTTCACACACCTCCATTGTGAGTTCACAGGCCTGCATTCTGAATTCACAAACATCAATTCGGTGATTCACACACCTCCATTCTATGATTTCACAAGCCTCCATTCTATGAATTCACACACCTCCATTCTATGACTTCACAAACCTCCATTCTGACTTCACACACCTCCATTCTGAGTTCACAAACATCAATTCTGTGACTTCACACACCTCCATTCTATGACTTCACACACCTCCATTCTTTGACTTCACACACCTCCATTGTGAGTTCACACACCTCCATTCTGTGACTTCACACACCTCCATTCTGTGACTTCACACATCTCCATTCTGTGACTTCACACACCTCCAATCTATGACTTTACACACCTCCATTCTGTGACTTGACACACCTTCATTCTGTGACTTCGTACACCTTCATTCTATGACTTCAAACACCTCCATTCTGTTACTTCACACAGCTCAATTCTGTGACTTCACACACCTACATTATGACTTCACACACCTCCATTCTATGACTTCACACACCTCCATTCGATGACTTCACACACCTCCCTTCTGTGACTTCACACACCTCAATTCTGAGTTCACAAACCTCCATTCTGTGACTTCACACACCTCCAATCTGACTTCACACAGCTTCATTCTCTGACTTCACACACCTCCATTGTGACTTCACACACCTCCATTCTATGAGTTCACACACCTCCATTCTGACTTCACACACATCCATTCTATGACTTCACACATCTACATTCTGACTTCACACACCTCCATTTTGTGACTTCGCGCACCTCCATTCTGTGACTTCACACACCTCCATTCTGTGACTTCACACACCTCCATTCTGTGACTTCACACACCTCCATTCTGTGATTTCACACACCTCCATTCTGTGACTTCACACACCTCCATTTTGACTTCACACACTTCCATTCTTTAACTTCACACACCTACATTCTGTGACTTCACACACCACCATTGTTTGACTTCACACACCTCCATTGTGAGTTCACACACCTCCATTGTATGACTTCACAGACCTCCATTCTGTGCCTTCACACACCTCCATTCTATGACTTAACACACGTTCATTCTTACTTCACAAACATCCATTCTATGACTTCACACACCTCCATTCTATGACTTCACACACCTCCATTCTATGACTTCACACACCTCCATTCTGTGACTAAACACACCTCCAATCTGTGACTTCACACACCTCAATTCTGTGACTTCACACACCTCCATTCTGTGACTTCACAAACCTCCATTCTGTGACTTCACACACCACCATTTTTTGACTTCACACACCTGCATTTTTGGACTTCACGCACCTCCATTCCATGACTTCACACATCGGTATTTTATGAGTTCACACATCTCCATTTTGACTTCACACACATCCATTCTATGACTTCACCCACCTTCATTCTACTTCAGAAACATCTATTCTATGACTTCACACACATCCATTCTATGACTTCACACACCTCCATTCTGTGACTAAACACACCTCCATTCTGTGACTTCACACACTTCCATTCTATGACTTCGCACACCTCCATTCTTTGACTTCACACTCCTCCAATGTGAGTTCACACACCTCCATTCTATGACTTCACACACCTCCATTCTGTGCCTTCACACACCTCCATTCTATGACTTAACACACCTTCATTCTTACTTCACAAATATGCATTCTATGACTTCACACACCTCCATTCTATGACTTCACACACCTCCATTCTATGACTTCACACACCTCCATTCTGTGACTAAACACACCTCCATTCTGTGACTTAACACAGCTCCATTCTGTGACTTCACACACCTCCATTCTGTGACTTCACACACCTCCATTAAGTGACTTCACACAGCACCATTTTTTGACTTCACACACCTCCATTTTTGGACTTCACGCACCTCCATTCCATGACTTCACACATCGCAATTTTATGAGTTCACACACCTCCATTTTGACTTCACACACATCCATTCTATGACTTCAAACACCTTCATTCTACTTCAGAAACATCTATTCTATGACTTCACACACCTCCATTCTATGACTTCACACACCTCCATTCTGTGACTAAACACACCTCAATTCTGTGACTTCACACACCTCAATTCTGTGACTTCACACACCTACATTCTGTGACTTCACACACCTCCATTCTGTGACTTCACACACCTACAATCTGACTTCACACACCTCCATTCTATGGCTTCCCACACCTCCATACTGTGACTTCACACACCTCCATTCTATGACTTCACACACCTCCATTGTGAATTCACACACCTCCATTCTATGAGTTCACACACCTCCATTCTGACTTCACACACCTCCATTCTATGACTTCACACATCTCCATTCTGACTTCACACCCCTCCATTCTATGACTTCACACAACTCCATTCTGACTTCACACACCTGCATTCTGTGACTTCACACACCTCCATTCCATGACTTCACACACCACCATTCGATGACTTCATACACCTCCATTCTTTGACTTCACACACCTCCATTCTATGAGTTCCCACACCTCCATTTGTGACTCTACACAGTATCTTTTTGACTTCACACACCTCCATTCTGTGAATTCACACACCTCCATTCTGTGACTTCACACACATTTATGGTTTGACTTCACACACCTCCATTCTTTGACTTCACACACCTCCATTCCATGACTTCCCACACCTCCATTCTATGAGTTCACACACCTCCATTCTATGAGTTCACACACCTCCATTTTTGGACTTCACGCACCTCCATTCCATGACTTCAAACATCTACATTTTATTAGTTCACACACCTCCATTTTGACTTCACACACCTCCATTCTATGACTTCACACACCTTCATTCTACTTCAGAAACATCTATTCTATGACTTCACACACCTCCATTCTATGACTTCACAAACCTCCATTCTGTGACTTCACACACCTCCATTCTGAGTTCACACACCTCAATTCTGTGACTTCACACACCTCAATTCTGGCTTCACACACCTCCATTCTATGACTTCACACACGTCCATTCTATGACTTCACACACCTCCATTCTTTGACTTCACACACCTCCATTGTGAGTTCACACACCTCCATTCTGTGACTTCACACACCTACATTCTTTGACTTCACACATCTCCATTCTGTGACTTCACACACCTCCATTCTATGACTTCACACACCTCCATTCTATGAATTCACACATCTCCATTCTGTGACTTCACACACCTCCATTCTATGACTTCCAACACCTCCATTCTGGGACTTCACACACCTCCATTCTGAGTTCACACACCTCCATTCTGTGACTTAACACACCTTCATTCTGTGACTTCACACACCTTAATTGTATGACTTCACACACCTCCATTCTATGGCATCACACACCTCCATTCTATGACTTTACACACCTCCATTCTTTGACTTCGCACACCTCCATTCTGTGACTTCACACACCACCATTGTTTGACTTCACACACCTCCATTTTTGGACTTCACGCACCTCCATTCCGTGACTTCACACATCTCCATTTTATGAGTTCACACACCTCAAATTTGACTTCACACACCTCCATTCTATGACTTCACAGACCGTCATTCTACTTCAGAAACATCCATTCTATGACTTCACAGACCTCCATTCTATGACTTCACAAACCTCCATTCTGTGACTTCACACACCTCCATTCTGAGTTCACACACCTCCATTGTATGTCTTCACAGACCTCCATTCTGTGCCTTCACACACATCCATTCTATGACTTAACACACCTTCATTCTTACTTCACAAACATCCATTCTATGACTTCACACACCTCCATTCTATGACTTCACACACCTCCATTCTGTGACTAAACACACCTCCAATCTGTGACTTCACACACCTCAATTCTGTGACTTCACACACCTCCATTCTGTGACTTCACAAACCTCCATTCTGTGACTTCACACACCACCATTTTTTGACTTCACACACCTCCATTTTTGGACTTCACGCACCTCCATTCCATGACTTCACACATCGGTATTTTATGAGTTCACACATCTCCATTTTGACTTCACACACATCCATTCTATGACTTCACACACCTTCATTCTACTTCAGAAACATCTATTCTATGACTTCACACACCTCCATTCTATGACTTCACACACCTCCATTCTGTGACTAAACACACCTCCATTCAGTGACTTCACACACTTCCATTCTATGACTTCGCACACCTCCATTCTTTGACTTCACACTCCTCCAATGTGAGTTCACACACCTCCATTCTATGACTTCACACACCTCCATTCTGTGCCTTCACACACCTCCATTCTATGACTTAACACACCTTCATTCTTACTTCACAAATATGCATTCTATGACTTCACACACCTCCATTCTATGACTTCACACACCTCCATTCTATGACTTCACACACCTCCATTCTGTGACTAAACACACCTCCATTCTGTGACTTAACACACCTCCATTCTGTGACTTCACACACCTCCATTCTGTGACTTCACACACCTCCATTAAGTGACTTCACACAGCACCATTTTTTGACTTCACACACCTCCATTTTTGGACTTCACGCACCTCCATTCCATGACTTCACACATCGCAATTTTATGAGTTCACACACCTCCATTTTGACTTCACACACATCCATTCTATGACTTCAAACACCTTCATTCTACTTCAGAAACATCTATTCTATGACTTCACACACCTCCATTCTATGACTTCACACACCTCCATTCTGTGACTAAACACACCTCAATTCTGTGACTTCACACACCTCAATTCTGTGACTTCACACACCTACATTCTGTGACTTCACACACCTCCATTCTGTGACTTCACACACCTACAATCTGACTTCACACACCTCCATTCTATGGCTTCCCACACCTCCATACTGTGACTTCACACACCTCCATTCTATGACTTCACACACCTCCACTGTGAATTCACACACCTCCATTCTATGAGTTCACACACCTCCATTCTGACTTCACACACCTCCATTCTATGACTTCACACATCTCCATTCTGACTTCACACCCCTCCATTCTATGACTTCACACAACTCCATTCTGACTTCACACACCTGCATTCTGTGACTTCACACACCTCCATTCCATGACTTCACACACCACCATTCGATGACTTCACACACCTCCATTCTTTGACTTCACACACCTCCATTCTATGAGTTCCCACACCTCCATTTGTGACTCTACACAGTATCTTTTTGACTTCACACACCTCCATTCTGTGAATTCACACACCTCCATTCTGTGACTTCACACACATTTATGGTTTGACTTCACACACCTCCATTCTTTGACTTCACACACCTCCATTCCATGACTTCCCACACCTCCATTCTATCAGTTCACACACCTCCATTCTATGAGTTCACACACCTCCATTTTTGGACTTCACGCACCTCCATTCCATGACTTCAAACATCTACATTTTATTAGTTCACACACCTCCATTTTGACTTCACACACCTCCATTCTATGACTTCACACACCTTCATTCTACTTCAGAAACATCTATTCTATGACTTCACACACCTCCATTCTATGACTTCACAAACCTCCATTCTGTGACTTCACACACCTCCATTCTGAGTTCACACACCTCAATTCTGTGACTTCACACACCTCAATTCTGGCTTCACACACCTCCATTCTATGACTTCACACACTTCCATTCTATGACTTCACACACCTCCATTCTTTGACTTCACACACCTCCATTGTGAGTTCACACACCTCCATTCTGTGACTTCACACACCTACATTCTTTGACTTCACACATCTCCATTCTGTGACTTCACACACCTCCATTCTATGACTTCACACACCTCCATTCTATGAATTCACACATCTCCATTCTGTGACTTCACACACCTCCATTCTATGACTTCCAACACCTCCATTCTGGGACTTCACACACCTCCATTCTGAGTTCACACACCTCCATTCTGTGACTTAACACACCTTCATTCTGTGACTTCACACACCTTAATTGTATGACTTCACACACCTCCATTCTATGGCATCACACACCTCCATTCTATGACTTTACACACCTCCATTCTTTGACTTCGCACACCTCCATTCTGTGACTTCACACACCACCATTGTTTGACTTCACACACCTCCATTTTTGGACTTCACGCACCTCCATTCCGTGACTTCACACATCTCCATTTTATGAGTTCACACACCTCAAATTTGACTTCACACACCTCCATTCTATGACTTCACAGACCGTCATTCTACTTCAGAAACATCCATTCTATGACTTCACAGACCTCCATTCTATGACTTCACAAACCTCCATTCTGTGACTTCACAAACCTCCATTCTGAGTTCACACACCTCCATTGTATGTCTTCACAGACCTCCATTCTGTGCCTTCACACACCTCCATTCTATGACTTAACACACCTTCATTCTTACTTCACAAACATCCATTCTATGACTTCACACACCTCCATTCTATGACTTCACACACCTCCATTCTATGACTTCACACACCTCCATTCTCTGACTAAACGCACCTCCATTCTGTGACTTCACACACCTCCATTCTGTGACTTCACACACCTCCATTCTGTGACTTCACACACCTACAATCGGACTTCACACACCTCCATTCTATGGCTTCCCACACCTCCATACTGTGACTTCACACACCTCCATTCTATGACTTCACACAGCTCCATTGTGAATTCACACACCTCCATTCTATGAGTTCACACACCTCGATTATGACTTCATACACCTCCATTCTATGACTTCACACACCTCCATTCTGATTTCACACCCCTCCATTCTATGACTTCACACAACTCCATTCTGACTTCACACACCTGCATTCTGTGACTTCACACACCTCCATTCCATGACTTCACACACCACCATTCGATGACTTCACACACCTCCATTCTTTGACTTCACACACCTCCATTCTATGAGTTCACACACCTCCATTTGTGACTCTACACACCATCTTTTTGACTTCACACACCTCCATTCTGTGATTTCACACACCTCCATTCTATGACTTCACACACATTTATGGTTTGACTTCACACACCTCCATTCTTTGACTTCACACACCTCAATTCCATGACTTCCCACACGTCTATTCTATGAGTTCACACACCTCCATTCTATGAGTTCACACACCTCCATTTTGACTTCACACACCGCCATTCTATGACTTCACACACCTTCATTCTTACTTCACAAACATCCATTCTATGACTTCACGCACCTCCGTTCTATGACTTCACAAATCTCCGTTCTGTGACTTCACACACCTCCATTCTGAGTTCACACACCTCCATTCTCTGACTTCACATACCTCCATTCTGTGACTTAACACATCTCCATTCTATGACTTCACAGACCTCCATTCTGTGCCTTCACACTCCTTTATTGTTTGACTTCACACACCTCCATTCTGTGACTTCACACACCTCCATTGTGAGTTCACACACCTCCATTCTGTGACTTCACGCACCTCCATTCTGTGACTTCACGCACCTCCATTCTGTGACTTCACAGACCTCCATTCTGTGACTTCACACACCTCCATTCTATGACTTCACACACCTCAATTCTGTGACTTTACACACCTCAATTCTATGACTTCACACACTTCCATTCTATGACTTCACACACCTCCATTCTGTGACTTCACACACCTTCATTCTGACTTCACAAACATCAATTCTGTGACTTCACACACCTCCATTCTTTGACTTCACACACCTCCATTGTGAGTTCACAGGCCTGCATTCTGAATTCACAAACATCAATTTGGTGATTCACACACCTCCATTCTATGATTTCACACGCCTCCATTCTATGAATTCACACACCTCCATTCTATGACTTCACAAACCTCCATTCTGACTTCACACACCTCCATTCTGAGTTCACAAACATCAATTCTGTGACTTCACACACCTCCATTCTATGACTTCACACACCTCCATTCTTGGACTTCACACACCTCCATTGTGAGTTCACACACCTCCATTCTGTGACTTCACACACATCCATTCTGTGACTTCACACATCTCCATTCTGGGACTTCACACACCTCCATTCTGAATTCACACACCTCCATTCTGTGACTTAACACACCTTCATTCTGTGATTTCGCACACCTTCATTCTATGACTTCAAACACCTCCATTCTGTTACTTCACACAGCTCAATTCTGTGACTTCACACACCTACATTATGACTTCACACACCTCCATTCTATGACTTCACACACCTCCAATCGATGACTTCACACACCTCCCTTCTGTGACTTCACACACCTCAATTCTGAGTTCACAAACCTCCATTCTGTGACTTCACACACCTCCAATCTGACTTCACACAGCTTCATTCTATGACTTCACACACCTCCATTGTGACTTCACACACCTCCATTCTATGAGTTCACATACCTCCATTCTGACTTCACACGCATCTATTCTATGACTTCACACATCTACATTCTGACTTCACACACCTCCATTTTGTGACTTCGCGCACCTCCATTCTGTGACTTCACACACCTCCATTCTGTGACTTCACACACCTCCATTCTGTGACTTCACACACCTCCATTCTGTCATTTCACACACCTCCATTCTGTGACTTCACACACCACCATTGTTTGACTTCACACACCTCCATTGTGAGTTCACACACCTCCATTGTATGACTTCACAGACCTCCATTCTGTGCCTTCACACACCTCCATTCTATGACTTAACACACATTCATTCTTACTTCACAAACATCCATTCTATGACTTCACACACCTCCATTCTATGACTTCACACACCTCCATTCTATGACTTCACACACCTCCATTCTGTGAGTAAACACACCTCCAATCTGTGACTTCACACACCTCAATTCTGTGACTTCACACACCTCCATTCTGTGACTTCACAAACCTCCATTCTGTGACTTCACACACCACCATTTTTTGACTTCACACACCTCCATTTTTGGACTTCACGCACCTCCATTCCATGACTTCACACATCGGTATTTTATGAGTTCACACACCTCCATTTTGACTTCACACACCTCCATTCTATGACTTCAAACACCTTCATTCTACTTCAGAAACATCTATTCTATGACTTCACACACCTCCATTCTATGACTTCACACAACTCCATTCTGTGACTAAACACACCTCCATTCTGTGACTTCACACACTTCCATTCTATGACTTCGCACACCTCCATTCTTTGACTTCACACTCCTCCAATGTGAGTTCACACACCTCCATTCTATGACTTCACACACCTCCATTCTGTGCCTTCACACACCTCCATTCTATGACTTAACACACCTTCATTCTTACTTCACAAATATGCATTCTATGACTTCACACACCTCCATTCTATGACTTCACACACCTCCATTCTATGACTTCACACACCTCCATTCTGTGACTTAACACACCTCCATTCTGTGACTTCACACACCTCCATTCTGTGACTTCACACACCTCCATTAAGTGACTTCACACAGCACCATTTTTTGACTTCACACACCTCCATTTTTGGACTTCACGCACCTCCATTCCATGACTTCACACATCGCAATTTTATGAGTTCACACACCTCCATTTTGACTTCACACACCTCCATTCTATGACTTCAAACACCTTCATTCTACTTCAGAAACATCTATTCTATGACTTCACACACCTCCATTCTATGACTTCACACACCTCCATTCTGTGACTAAACACACCTCAATTCTGTGACTTCACACACCTCAATTCTGTGACTTCACACACCTACATTCTGTGACTTCACACACCTCCATTCTGTGACTTCACACACCTACAATCTGACTTCACACACCTCCATTCTATGGCTTCCCACACCTCCATACTGTGACTTCACACACCTCCATTCTATGACTTCACACATCTCCATTGTGAATTCACACACCTCCATTCTATGAGTTCACACACCTCCATTCTGATTTCACACCCCTCCATTCTATGACTTCACACAACTCCATTCTGACTTCACACACCTGCCTTCTGTGACTTCACACACCTCCATTCCATGACTTCACACACCACCATTCGATGACTTCACACACCTCCATTCTTTGACTTCACACACCTCCATTCTATGAGTTCACACACCTCCATTTGTGACTCTACACAGTATCTTTTTGACTTCACACACCTCCATTCTGTGAATTCACATACCTCCATTCTGTGACTTCACACACATTTATGGTTTGACTTCACACACCTCCATTCTTTGACTTCACACACCTCCATTCCATGACTTCCCACACCTCCATTCTATGAGTTCACACACCTCCATTCTATGAGTTCACACACCTCCATTTTGACTTCACACACCTCCATTCTATGACTTCACACACCTTCATTCTTACTTCAGAAACATCCATTCTATGACTTCACGCACCTCCGTTCTATGACTTCACAAATCTCCGTTCTGTGACTTCACACACCTCCATTCTGAGTTCACACACTTCCATTCTCTGACTTCACACACCTCCATTCTGTGACTTAGCACACCTCCATTCTATGACTTCACAGACCTCCATTCTGTGCCTTCACACTCCTTTATTGTTTGACTTCACACACCTCCATTCTGTGACTTCACACACCTCCATTGTGAGTTCACACACCTCCATTCTGTGACTTCACGCACCTCCATTCTGTGACTTCACACACCTCAATTCTGTGACTCCACACGCCTCCATTCTGTGACTTCACACACCTCCATTCTATGACTTCACACATCCATTCTATGACTTCACACACCTCCTTTCTATGACTTCACACACCTCCATTCTGACTTCACACACCTTCATTCTGACTTCACAAACATCAATTCTGTGACTTCACACACCTCCATTCTTTGACTTCACACACCTCCATGGTGAGTTCACAGACCTGCATTCTGAATTCACAAACATCAATTCGGTGACTTCACACACCTCCATTCTATGATTTCACACGCCTCCATTCTATGACTTCACACACCTCCATTCTATGACTTCACAAACCTCCATTCTGACTTTACACACCTCCATTCTGAGTTCACAAACATCAATTCTGTGACTTCACACACCTCCATTCTATGACTTCACAAACCTCCATTCTTTGACTTCACACACCTCCATTGTGAGTTCACAAACCTCCATTCTGTGACTTCACACACCTACATTCTGTGACTTCACACATCTCCATTCCATGACTTCACACACCTCCAATCTATGACTTCACACACCTCCATTCTGGGACTTCACACACCTCCATTCTGAATTCACACACCTCCATTCTGTGACTTCACACACCTCCATTCTGTGATTTCACACACCTCCATTCTGTGACTTCACACACCTCCATTTTGACTTCACACAATTCCATTCTTTAACTTCACACACCTCCATTCTGTGACTTCACACACCACCATTGTTTGACTTCACACACCTCCATTGTGAGTTCACACACCTCCATTGTATGACTTCACAGACCTCCATTCTGTGCCTTCACACACCTCCATTCTATGACTTAACACACCTTCATTCTTACTTCACAAACATGCATTCTATGACTTCACACACCTCCATTCTATGACTTCACACACCTCCATTCTATGACTTCACACACCTCCATTCTGTGACTAAACACACCTCCATTCTGTGACTTCACACACCTCAATTCTGTGACTTCACACACCTCCATTCTGTGACTTCACACACCACCATTGTTTGACTTCACACACCTCCATTTTTGGACTTCACGCACCTCCATTCCATGACTTCAAACATCTCCATTTTATGAATTCACACACCTCCATTTTGACTTCACACACCTCCATTCTATGACTTCACACACCTTCATTCTACTTCAGAAACATCTATTCTATGACTTCACACACCTCCATTCTATGACTTCACAAACCTCCATTCTGTGACTTCACACACCTCCATTCTGAGTTCACACACCTCAATTCTGTGACTTCACACACCTCAATTCTGGCTTCACACACCTCCATTCTATGATTTCACACACTTCCATTCTATGACTTCACACACCTCCATTCTTTGACTTCACACACCTCCATTGTGAGTTCACACACCTCCATTCTGTGACTTCACACACCTACATTCTTTGACTTCACACATCTCCATTCTGTGACTTCACACACCTCCATTCTATGACTTCACACACCTCCATTCTATGAATTCACACATCTCCATTCTGTGACTTCACACACCTCCATTCTATGACTTCCAACACCTCCATTCTGGGACTTCACACACCTCCATTCTGAGTTCACACACCTCCATTCTGTGACTTAACACACCTTCATTCTGTGACTTCACACACCTTAATTCTATGACTTCACACACCTCCATTCTATGGCATCACACACCTCCATTCTATGACTTTACACACCTTCATTCTTTGACTTCGCACACCTCGTTTCTATGATTTCACACACCTCCATTCTATGACTTCACACACCTCCATTCTATGACTTCACAAACCTCCATTCTGACTTCACACACCTCCATTCTGACTACACAAACATCAATTCTGTGACTTCACACACCTCCATTCTGTGACTTCACACACCTCAATTCTGGCTTCACATACCTCCAGTCTATGACTTCACACACTTCCATTCTATGACTTCGCACACCTCCATTCTTTGACTTCACACACCTCCATTGTGAGTTCACACACCTCCATTCTATGACTTCACACACCTCCATTCTGTGCCTTCACACACCTCCATTCTATGACTTAACACACCTTCATTCTTACTTCACAAATATCCATTGTATGACTTCACACACCTCCATTCTATGACTTCACACACCTCCATTCTATGACTTCACACACCTCCATTCTGTGACTAAACACACCTCCATTCTGTGACTTCACACACCTCCATTCTGTGACTTCACACACCTCCATTCTGTGACTTCACACACCTCCATTCTGTGACTTCACACACCACCATTTTTTGACTTCACACACCTCTATTTGGACTTCACGCACCTCCATTCCATGACTTCACACATCGCCATTTTATGAGTTCACACACCTCCATTTTGACTTCACACACCTCCATTCTATGACTTCACACACCTCCATTCTTACTTCAGAAACATCCATTCTATGACTTCACGCACCTCCGTTCTATGACTTCACAAATCTCCGTTCTGTGACTTCACACACCTCCATTCTGAGTTCACACACCTCCATTCTCTGACTTCACACACCTCCATTCTGTGACTTAGCACACCTCCATTCTATGACTTCACAGACCTCCATTCTGTGCCTTCACACTCCTTTATTGTTTGACTTCCCACACCTCCATTCTGGGACTTCACACACCTCCATTGTGAGTTCACACCCCTCCATTCTGTGACTTCACGCACCTCCATTCTGTGACTTCACACACCTCCATTCTGTGACTTCACACACCTCCATTCTATGACTTTACACACCTCCATTCTATGACTTCACACACCTCCATTCTGTGACTTCACACATCTCTATTCTATGAGTTCACACAATTGCATTGTGACTTCACACACCTCCTTTCTATGACTTCACACACCTCCATTCTGACTTCACACACCTGCATTCTGAATTCACAAACATCAATTCGGTGACTTCACACACCTCCATTCTATGATTTCACACGCCTCCATTCTATGACTTCACACACCTCCATTCTATGACTTCACAAACCTCCATTCTGACTTCACACACCTCCATTCTGAGTTCACAAACATCAATCCTGTGACTTCACACACCTCCATTCTATGACTTCACACACCTCCATTCTTTGACTTCACACACCTCCATTGTGAGTTCACACACCTCCATTCTGTGACTTCACACACCTCCATTCTGTGACTTCACACATCTCCATTCTGTGACTTCACACACCTCCAATCTATGACTTCACACACCTCCATTCTGGACTTCACACACCTCCATTCTGAATTCACACACCTCCATTCTGTGACTTAACACACCTTCATTCTATGACTTCAAACACCTCCATTCTGTTACTTCACACAGCTCAATTCTGTGACTTCACACACCTACATTATGACTTCACACACCTCCATTCTATGACTTCAGACACCTCCATTCGATGACTTCCCACACCTCCATTCTGTGACTTCACACACCTCCATTCTGAGTTCACACACCTCCATTCTGTGACTTCACACACCTCCAATCTGACTTCACACAGCTCCATTCTATGACTTCACACACCTCCATTGTGACTTCACACACCTCCATTCTATGAGTTCACACACCACCATTCTGACTTCACACACATACATTCTATGACTTCACACATCTACATTCTGACTTCACACTCCTCCATTTTGTGACTTCGCGCACCTCCATTCTGTGACTTCACACACCTCCATTCTGTGACTTCACATACCTCCATTCTGTGACTTCACACACCTCCATTCTGTGACTTCACACACCTCCATTTTGACTTCACACACTTCCATTCTTTAACTTCACACACCTCCATTCTGTGACTTCACACACCACCATTGTTTGACGTCACACACCTCCATTGTGAGTTCACACACCTCCATTGTATGACTTCACAGAACTCCATTCTGTGCCTTCACACACCTCCATTCTATGACTTAACACACCTTCATTCTTACTTCACAAACATCCATTCTATGACTTCACACACCTCCGTTCTATGACTTCACACACCTCCATTCTATGACTTCACACACCTCCATTCTGTGACTAAACACACCTCCATTCTGGGACTTCACACACCTCAATTCTGTGACTTCACACACCTCCATTCTGTGACTTCACACACCACCATTGTTTGACTTCACACACCTCCATTTTTGGACTTCACGAACCTCCATTCCATGACTTCAAACATCTCCATTTTATGAGTTCACACACCTCCAATTTGACTTCACACACCTCCATTCTATGACTTCACAAACCTCCATTCTGTGACTTCACACACCTCCATTCTGAGTTCACACACCTCAATTCTGTGACTTCACACACCTCAATTCTGGCTTCACACACCTCCATTCTATGACTTCACACACTTCCATTCTATGACTTCACACACCTCCATTCTTTGACTTCACACACCTCCATTGTGAGTTCACACACCTCCATTCTGTGACTTCACACACCTACATTCTTTGACTTCACACATCTCCATTCTGTGACTTCACACACCTCCATTCTATGACTTCACACACCTCCATTCTATGAATTCACACATCTCCATTCTGTGACTTCACACACCTCCATTCTATGACTTCCAACACCTCCATTCTGGGACTTCACACACCTCCATTCTGAGTTCACACACCTCCATTCTGTGACTTAACACACCTTCATTCTGTGACTTCACACACCTTAATTCTATGACTTCACACACCTCCATTCTATGACATCACACACCTCCATTCTATGACTTTACACACCTCCATTCTTTGATTTCGCACACCTCCTTTCTATGATTTCACACACCTCCATTCTATGACTTCACACACCTCCATTCTATGACTTCACAAACCTCCATTCTGACTTCACACACCTCCATTCTGACTTCACAAACATCAATTCTGTGACTTCACACACCTCCATTCTGTGACTTCACACACCACCATTGTTTGACTTCACACACCTCCATTTTTGGACTTCACGCATCTCCATTCCATGACTTCACACATCTCCATTTTATGAGTTCACACACCTCCTTTTTGACTTCACACACCTCCATTCTATGACTTCACACACCTTCATTCTACTTCAGAAACATCCATTCTATGACTTCACACACTTACATTCTATGACTTCACAAACCTCCATTCTGTGACTTCACACACCTCCATTCTGAGTTCACACACCTCAATTCTGTGACTTCACAAACCTCAATTCTGGCTTCACACACCTCCATTCTATGACTTCACACACTTCCATTCTATAACTTCACACACCTCCATTCTTTGACTTCACACACCTCCATTGTGAGTTCACACACCTCCATTCTGTGACTTCACACACCTCCATTCTGTGACTTCACACACCTCCATTCTGTGACTTCACACACCTCCATTCTATGACTTCACACACCTCTATTCTATGACTTTATACACCTCAAGTCTATGACTTCACACACCTCCATTCTATGACTTCACACACCTCCATTCTGTGACTTCACACATCTCCATTCTATGAGGTCACACACCTGCATTATGACTTCACACACCTCCTTTCTATGACTTCACACACCTCCATTCTGACTTCACACACCTCCATTCTGACTTCACAAACATCAATTCTGTGACTTCACACACCCCCATTCTTTGAATTCACACACCTCCATTGTGACTTCACACACCTGCATTCTGACTTCACAAAAATCAATTCGGTGACTTCACACACCACCATTGTATGATTACACACGCCTCCATTCTATGACTTCACACACCTCCATTCTATGACTTCACAAACCTCCATTCTGACTTCACACACCTCAATTCTGAGTTCACAAACATCAATTCCTTGACTTCACACACCTTCATTCTATGACTTCACACACCTCCATTCTTTGACTTCACACACCTCCATTGTGAGTTCACACACCTCCATTCTGTGACTTCACACACCTCCATTCTGGGACTTCACACACCTCCATTCTGAATTCACACACCTCCATTCTGTGACTTAACACACCTTCATTCTGTGACTTCACACACCTTCATTCTATGACTTCAAACACCTCCATTCTGTTACTTCACACAGCTCAATTCTGTGGCTTCACACACCTACATTATGACTTCACACACCTCCATTCTATGACTTCACACACCTCCATTCGATGACTTCACACACCTCCATTCTGTGACTTCATACACCTCCATTCTGAGTTCACACACCTCCATTCTGTGACTTCACACACCTCCAATCTGACTTCACACAGCTCCATTCTATGACTTCACACACCTCCATTGTGACTTCACACACCTCCATTCTATGAGTTCACACACCTCCATTCTGACTTCACACACATCCATTCTATGACTTCACACATCTACATTCTGACTTCACACACCTCCATTTTGTGACTTCGCGCACCTCCATTCTGTGACTTCACACACCTCCATTCTGTGACTTCACACACCTCCATTCTGTGACTTCACACACCTCCATTCTGTGACTTCACACACCTCCATTTTGACTTCACACACTTCCATTCTTTAACTTCACACACCTCCATTCTATGACTTCACACACCTCCATTCTGAGTTCACACACCTCCATTCTGTGACTTAACACACCTTCATTCTGTGACTTCACACACCTTAATTCTATGACTTCACACACCTCCATTCTATGACATCACACACCTCCATTCTATGACTTTACACACCTCCATTCTTTGACTTCGCACACCTCCTTTCTATGATTTCACACACTTCCATTCTATGACTTCACACACCTCCATTCTATGACTTCACAAACCTCCATTCTGACTTCACACACCTCCATTCTGACTTCACAAACATCAATTCTGTGACTTCACACACCTCCATTCTGTGACTTCACACACCTCCATTCTATGACTTCACAAACCTCCATTCTATGAGTTCAAACACTTCCATTCTATGACTTCACACAACTCCATTCTTTGACTTCACATACCTCCATTGTTAGTTCACACACCTCCACTCTATGACATCACACACCTCCCATCTGACTTCACACAGCTCCATTGTATGACTTCACACACCTCCATTCTGTGACTTCACACACCTCCATTCTATGACTTCACACACCTCCATTGTGACTTCACACACCTCCATTCTATGAATTCACACACCTCCATTCTTACTTCAGAAACATCCATTCTATGACTTCACGCACCTCCGTTCTATGACTTCACAAATCTCCGTTCTGTGACTTCACACACCTCCATTCTGAGTTCACACACCTCCATTCTCTGACTTCACACACCTCCATTCTGTGACTTAGCACACCTCCATTCTATGACTTCACAGACCTCCATTCTGTGCCTTCACACTCCTTTATTGTTTGACTTCACACACCTCCATTCTGGGACTTCACACACCTCCATTGTAAGTTCACACCCCTCCATTCTGTGCCTTCACGCACCTCCATTCTGTGACTTCACACACCTCCATTCTGTGACTTCACACACCTCCATTCTGTGACTTCACACACCTCCATTCTATGACTTCACACACCTCCATTCTATGACTTCACACACCTCCATTCTGTGACTTCACACATCTCTATTCTATGAGTTCACACAATTGCATTGTGACTTCACACACCTCCTTTCTATGACTTCACACACCTCCATTCTGACTTCACACACCTTCATTCTGACTTCACAAACATCAATTCTGTGACATCACAGACCTCCATTCTTTGACTTCACACACCTCCATGGTGAGTACACATACCTGCATTCTGAATTGACAAACATCAATTCGGTGACTTCACACACCTCCATTCTATGATTTCACACGCCTCCATTCTATGACTTCACACACCTCCATTCTATGACTTCACAAACCTCCATTCTGACTTCACACACCTCCATTCTGAGTTCACAAACATCAATTCTGTGACTTCACACACCTCCATTCTATGACTTCACACACCTCCATTCTTTGACTTCACACACCTCCATTGTGAGTTCACACACCTCCATTCTGTGACTTCACACACCTCCATTCTGTGACTTCACACATCTCCATTCTGTGACTTCACACACCTCCAATCTATGACTTCACACACCTCCATTCTGAATTCACACACCTCCATTCTGTGACTTAACACACCTTCATTCTCTGACTTCACACACCTTCATTCTATGACTTCAAACACCTCCATTCTGTTACTTCACACAGCTCAATTCTGTGACTTCACACACCTACATTATGACTTCACACACCTCCATTCTATGACTTCAGACACCTCCATTCGATGACTTCACACACCTCCATTCTGTGACTTCACACACCTCCATTCTGAGTTCACACACCTCCATTCTGTGACTTCACACACCTCCAATCTGACTTCACACAGCTCCATTCTATGACTTCACACACCTCCATTGTGACTTCACACACCTCCATTCTATGAGTTCACACACCTCCATTCTGACTTCACACACATCCATTCTGTGACTTCACACATCTACATTCTGACTTCACACTCCTCCATTTTGTGACTTCGCGCACCTCCATTCTGTGACTTCACACACCTCCATTCTGTGACTTCACACACCTCCATTCTGTGACTTCACACACCTCCATTCTGTGACTTCACACACCTCCATTTTGACTTCACACACTTCCATTCTTTAACTTCACACACCTCCATTCTGTGACTTCACACACCACCATTTTTTGACGTCACACACCTCCATTGTGAGTTCACACACCTCCATTGTATGACTTCACAGACCTCCATTCTGTGCCTTCACACACCTCCATTCTATGACTTAACACACCTTCATTCTTACATCACAAACATCCATTCTATGACTTCACACACCTCCATTCTATGACTTCACACACCTCCATTCTATGACTTCACACACCTCCATTCTGTGACTAAACACACCTCCATTCTGTGACTTCACACACCTCAATTCTGTGACTTCACACACCTCCATTCTGTGACTTCACACACCACCATTGTTTGACTTCACACACCTCCATTTTTGGACTTCACGCACCTCCATTCCATGACTTCAAACATCTCCATTTTATGAGTTCACACACCTCCATTTTGACTTCACACACTTCCATTCTATGACTTCACACACCTTCATTCTACTTCAGAAACATCTATTCTATGACTTCACACACCTCCATTCTATGACTTCAGAAACCTCCATTCTGTGACTTCACACACCTCCATTCTGAGTTCACACACCTCAATTCTGTGACTTCACACACCTCAATTCTGGCTTCACACACCTCCATTCTATGACGTCACACACTTCTATTCTATGACTTCACACACCTCCATTCTTTGACTTCACACAACTCCATTGTGAGTTCACACACCTCCATTCTGTGACTTCACACACCTACATTCTTTGACTTCACACATCTCCATTCTGTGACTTCACACACCTCCATTCTATGACTTCACACACCTCCATTCTATGAATTCACACATCTCCATTCTGTGACTTCACACACCTCCATTCTATGACTTCCAACACCTCCATTCTGGGACTTCACACACCTCCATTCTGAGTTCACACACCTCCATTGTGTGACTTAACACACCTTCAATCTGTGACTTCACACACCTTAATTCTATGACTTCACACACCTCTATTCTATGACATCACACACCTCCATTCTATGACTTTACACACCTCCATTCTTTGACTTCGCACACCTCCTTTCTATGATTTCACACACCTCCATTCTATGACTTCACACACCTCCATTCTATGACTTCACAAACCTCCATTCTGACTTCACACACCTCCATTCTGACTTCACAAACATCAATTCTGTGACTTCACACACCTCCATTCTGTGACTTCACACACCTCCATTCTATGACTTCACACACCTCCATTCTATGACTTCAAACACTTCCATTCGATGACTTCACACAACTCCATTCTTTGACTTCACATACCTCCATTGTTAGTTCACACACCTCCACTGTATGACATCACACACCTCCAGTCTGACTTCACACAGCTCTATTGTATGACTTCACACACTTCCATTCTGTGACTTCACACACCTCCATTCTATGACTTCACACACCTCCATTGTGACTTCACACACCTCCATTCTATGAATTCACACACCTCCATTCTTACTTCAGAAACATCCATTCTATGACTTCACGCACCTCCGTTCTATGACTTCACAAATCTCCGTTCTGTGACTTCACACACCTCCATTCTGAGTTCACACACCTCCATTCTCTGACTTCACACACCTCCATTCTTTGACTTAGCACACCTCCATTCTCTGACTTCACAGACCTCCATTCTGTGCCTTCACACTCCTTTATTGTTTGACTTCACACACCTCCATTCTGGGACTTCACACACCTCCATTGTGAGTTCACACCCCTCCATTCTGTGACTTCACGCACCTCCATTCTGTGAATTCACACACCTCCATTCTGTGACTTCACACACCTCCATTCTGTGACTTCACACACCTCCATTCTATGACTTCACACACCTCCATTCTATGACTTCACACACCTCCATTCTGTGACTTCACACATCTCTATTCTATGAGTTCACACAATTGCATTGTGACTTCACACACCTCCTTTCTATGACTTCATACACCTCCATTCTGACTTCACACACCTTCATTCTGACTTCACAAACATCAATTCTGTGACTTCACACACCTCCATTCTTTGACTTCACACACTTTCATGGTGAGTTCACAGACCTGCATTCTGAATTCACAAACATCAATTCGGTGACTTCACACACCTCCATTCTATGATTTCACACGCCTCCATTCTATGACTTCACACACCTCCATTCTATGACTTCACAAACCTCCATTCTGACTTCACACACCTCCATTCTGAGTTCACAAACATCAATTCTGTGACTTCACACACCTCCATTCTATGACTTCACACACCTCCATTCTTTGACTTCACACACCTCCATTGTGAGTTCACACACCTCCATTCTGTGACTTCACACACCTCCAATGTATGACTTCACACACCTCCATTGTGACTTCACACACCTCCATTCTATGAATTCACACACCTCCATTCTTACTTCAGAAACATCCATTCTATGACTTCACGCACCTCCGTTCTATGACTTCACAAATCTCCGTTCTGTGACTTCACACACCTCCATTCTGAGTTCACACACCTCCATTTTCTGACTTCACACACCTCCATTCTGTGACTTAGCACACCTCCATTCTCTGACTTCACAGACCTCCATTCTGTGCCTTCACACTCCTTTATTGTTTGACTTCACACACCTCCATTCTGGGACTTCACACACCTCCATTGTGAGTTCACACACCTCCATTCTATGACTTCACACACCTCCATTCTGTGACTTCACACATCTCTATTCTATGAGTTCACACAATTGCATTGTGACTTCACACACCTCCTTTCTATGACTTCACACACCTCCATTCTGACTTCACACACCTTCATTCTGACTTCACAAACATCAATTCTGTGACTTCACACACCTCCATTCTGTGACTTCACACACCTCCATTCTATGACTTCACACACCTCCATTCTATGACTTCACACATCTCCATTCTGTGACTTCACACATCTCTATTCTATGAGTTCACACAATTGCATTGTGACTTCACACACCTCCTTTCTATGACTTCACACACCTCCATTCTGACTTCACACACCTTCATTCTGACTTCACAAACATCAATTCTGTGACATCACAGACCTCCATTCTTTGACTTCACACACCTCCATGGTGAGTTCACATACCTGCATTCTGAATTGACAAACATCAATTCGGTGACTTCACACACCTCCATTCTATGATTTCACACGCCTCCATTCTATGACTTCACACACCTCCATTCTATGACTTCACAAACCTCCATTCTGACTTCACACACCTCCATTCTGAGTTCACAAACATCAATTCTGTGACTTCACACACCTCCATTCTATGACTTCACACACCTCCATTCTTTGACTTCACACACCTCCATTGTGAGTTCACACACCTCCATTCTGTGACTTCACACACCTCCATTCTGTGACTTCACACATCTCCATTCTGTGACTTCACACACCTCCAATCTATGACTTCACACACCTCCATTCTGGGACTTCACACACCTCCATTCTGAATTCACACACCTCCATTCTGTGACTTAACACACCTTCATTCTCTGACTTCACACACCTTCATTCTATGACTTCAAACACCTCCATTCTGTTACTTCACACAGCTCAATTCTGTGACTTCACACACCTACATTATGACTTCACACACCTCCATTCTATGACTTCAGACACCTCCATTCGATGACTTCACACACCTCCATTCTGTGACTTCACACACCTCCATTCTGAGTTCACACACCTCCATTCTGTGACTTCACACACCTCCAATCTGACTTCACACAGCTCCATTCTATGACTTCACACACCTCCATTGTGACTTCACACACCTCCATTCTATGAGTTCACACACCTCCATTCTGACTTCACACACATCCATTCTGTGACTTCACACATCTACATTCTGACTTCACACTCCTCCATTTTGTGACTTCGCGCACCTCCATTCTGTGACTTCACACACCTCCATTCTGTGACTTCACACACCTCCATTCTGTGACTTCACACACCTCCATTCTGTGACTTCACACACCTCCATTTTGACTTCACACACTTCCATTCTTTAACTTCACACACCTCCATTCTGTGACTTCACACACCACCATTTTTTGACGTCACACACCTCCATTGTGAGTTCACACACCTCCATTGTATGACTTCACAGACCTCCATTCTGTGCCTTCACACACCTCCATTCTATGACTTAACACACCTTCATTCTTACATCACAAACATCCATTCTATGACTTCACACACCTCCATTCTATGACTTCACACACCTCCATTCTATGACTTCACACACCTCCATTCTGTGACTAAACACACCTCCATTCTGTGACTTCACACACCTCAATTCTGTGACTTCACACACCTCCATTCTGTGACTTCACACACCACCATTGTTTGACTTCACACACCTCCATTTTTGGACTTCACGCACCTCCATTCCATGACTTCAAACATCTCCATTTTATGAGTTCACACACCTCCATTTTGACTTCACACACTTCCATTCTATGACTTCACACACCTTCATTCTACTTCAGAAACATCTATTCTATGACTTCACACACCTCCATTCTATGACTTCAGAAACCTCCATTCTGTGACTTCACACACCTCCATTCTGAGTTCACACACCTCAATTCTGTGACTTCACACACCTCAATTCTGGCTTCACACACCTCCATTCTATGACGTCACACACTTCTATTCTATGACTTCACACACCTCCATTCTTTGACTTCACACAACTCCATTGTGAGTTCACACACCTCCATTCTGTGACTTCACACACCTACATTCTTTGACTTCACACATCTCCATTCTGTGACTTCACACACCTCCATTCTATGACTTCACACACCTCCATTCTATGAATTCACACATCTCCATTCTGTGACTTCACACACCTCCATTCTATGACTTCCAACACCTCCATTCTGGGACTTCACACACCTCCATTCTGAGTTCACACACCTCCATTGTGTGACTTAACACACCTTCATTCTGTGACTTCACACACCTTAATTCTATGACTTCACACACCTCTATTCTATGACATCACACACCTCCATTCTATGACTTTACACACCTCCATTCTTTGACTTCGCACACCTCCTTTCTATGATTTCACACACCTCCATTCTATGACTTCACACACCTCCATTCTATGACTTCACAAACCTCCATTCTGACTTCACACACCTCCATTCTGACTTCACAAACATCAATTCTGTGACTTCACACACCTCCATTCTGTGACTTCACACACCTCCATTCTATGACTTCACACACCTCCATTCTATGACTTCAAACACTTCCATTCGATGACTTCACACAACTCCATTCTTTGACTTCACATACCTCCATTGTTAGTTCACACACCTCCACTGTATGACATCACACACCTCCAGTCTGACTTCACACAGCTCTATTGTATGACTTCACACACTTCCATTCTGTGACTTCACACACCTCCATTCTATGACTTCACACACCTCCATTGTGACTTCACACACCTCCATTCTATGAATTCACACACCTCCATTCTTACTTCAGAAACATCCATTCTATGACTTCACGCACCTCCGTTCTATGACTTCACAAATCTCCGTTCTGTGACTTCACACACCTCCATTCTGAGTTCACACACCTCCATTCTCTGACTTCACACACCTCCATTCTTTGACTTAGCACACCTCCATTCTCTGACTTCACAGACCTCCATTCTGTGCCTTCACACTCCTTTATTGTTTGACTTCACACACCTCCATTCTGGGACTTCACACACCTCCATTGTGAGTTCACACCCCTCCATTCTGTGACTTCACGCACCTCCATTCTGTGAATTCACACACCTCCATTCTGTGACTTCACACACCTCCATTCTGTGACTTCACACACCTCCATTCTATGACTTCACACACCTCCATTCTATGACTTCACACACCTCCATTCTGTGACTTCACACATCTCTATTCTATGAGTTCACACAATTGCATTGTGACTTCACACACCTCCTTTCTATGACTTCATACACCTCCATTCTGACTTCACACACCTTCATTCTGACTTCACAAACATCAATTCTGTGACTTCACACACCTCCATTCTTTGACTTCACACACTTTCATGGTGAGTTCACAGACCTGCATTCTGAATTCACAAACATCAATTCGGTGACTTCACACACCTCCATTCTATGATTTCACACGCCTCCATTCTATGACTTCACACACCTCCATTCTATGACTTCACAAACCTCCATTCTGACTTCACACACCTCCATTCTGAGTTCACAAACATCAATTCTGTGACTTCACACACCTCCATTCTATGACTTCACACACCTCCATTCTTTGACTTCACACACCTCCATTGTGAGTTCACACACCTCCATTCTGTGACTTCACACACCTCCAATGTATGACTTCACACACCTCCATTGTGACTTCACACACCTCCATTCTATGAATTCACACACCTCCATTCTTACTTCAGAAACATCCATTCTATGACTTCACGCACCTCCGTTCTATGACTTCACAAATCTCCGTTCTGTGACTTCACACACCTCCATTCTGAGTTCACACACCTCCATTTTCTGACTTCACACACCTCCATTCTGTGACTTAGCACACCTCCATTCTCTGACTTCACAGACCTCCATTCTGTGCCTTCACACTCCTTTATTGTTTGACTTCACACACCTCCATTCTGGGACTTCACACACCTCCATTGTGAGTTCACACACCTCCATTCTATGACTTCACACACCTCCATTCTGTGACTTCACACATCTCTATTCTATGAGTTCACACAATTGCATTGTGACTTCACACACCTCCTTTCTATGACTTCACACACCTCCATTCTGACTTCACACACCTTCATTCTGACTTCACAAACATCAATTCTGTGACTTCACACACCTCCATTCTTTGACTTCACACACCTCCATGGTGAGTTCACAGACCTGCATTCTGAATTCACAAACATCAATTCGGTGACTTCACACACCTCCATTCTATGATTTCACACGCCTCCATTCTATGACTTCACACACCTCCATTCTATGACTTCACAAACCTCCATTCTGACTTCACACACCTCTATTCTGAGTTCACAAACATCAATTCTGTGACTTCACACACCTCCATTCTATGACTTCACACACCTCCATTCTTTGACTTCACACACCTCCATTGTGAGTTCACACACCTCCATTCTGTGACTTCACACACCTCCATTCTGTGACTTCACACATCTCCATTCTGTGACTTCACACACCTCCAATCTATGACTTCACACAGCTCAATTCTGTGACTTCACACACCTACATTATGACTTCACACACCTCCATTCTATGACTTCACACACCTCCATTCTGTGACTTCACACACCTCCATTCTGAGTTCACACACCTCCATTCTGTGACTTCACACACCTCCAATCTGACTTCACACAGCTCCATTCTATGGCTTCACACACCTCCATTGTGACTTCACACACCTCCATTCTATGAGTTCACACACCTCCATTCTGACTTCACACACATCCATTCTATGACTTCACACATCTACATTCTGACTTCACACACCTCCATTTTGTGACTTCGCGCACCTCCATTCTGTGACTTCACACACCTCCATTCTGTGACTTCACACACCTCCATTCTGTGACTTCACACACCTCCATTCTGTGATTTCACACACCTCCATTCTGTGACTTCACACACCTCCATTTTGACTTCACACACTTCCATTCTTTAACTTCACACACCTCCATTCTGTGACTTCACACACCACCATTGTTTGACTTCACACACCTCCATTGTGAGTTCACACACCTCCATTGTATGACTTAACAGACCTCCATTCTGTGCCTTCACACACCTCCATTCTATGACTTAACACACCTTCATTCTTACTTCACAAACATCCATTCTATGACTTCACACACCTCCATACTATGACTTCACACACCTCCATTCTATGACTTCACACACCTCCATTCTGTGACTCAACACACCTCCATTCTGTGACTTCACACACCTCAATTCTGTGACTTCACACACCTCCATTCTGTGACTTCACACACCACCATTGTTTGACTTCACACACCTCCATTTTTGGACTTCACGCACCTCCATTCCATGACTTCAAACATCTCCATTTTATGAGTTCACACACCTCCATTTTGACTTCACACACCTCCATTCTATGACTTCACACACCTTCATTTTACTTCAGAAACATCTATTCTATGACTTCACACACCTCCATTCTATGACTTCACAAACCTCGATTCTGTGACTTCACACACCTCCATTCTGAGTTCACACACCTCAATTCTGTGACTTCACACACCTCAATTCTGGCTTCACACACCTCCATTCTATGACTTCACACACTTCCAATCTATGACTTCACACACCTCCATTCTTTGACTTCACACACCTCCCTTGTGAGTTCACACACCTCCATTCTGTGACTTCACACACCTACATTCTTTGACTTCACACATCTCCATTCTGTGACTTCACACACCTCCATTGTATGACTTCACACACCTCCATTCTATGAATTCACACATCTCCATTCTGTGACTTCACACACCTTCATTCTATGACTTCCAACACCTCCATTCTGGGACTTCACACACCTCCATTCTATGGCATCACACACCTCCATTCTATGACTTTACACACCTCCATTCTTTGACTTCGCACACCTCCTTTCTATGATTTCACACACCTCCATTCTATGACTTCACACACCTCCATTCTATGACTTCACAAACCTCCATTCTGGCTTCATACACCTCCATTCTGACTTCAAAACATCAATTCTGTGACTTCACACACCTCCATTCTGTGACTTCACACACCTCAATTCTGGCTTCACATACCTCCATTCTATGACTTCACACACTTCCATTCTATGACTTCGCACACCTCCATTCTTTGACTTCACACACCTCCATTGTGAGTTCACACACCTCCATTCTATGACTTCACACACCTCCATTCTGTGCCTTCATACAACTCCATTCTGTGACTTAACACACCTTCATTCTTACTTCACAAATATCCATTGTATGACTTCACACACCTCCATTCTATGACTTCACACACCTCCATTCTATGACTTCACACACCTCCATTCTGTGACTAAACACACTTCCATTCTGTGTCTTCACACACCTCCATTCTGTGACTTCACACACCTCCATTCTGTGACTTCACACACCACCATTTTTTAACTTCACACACTTCTATTTGGACTTCACGCACCTCCATTCCATGACTTCACACATCGCCATTTTATGAGTTCACACACCTCCATTTTGACTTCACACACCTCCATTCTATGACTTCACACACCTTCATTCTACTTCAGAAACATCTATTCTATGACTTCACACACCTCCATTCTATGACTTCACAAACCTCCATTCTGTGACTTCACACACCTCCATTCTGAGTTCACACACCTCAATTCTTTGACTTCACACACCTCAATTCTGGCTTCACACACCTCCATTCTATGACTTCACACACTTCCATTCTATGACTTCACACACCTCCATTCTTTGACTTCACACACCTCCATTTTGAGTTCACACACCTCCATTCTGTGACTTCACACACGACATTCTTTGACTTCACACATCTCCCTTCTGTGACTTCACTCACCTCCATTCTATGACTTCACACACCTCCATTCTATGAATTCACACATCTCCATTCTGTGACTTAACACACCTCCATTCTATGACTTCCAACACCTCCATTCTGGGACTTCACACACCTCCATTCTGAGTTTACACACCTCCATTCTGTGACTTAACACACCTTCATTCTGTGACTTCACACACCTTAATTCTATGACTTCACACACCTCCATTCTATGACATCACACACCTCCATTCTATGACTTTACACACCTCCATTCTTTGACTTCGCACACCTTCTTTCTATGATTTCACACATCTCCATTCTATGACTGCACACACCTCCATTCTATGACTTCACAAACCTCCATTCTGACTTCACACATCCATTCTGACTTCACAAACATCAATTCTGTGACTTCACGCACCTCCATTCTGCCTTCACACACCTCCATTCTATGACCTCACACATTTACTTTCTGACTTCACACACCTCCATTCTGTGACTTCACACACCTCCATTCCATGACTTCACACACCTCCATTCTACGACTTCACAAATCTCCATTCTGTGACTTCACACACCTCCATTCTGAGTTCACACACCTCCATTCTCTGACTTCACACACCTCCATTCTGTGACTTAACACATCTCCATTCTATGACTTCCCAGACCTCCATTCTGTGACTTCACACTCCTTTGTTTTTTGACTACACACACCTCCATTCTATGACTTCACACACCTCCATTTTGAGTTCACACACCTCCATTCTGTGACTTCACACACCTCCATTCTGTGACTTCACACACCTCCATTCTATGACTTCACACAACTCCATTATGTGACTTCACACACCTCCATTCTGTGACTTCACACACCACCATTGTTTGACTTCACACACCTCCATTTTGGGACTTCACGCACCTCCATTCCATGACTTCACACATCTCCATTTTATGAGTTCACACACCTCCTTTTTGACTTCACACACCTTCATTCTATGACTTCACACACCTTCATTCTACTTTAGAAACATCCATTCTATGACTTCCTCACTTACATTCTATGACTTCACAAACCTCCATTCTGTGACTTCACACACCTCCATTCTGAGTTCACACACCTCAATTCTGTGACTTCACAAACCTCAATTCTGGCTTCACACACCTCCATTCTATGACTTCACACACTTCCATTCTATGACTTCACACACCTCCATTCTTTGACTTCACACACCTCCATTGTGAGTTCGCACACCTCCATTCTGTGACTGCACACACCTCCATTCTGTGACTTCACACACCTCCATTCTGTGACTTCACACACCTCCATTCTATGACTTCACACACCTCCATTCGATGACTTTATACACCTCAAGTCTATGACTTCACACACCTCCATTCTATGACTTAACACACCTCCATTCTGTGACTTCACACATCTCCATTCTATGAGGTCACACACCTGCATTATGACTTCACACACCTCCTTTCTTTGACTTCACACACCTCCATTCTGACTTCACACACCTCCATTCTGACTTCACAAACATCAATTTTGTGACTTCACCCACCCCTATTCTTTGAATTCACACCCCTCCATTGTGACTTCACACACCTGCATTCTGACTTCACAAACATCAATTCGGTGACTTCACACACCTCCATTGTATGATTACACACGCCTCCATTCTATGACTTCACACACCTCCATTCTATGACTTCACAAACCTCCATTCTGACTTCACACACCTCCATTATGAGTTCACAAACATCAATTCCGTGACTTCACAGACCTCCATTCTATGACTTCACACACCTCCATTCTTTGACTTCACACACCTCCATTGTGAGTTCACACACCTCCATTCTGTGACTTCACACACCTCCATTCTGGGACTTCACACACCTCCATTCTGAATTCACACACCTCCATTCTGTGACTTACACACCTTCATTCTGTGACTTCACACACCTTCATTCTATGACTTCAAACACCTCCATTCTGTTACTTCCCACAGCTCAATTCTGTGACTTCACACACCTACATTATGACTTCACACACCTCCATTCTATGACTTCACACACCTCCATTCGATGACTTCACACACCTCCATTCTGTGACTTCACACACCTCCAATCTGACTTCACACAGCTCCATTCTATGACTTCACACACCTCCACTGTGACTTCACACACCTCCATTCTATGAGTTCACACACCTCCATTCTGACTTCACACACATCCATTCTATGACTTCACACATCTACATTCTGACTTCACACACCTCCAATTTGTGACTTCGCACACCTCCATTCTGTGACTTCACACACCTCCATTCTGTGACTTCACACACCTCCATTCTGTGACTTCACACACCTCCATTCTGTGACTTCACACAACTCCATTTTGACTTCACACACTTCCATTCTATAACTTCACACACCTCCATTCTGTGACTTCACACACCACCATTGTTTGACGTCACACACCTCCATTGTGAGTTCACACACCTCCATTGTATGACTTCACAGACCTCCATTCTGTGCCTTCACACACCTCCATTCTATGACTTAACACACCTTAATTCTTACTTCACAAACATCCATTCTATGACTTCACACAACTCCATTCTATGACTTCACACACCTCCATTCTATGACTTCACACACCTCCATTCTGTGACTAAACACACCTCCATTCTGTGACTTCACACACCTCAATTCTGTGACTTCACACACCTCCATTCTGTGACTTCACACACCACCATTGTTTGACTTCACACACCTCCATTTTTGGACTTCACGCACCTCCATTCCATGACTTCAAACATCTCCATTTTATGAGTTCACACACCTCCATTTTGACTTCACTCACTTCCATTCTATGACTTCACACACCTACATTCTACTTCAGAAACATCTATTCTATGACTTCACACACCTCCATTCTCTGACTTCACAAACCTCCATTCTGTGACTTCACACACCTCCATTCTGAGTTCACACACCTCAGTTCTGTGATTTCACACACCTCAATTCTGGCTTCACACACCTCCATTCTACGACTTCACACACTTCCATTCTATGACTTCACACACCTCCATTCTTTGACTTCACACACCTCCATTGTGAGTTCACACACCTCCATTCTGTGACTTCACACACCTACATTCTTTGACTTCACACATCTCCATTCTGTGACTTCACACACCTCCATTCTATGACTTCACACACCTCCATTCTATGAATTCACACACCTCCATTCTTTGACTTCGCACACCTCCTTTCTATGATTTCACACACCTCCATTCTATGACTTCACACACCTCCATTCTATGACTTCACAAACCTCCATTCTGGCTTCACACACCTCCATTCTGACTTCAAAACATCAATTCTGTGACTTCACACACCTCCATTCTGTGACTTCACACACCTCAATTCTGGCTTCACATACCTCCATTCTATGACTTCACACACTTCCATTCTATGACTTCGCACACCTCCATTCTTTGACTTCACACACCTCCATTGTGAGTTCACACACCTCCATTCTATGACTTCACACACCTCCATTCTGTGCCTTCATACAACTCCATTCTGTGACTTAACACACCTTCATTCTTACTTCACAAATATCCATTGTATGACTTCACACACCTCCATTCTATGACTTCACACACCTCCATTCTATGACTTCACACACCTCCATTCTGTGACTAAACACACCTCCATTCTGTGTCTTCACACACCTCCATTCTGTGACTTCACACACCTCCATTCTGTGACTTCACACACCACCATTTTTTAACTTCACACACTTCTATTTGGACTTCACGCACCTCCATTCCATGACTTCACACATCGCCATTTTATGAGTTCACACACCTCCATTTTGACTTCACACACCTCCATTCTATGACTTCACACACCTTCATTCTACTTCAGAAACATCTATTCTATGACTTCACACACCTCCATTCTATGACTTCACAAACCTCCATTCTGTGACTTCACACACCTCCATTCTGAGTTCACACACCTCAATTCTTTGACTTCACACACCTCAATTCTGGCTTCACACACCTCCATTCTATGACTTCACACACTTCCATTCTATGACTTCACACACCTCCATTCTTTGACTTCACACACCTCCATTGTGAGTTCACACACCTCTATTCTGTGACTTCACACACGACATTCTTTGACTTCACACATCTCCCTTCTGTGACTTCACTCACCTCCATTCTATGACTTCACACACCTCCATTCTATGAATTCACACATCTCCATTCTGTGACTTAACACTCCTCCATTCTATGACTTCCAACACCTCCATTCTGGGACTTCACACACCTCCATTCTGAGTTTACACACCTCCATTCTGTGACTTAACACACCTTCATTCTGTGACTTCACACACCTTAATTCTATGACTTCACACACCTCCATTCTATGACATCACACACCTCCATTCTATGACTTTACACACCTCCATTCTTTGACTTCGCACACCTTCTTTCTATGATTTCACACATCTCCATTCTATGACTGCACACACCTCCATTCTATGACTTCACAAACCTCCATTCTGACTTCACACATCCATTCTGACTTCACAAACATCAATTCTGTGACTTCACGCACCTCCATTCTGCCTTCACACACCTCCATTCTATGACCTCACACATTTACTTTCTGACTTCACACACCTCCATTCTGTGACTTCACACACCTCCATTCCATGACTTCACACACCTCCATTCTATGACTTCACAAATCTCCGTTCTGTGACTTCACACACCTCCATTCTGAGTTCACACACCTCCATTCTCTGACTTCACACACCTCCATTCTGTGACTTAACACATCTCCATTCTATGACTTCCCAGACCTCCATTCTGTGACTTCACACTCCTTTATTTTTTGACTACACACACCTCCATTCTATGACTTCACACACCTCCATTTTGAGTTCACACACCTCCATTCTGTGACTTCACACACCTCCATTCTGTGACTTCACACACCTCCATTCTATGACTTCACACAACTCCATTATGTGACTTCACACACCTCCATTCTGTGACTTCACACACCACCATTGTTTGACTTCACACACCTCCATTTTGGGACTTCACGCACCTCCATTCCATGACTTCACACATCTCCATTTTATGAGTTCACACACCTCCTTTTTGACTTCACACACCTTCATTCTATGACTTCACACACCTTCATTCTACTTTAGAAACATCCATTCTATGACTTCCTCACTTACATTCTATGACTTCACAAACCTCCATTCTGTGACTTCACACACCTCCATTCTGAGTTCACACACCTCAATTCTGTGACTTCACAAACCTCAATTCTGGCTTCACACACCTCCATTCTATGACTTCACACACTTCCATTCTATGACTTCACACACCTCCATTCTTTGACTTCACACACCTCCATTGTGAGTTCGCACACCTCCATTCTGTGACTGCACACACCTCCATTCTGTGACTTCACACACCTCCATTCTGTGACTTCACACACCTCCATTCTATGACTTCAGACACCTCCATTCGATGACTTTATACACCTCAAGTCTATGACTTCACACACCTCCATTCTATGACTTATCACACCTCCATTCTGTGACTTCACACATCTCCATTCTATGAGGTCACACACCTGCATTATGACTTCACACACCTCCTTTCTTGGACTTCACACACCTCCATTCTGACTTCACACACCTCCATTCTGACTTCACAAACATCAATTTTGTGACTTCACCCACCCCTATTCTTTGAATTCACACCCCTCCATTGTGACTTCACACACCTGCATTCTGACTTCACAAACATCAATTCGGTGACTTCACACACCTCCATTGTATGATTACACACGCCTCCATTCTATGACTTCACACACCTCCATTCTATGACTTCACAAACCTCCATTCTGACTTCACACACCTCCATTATGAGTTCACAAACATCAATTCCGTGACTTCACAGACCTCCGTTCTATGACTTCACACACCTCCATTCTTTGACTTCACACACCTCCATTGTGAGTTCACACACCTCCATTCTGTGACTTCACACACCTCCATTCTGGGACTTCACACACCTCCATTCTGAATTCACACACCTCCATTCTGTGACTTACACACCTTCATTCTGTGACTTCACACACCTTCATTCTATGACTTCAAACACCTCCATTCTGTTACTTCCCACAGCTCAATTCTGTGACTTCACACACCTACATTATGACTTCACACACCTCCATTCTATGACTTCACACACCTCCATTCGATGACTTCACACACCTCCATTCTGTGACTTCACACACCTCCAATCTGACTTCACACAGCTCCATTCTATGACTTCACACACCTCCACTGTGACTTCACACACCTCCATTCTATGAGTTCACACACCTCCATTCTGACTTCACACACATCCATTCTATGACTTCACACATCTACATTCTGACTTCACACACCTCCATTCTATGACATCACACACCTCCATTCTATGACTTCGCGCACCTCCATTCTTTGACTTCGCACACCTTCTTTCTATGATTTCACACATCTCCATTCTATGACTGCACACACCTCCATTCTATGACTTCACAAACCTCCATTCTGACTTCACACATCCATTCTGACTTCACAAACATCAATTCTGTGACTTCACGCACCTCCATTCTGCCTTCACACACCTCCATTCTATGACCTCACACATTTACTTTCTGACTTCACACACCTCCATTCTGTGACTTCACACACCTCCATTCCATGACTTCACACACCTCCATTCTATGACTTCACAAATCTCCGTTCTGTGACTTCACACACCTCCATTCTGAGTTCACACACCTCCATTCTCTGACTTCACACACCTCCATTCTGTGACTTAACACATCTCCATTCTATGACTTCCCAGACCTCCATTCTGTGACTTCACACTCCTTTATTTTTTGACTACACACACCTCCATTCTATGACTTCACACACCTCCATTTTGAGTTCACACACCTCCATTCTGTGACTTCACACACCTCCATTCTGTGACTTCACACACCTCCATTCTATGACTTCACACAACTCCATTATGTGACTTCACACACCTCCATTCTGTGACTTCACACACCACCATTGTTTGACTTCACACACCTCCATTTTGGGACTTCACGCACCTCCATTCCATGACTTCACACATCTCCATTTTATGAGTTCACACACCTCCTTTTTGACTTCACACACCTTCATTCTATGACTTCACACACCTTCATTCTACTTTAGAAACATCCATTCTATGACTTCCTCACTTACATTCTATGACTTCACAAACCTCCATTCTGTGACTTCACACACCTCCATTCTGAGTTCACACACCTCAATTCTGTGACTTCACAAACCTCAATTCTGGCTTCACACACCTCCATTCTATGACTTCACACACTTCCATTCTATGACTTCACACACCTCCATTCTTTGACTTCACACACCTCCATTGTGAGTTCGCACACCTCCATTCTGTGACTGCACACACCTCCATTCTGTGACTTCACACACCTCCATTCTGTGACTTCACACACCTCCATTCTATGACTTCACACACCTCCATTCGATGACTTTATACACCTCAAGTCTATGACTTCACACACCTCCATTCTATGACTTAACACACCTCCATTCTGTGACTTCACACATCTCCATTCTATGAGGTCACACACCTGCATTATGACTTCACACACCTCCTTTCTTTGACTTCACACACCTCCATTCTGACTTCACACACCTCCATTCTGACTTCACAAACATCAATTTTGTGACTTCACCCACCCCTATTCTTTGAATTCACACCCCTCCATTGTGACTTCACACACCTGCATTCTGACTTCACAAACATCAATTCGGTGACTTCACACACCTCCATTGTATGATTACACACGCCTCCATTCTATGACTTCACACACCTCCATTCTATGACTTCACAAACCTCCATTCTGACTTCACACACCTCCATTATGAGTTCACAAACATCAATTCCGTGACTTCACAGACCTCCATTCTATGACTTCACACACCTCCATTCTTTGACTTCACACACCTCCATTGTGAGTTCACACACCTCCATTCTGTGACTTCACACACCTCCATTCTGAGTTCACACACCTCAATTCTGTGACTTCACAAACCTCAATTCTGGCTTCACACACCTCCATTCTATGACTTCACACACTTCCATTCTATAACTTCACACACCTCCATTCTTTGACTTCACACACCTCCATTGTGAGTTCACACACCTCCATTCTGTGACTTCACACACCTCCATTCTGTGACTTCACACACCTCCATTCTGTGACTTCACACACCTCCATTCTATGACTTCACACACCTCCATTCTATGACTTTACACACCTCAAGTCTATGACTTCACACACCTCCATTCTATGACTTCACACACCTCCATTCTGTGACTTCACACATCTCCATTCTATGAGGTCACACACCTGCATTATGACTTCACACACCTCCTTTCTATGACTCACACACCTCCATTCTGACTTCACACACCTCCATTCTGACTTCACAAACATCAATTCTGTGACTTCACACACCTCCATTCTTTGAATTCACACACCTCCATTGTGACTTCACACACCTGCATTCTGACTTCACAAACATCAATTCGGTGAGTTCACACACCTCCATTGTATGATTACACATGCCTCCATTCTATGACTTCACACACCTCCATTCTATGACTTCACAAACCTCCATTCTGACTTCACACACCTCCATTCTGAGTTCACAAACATCAATTCCGTGACTTCACACACCTCCATTCTATGACTTAACACACCTCCATTCTTTGACTTCACAAACCTCCATTGTGAGTTCACACACCTCCATTCTGTGACTTCACACACCTCCATTCTGGGACTTCACACACCTCCATTCTGAATTCACACACCTCCATTCTGTGACTTCACACACCACCATTGTTTGACTTCACACACCTCCATTTTTGGACTTCACGCACCTCCATTCCATGACTTCACACATCTCCATTATGAGTTCACACACCTCCATTTTGACTTCACACACCTCCATTCTATGACTTCACACACCTTCATTTTACTTCAGAAACATGCATTCTATGACTTCACACACCTCCACTCTATGACTTCACAAACCTCCATTCTATGACTTCACACACCTCCATTCTGAGTTCACACACCTCAATTCTGTGACTTCACACACCTCAATTCTGGCTTCACATACCTCCAGTCTATGACTTCACACACTTCCATTCTATGACTTCGCACACCTCCATTCTTTGACTTCACACAACTCCATTGTGAGTTCACACACCTCCATTCTATGACTTCACACACCTCCATTCTGTGCCTTCACACACCTCCATTCTATGACTTAACACACCTTCATTCTTACTTCACAAATATCCATTCTATGACTTCACACACTTCCATTCTATGACTTCACACACCTCCATTCTATGACTTCACACACCTCCATTCTGTGACTAAACACACCTCCATTCTGTGAATTCAGACACCGTTATTTTTTGACTTCACACACCTCCATTCTTTCACTTCACACACCTCCATTCCATGACTTCACACACCTCCATTCTATGAGTTCACACACCTCCATTCTATGACTTCAGAAATCTCCGTTCTGTGACTTCACACACTTCCATTCTGAGTTCACATACCTCCATTCTCTGACTTCACACACCTCCATTCTGTGACTTAATACACCTCAATTCTATGACATCACAGACCTCCATTCTGTGCCTTCACACTCCTCCATTGTTTGACTTCACACGCCTCCATTCTGTGACTTCACACACCTCCATTGTGAGTTCACACACCTCCATTCTGTGACTTTACGCACCTCCATTCTGTGAATTCACACACCTCTATTCTGTGACTTCACACACCTCCATTCTATGACTTCACACACCTCCATTCTGTGACTTCACACACCTTCATTCTGTGACTAAACACACCTCCATTTTGACTTCACACACTTCCATTCTTTGACTTCACACACCTCCATTCTGTGACTTCACACACCACCATTGTTTGACTTCACACACCTCCATTTTTGGACTTCACACAACTCCATTCCAAGACTTCACACATCTCCATTTTATGAGTTCACACACCTCCATTTTGACTTCACACACCTCCATTCTGTGACTTCACACACCTTCATTCTACTTCAGAAACATCCATTCTATGACTTCACACACCTCCAATCTATGACTTCACAAACCTCCATTCTGTGACTTCACACACCTACATTCTGAGTTCACACACCAAAATTCGGTGACTTCACACACCTCAATTCTGGCTTCACACACCTCCATTCTATGACTTCACACACTTCCTTTCTTTGACTTCACACACCTCCATTGTGAGTTCACACACCTCCATTCTGTGACTTCACACATGACATTCTGTGACTTCACACTCCTCCATTCTGTGACTTCACACACCTCCATTCTATGACTTCACACACCTCCATTCTATGAATTCACACATCTCCATTCTGTGACTTCACACACCTCCATTCTATGACTTCCCACACCTCCATTCTGGGACTTCACACACCTCCATTCTGAGTTCACACACCTCCATTCTGTGAGTTAACACACATTCATTCTGTGACTTCACACACCTTCATTCTATGACTTCACACACCTCCAATCTATGACTTCACACACCTCCATTCTATGACTTCACACACCTCCATTCTTTGACTTCGCACACCTCCATTCTTTGACTTCACACACCTCCATTGTATGATTTCACACAGCTTAATTCTGACTTCACATCTACATTTGTGACTTCACACTCCACAATTTTGACTTCAGACACCTCCATTAAGTGACTTCACACACCTCCATTCTGTGACTTCACACACCTACATTATGACTTTACACACCTCCATTCTATGACTTCACACACCTCCATTCCATGACTTCACACTCCTCCATTCTATGACTTAACACACCTTCATTCTTACTTCACAAACATCCATTTTATGACTTCACACACCTCCATTCTGTGACTTCACACACCTGCATTCTATGACTTCACACACCTCCACTGTGACTTCACACACCTCCAATCTATGAGTTCAAACACCTCCATTCTGACTTCACACACCTCCATTCTATGACTTCACACACCTCCATTCTGACTTCACACACCTCCATTGTATGACTTCACACATCTCCATTCTGACTTCACACACCTCCATTCTGTGACTTCACACACCTCCATTCCATGACTTCCCACACCTCCATTCGATGACTTCACACACCTCCATTCTTTGACTTCACACACCTCCATTCTATGAGTTCACACACCTCCATTTGTGACTCTACACACCACCTTTTTGACTTCACAAACCTCCATTTTGTGATTTCACACACCTCCATTCTGTGACTTCAGACACCGTTATTTTTTGACTTCACACACCTCGATTCTTTGACTTCACACACCTCCATTCCATGACTTCAAACACCTCCATTCTATGAGTTCACACACCTCCATTCTGTGACTTCAGACACCGTTATTGTTTGACTTCACACACCTCCATTCTTTGACTTCACACACCTCCATTCCATGACTTCACACACCTCCATTCTATGAGTTCACACACCTCCATTGTATGACTTCACAAATCTCCGTTCTGTGACTTCACACACCTCCATTCTGAGTTCACATACCTCCATTCTCTGACTTCACACACCTCCATTCTGTGACTTAACACACCTCAATTCTATGACTTCACAAACCTCCATTCTGTGCCTTCACACTCCTCTATTGTTTGACTTCACACGCCTCCATTCTGTGACTTCACACACCTCCATTGTGAGTTCACACACCTCCATTCTGTGACTGTACGCACCTCCATTCTGTGAATTCACACACCTCCATTCTGTGACTTCACACACCTCCATTTTATGACTTCACACACCTCCATTCTGTGACTTCACACACCACCATTGTTTGACTTCACACACCTCCATTTTTGGACTTCACACACCTCCATTCCATGACTTCACATATCTCCATTTTATGAGTTCACACACCTCCATTTTGACTTCACACACCTCCATTCTGTGACTTCACACACCTTCATTCTACTTCAGAAACATCCATTCTATGACTTCACACACCTCCAATCTATGACTTCACAAACCTCCATTCTTTGACTTCACACACCTACATTCTGAGTTCACACACCTAAATTCGGTGACTTCACACACCTCAATTCTGGCTTCACACACCTCCATTCTATGACTTCACACACTTCCATTCTTTGACTTCACACACCTCCATTGTGAGTTCACACACCTCCATTCTATGACTTCACACACGACATTCTGTGACTTCACAAACCTCCATTCTGTGACTTCACACACCTCCATTCTGGGACTTCACACACCTCCATTCTGAGTTCACACACCTCCATTCTGTGAGTTAACACACATTCATTCTGTGACTTCACACACCTTCATTCTATGACTTCACACACCTCCAATGTATGACTTCACACACCTCCAATCTTTGACTTCGCACACCTCCATTCTTTGACTTCACACACCTCCATTGTATGATTTCACACAGCTAAATTCTGACTTCACATCTCCATTTGTGACTTCACACTCCACACTTTTGACTTCAGACACCTCCATTAAGTGACTTCACACACCTCCATTCTGTGACTTCACACACATCCATTTTGACTTCACATACTTCCATTCTGTGACTTCACACACCTCCATTCTGTGACTTCACACACCTCCATTGTTTGACATCACACACCTCCATTCTTTGACTTCACACACCTCCATTCCATGACTTCACACACCTCCACTCTATCAGTTCACAAACATCCATTCTATGAGTTCACACACCACCATTTTGACTTCACAGATCTCCATTCTATGACTTCACACACCTATATTCTTACTTCAGAAACATCCATTCTATGACTTCACACACCTCCATTCTATGACTTCGCAAACCTCCAGTCTATGACTTCACACACCTCCATTCTACGACTTCACACACCTCCATTCTGTGACTTCACACATCTCCATTCTATGAGTTCACACACCTGCATTGTGACTTCACACTTCTCCATTCTATGACTTCGCACACCTCCATTCTGACTTCACACACCTCCATTCTTACTTCACAAACATCAATTCTGTCACTTCACACACCTCCATTCTCTAACTTCACACACCTCCATTGTGAGCTCACACACCTCCATTCTTACTTCACAAACATCAATTCTGTGACTTCACAAACCTCCATTCTATGACTTCACACACCTCCATTCTATGTCTTCACACACCTCCATTCTGAGTTCACACACCTCCATTCTAACTTCACAAACATCAATTCTGTGACTTCACACACCTCCATTCTATGACTTCACACACCTCCATTCTATGAATTCACACACCTCCATTCTATGACTTCACACACTTCCATTCTTTGACTTCACACACCTCCATTCTTTGACTTCACACACCTCCATTGTGAGTTCACACACCTCCATTCTGTGACTTCACACACCTCCATTCTGTGACTTCACACACCTCCATTCTGTGACTTCACACACCACCATTCTGTGACTTCACACAACTCCATTCTGTGACTTCACACACCTCCATTCTATGACTCATCACACCTCCATTCTGGGACTTCACACACCTCCATTCTGAGTTTACACACCTCCATTCTGTGACTTAACACACCTTCATTCTGTGACTTCACACACCTTCATTCGATGACTTCACACACCTCCATTCTATGACTTCACACACCTCCATTCTATGACTTCACACACCTCCATTCTTTGACTTCGCACACCTCCCTTCTATGATTTCACACAACTCCATTCTATTACTTCACACACCTCCATTCTATGACTCCCCACACCTCCATTCTGGGACTTCACACACCTCCATTCTGAGTTTACACACCTCCATTCTGTGACTTAACACACCTTCATTCTGTGACTTCACACACCTTCATTCTATGACTTCACACACCTCCATTCTATGACTTCACACACCTCCATTCTATGACTTCACACACCTCCATTCTTTGACTTCGCACACCTCCCTTCTATGATTTCACACACCTTCATTCTATGACTTCACACACCTCCATTCTATGACTTCACACACCTCCATTCTGGGACTTCACACTCCTCCTTTCTATGACTTAACACACCTTCATTCTTACTTCAAAAACATCCATTCTATGACTTCACACACCTCCATTCTATGATTTCACACACCTCCATTCTATGACTTCAAACACCTCAATTCTGTTACTTCACACACCTGAATTCTGTGACTTCACACCCCTACATTATGACTTTACACACCTCCATTCTTTGACTTCACACACCTCCATTCTATGACTTCACACTCCTCCATTCTATGACTTAACACACCTTCATTCTTACTTCACAAACATCCATTCTATGACTTCACACACTTCCATTCTATGACTACACACACCTCCATTCTATGACTTCAAACACCCCCATTCTGTTATTTCACACACCTCAATTCTGTGACTTCACACACCTACATTATGACTTTACACACCTCCATTCTATGACTTCACACACCTCCATTCTATGACTTCACACACCTCCATTTTGTGACTTCACACACCTCCATTCTGAGTTCACACACGTCAATTCTGTGACTTCACACCTCCAATCTGACTTCACACAGCTCCATTCTATGACTTCACACACCTCCATTCTCTGACTTCACACACCTCCATTCTATGACTTCACACACCTCCATTGTGACTTCACACACCTCCATTCTATGAGTTCACACACCTCCATTCTGACTTCACACTCATCCATTCTATTACTTCACACACCTCCATTCTGACTTCACACACCTCCATTCTATGACTACACACATCTCCATCCTGACTTCACACACCTCCATTCTGTGACTTCACACACCTCCATTCCATGACTTCCCACAACTCCATTCGATGACTTCACACACCTCCATTCTTTGACTTCACACACCTCCATGCTATGAGTTCACACACATCCATTTGTGATTCTACACACCACTTTTTGACTTCACAATCCTCCATTCTGTGATTTCACACACCTCCATTCTGTGACTTCAGACACCGTTATTGTTTGACTTCACACACCTCCATTCTCTGAGTTCACACACCTCCATTCTATGAGTTGACACACCTCCATTTTGACTTCACACAACTCCATTCTATGACTTCACACACCTTCATTCTTTCTTCAGAAACATCCATTCTATGACTTCACGCACCTCCATTCTATGACTTCACAAATCTCCGTTCTGTGACTTCACGCACCTCCATTCTGAGTTCACATACCTCCATTCTCTGACTTCACACACCTCCATTCTGTGACTTAACACACCTCCATTCTATGACTTCACAGACCTCCATTCTGTGCCTGCACACTACTTTATTGTTTGACTTCACACACCTCCATTCTGTGACTTCACACACCTCCATTGTGAGTTCATACACCTCCATTCTGTAACTTCACGCACCTCCATTCTGTGACTTCACACACCTCCATTCTGTGACTTCACACACCTCCATTCTATGACTTCACACACCTCCATTCTGTGACTTCACCCACCTCCATTCTGTGACTTCACACACCTCCATTTTGACTTCACACACTTCCATTCTTTGACTTCACACACCTCCATTCTGTGACTTCACACACCACCATTGTTTGACTTCACACACCTCCATTTTTGGACTTCACACACCTCCATTCCATGACTTCACACATCTCCATTTTATGAGTTCACACACCTCCATTTTGACTTCACACACCTCCATTCTATGACTTCACACACCTTCATTCTACTTCAGAAACATCCATTCTATGACTTCACACACCTCCAATCTATGACTTCACAAACCTCCATTCTGTGACTTCACATACCTCCATTCTGGGTTCACACACCTAAATTCGGTGACTTCACACACCTCAATTCTGGCTTCACACACCTCCATTCTATGACTTCACACAACTCCATTATGTGACTTCACACACCTCCATTCTGTGACTTTACACACCACAATTGTTTGACTTCACACACCTCCATTTTGCGACTTCACGCACCTCCATTCCATGACTTCACACATCTCCATTTTATGAGTTCACACACCTCCATTTTGACTTCACACACCTCCATTCTATGACTTCACACACCTTCATTCTACTTCAGAAACATCCATTCTATGACTTCACACACCTACATTCTATGACTTCACAAACCTCCATTCTGTGACTTCACACACCTCCATTCTGAGTTCACACACCTGAATTCTGTGACTTCACAAACCTCAATTCTGGCTTCACACACCTCCATTCTATGACTTCACACACTTCCATTCTATAACTTCACACACCTCCATTCTTTGACTTCACACACCTCCATTGTGAGTTCACACACCTCCATTCTGTGACTTCACACACCTCCATTCTGTGACTTCACACACCTCCATTCTGTGACTTCACACACCTCCATTCTATGACTTCACACACCTCCATTCTATGACTTTACACACCTCAAGTCTATGACTTCACACACCTCCATTCTATGACTTCACACACCTCCATTCTGTGACTTCACACATCTCCATTCTATGAGGTCACACACCTGCATTATGACTTCACACACCTCCTTTCTATGACTCACACACCTCCATTCTGACTTCACACACCTCCATTCTGACTTCACAAACATCAATTCTGTGACTTCACACACCTCCATTCTTTGAATTCACACACCTCCATTGTGACTTCACACACCTGCATTCTGACTTCACAAACATCAATTCGGTGAGTTCACACACCTCCATTGTATGATTACACATGCCTCCATTCTATGACTTCACACACCTCCATTCTATGACTTCACAAACCTCCATTCTGACTTCACACACCTCCATTCTGAGTTCACAAACATCAATTCCGTGACTTCACACACCTCCATTCTATGACTTAACACACCTCCATTCTTTGACTTCACAAACCTCCATTGTGAGTTCACACACCTCCATTCTGTGACTTCACACACCTCCATTCTGGGACTTCACACACCTCCATTCTGAATTCACACACCTCCATTCTGTGACTTCACACACCACCATTGTTTGACTTCACACACCTCCATTTTTGGACTTCACGCACCTCCATTCCATGACTTCACACATCTCCATTATGAGTTCACACACCTCCATTTTGACTTCACACACCTCCATTCTATGACTTCACACACCTTCATTTTACTTCAGAAACATGCATTCTATGACTTCACACACCTCCACTCTATGACTTCACAAACCTCCATTCTATGACTTCACACACCTCCATTCTGAGTTCACACACCTCAATTCTGTGACTTCACACACCTCAATTCTGGCTTCACATACCTCCAGTCTATGACTTCACACACTTCCATTCTATGACTTCGCACACCTCCATTCTTTGACTTCACACACCTCCATTGTGAGTTCACACACCTCCATTCTATGACTTCACACACCTCCATTCTGTGCCTTCACACACCTCCATTCTATGACTTAACACACCTTCATTCTTACTTCACAAATATCCATTCTATGACTTCACACACTTCCATTCTATGACTTCACACACCTCCATTCTATGACTTCACACACCTCCATTCTGTGACTAAACACACCTCCATTCTGTGAATTCAGACACCGTTATTTTTTGACTTCACACACCTCCATTCTTTCACTTCACACACCTCCATTCCATGACTTCACACACCTCCATTCTATGAGTTCACACACCTCCATTCTATGACTTCAGAAATCTCCGTTCTGTGACTTCACACACTTCCATTCTGAGTTCACATACCTCCATTCTCTGACTTCACACACCTCCATTCTGTGACTTAATACACCTCAATTCTATGACATCACAGACCTCCATTCTGTGCCTTCACACTCCTCCATTGTTTGACTTCACACGCCTCCATTCTGTGACTTCACACACCTCCATTGTGAGTTCACACACCTCCATTCTGTGACTTTACGCACCTCCATTCTGTGAATTCACACACCTCTATTCTGTGACTTCACACACCTCCATTCTATGACTTCACACACCTCCATTCTGTGACTTCACACACCTTCATTCTGTGACTAAACACACCTCCATTTTGACTTCACACACTTCCATTCTTTGACTTCACACACCTCCATTCTGTGACTTCACACACCACCATTGTTTGACTTCACACACCTCCATTTTTGGACTTCACACAACTCCATTCCAAGACTTCACACATCTCCATTTTATGAGTTCACACACCTCCATTTTGACTTCACACACCTCCATTCTGTGACTTCACACACCTTCATTCTACTTCAGAAACATCCATTCTATGACTTCACACACCTCCAATCTATGACTTCACAAACCTCCATTCTGTGACTTCACACACCTACATTCTGAGTTCACACACCAAAATTCGGTGACTTCACACACCTCAATTCTGGCTTCACACACCTCCATTCTATGACTTCACACACTTCCTTTCTTTGACTTCACACACCTCCATTGTGAGTTCACACACCTCCATTCTGTGACTTCACACATGACATTCTGTGACTTCACACTCCTCCATTCTGTGACTTCACACACCTCCATTCTATGACTTCACACACCTCCATTCTATGAATTCACACATCTCCATTCTGTGACTTCACACACCTCCATTCTATGACTTCCCACACCTCCATTCTGGGACTTCACACACCTCCATTCTGAGTTCACACACCTCCATTCTGTGAGTTAACACACATTCATTCTGTGACTTCACACACCTTCATTCTATGACTTCACACACCTCCAATCTATGACTTCACACACCTCCATTCTATGACTTCACACACCTCCATTCTTTGACTTCGCACACCTCCATTCTTTGACTTCACACACCTCCATTGTATGATTTCACACAGCTTAATTCTGACTTCACATCTACATTTGTGACTTCACACTCCACAATTTTGACTTCAGACACCTCCATTAAGTGACTTCACACACCTCCATTCTGTGACTTCACACACCTACATTATGACTTTACACACCTCCATTCTATGACTTCACACACCTCCATTCCATGACTTCACACTCCTCCATTCTATGACTTAACACACCTTCATTCTTACTTCACAAACATCCATTTTATGACTTCACACACCTCCATTCTGTGACTTCACACACCTGCATTCTATGACTTCACACACCTCCACTGTGACTTCACACACCTCCAATCTATGAGTTCAAACACCTCCATTCTGACTTCACACACCTCCATTCTATGACTTCACACACATCCATTCTGACTTCACACACCTCCATTGTATGACTTCACACATCTCCATTCTGACTTCACACACCTCCATTCTGTGACTTCACACACCTCCATTCCATGACTTCCCACACCTCCATTCGATGACTTCACACACCTCCATTCTTTGACTTCACACACCTCCATTCTATGAGTTCACACACCTCCATTTGTGACTCTACACACCACCTTTTTGACTTCACAAACCTCCATTTTGTGATTTCACACACCTCCATTCTGTGACTTCAGACACCGTTATTTTTTGACTTCACACACCTCGATTCTTTGACTTCACACACCTCCATTCCATGACTTCAAACACCTCCATTCTATGAGTTCACACACCTCCATTCTGTGACTTCAGACACCGTTATTGTTTGACTTCACACACCTCCATTCTTTGACTTCACACACCTCCATTCCATGACTTCACACACCTCCATTCTATGAGTTCACACACCTCCATTGTATGACTTCACAAATCTCCGTTCTGTGACTTCACACACCTCCATTCTGAGTTCACATACCTCCATTCTCTGACTTCACACACCTCCATTCTGTGACTTAACACACCTCAATTCTATGACTTCACAAACCTCCATTCTGTGCCTTCACACTCCTCTATTGTTTGACTTCACACGCCTCCATTCTGTGACTTCACACACCTCCATTGTGAGTTCACACACCTCCATTCTGTGACTGTACGCACCTCCATTCTGTGAATTCACACACCTCCATTCTGTGACTTCACACACCTCCATTCTATGACTTCACACACCTCCATTCTGTGACTTCACACACCACCATTGTTTGACTTCACACACCTCCATTTTTCGACTTCACACACCTCCATTCCATGACTTCACATATCTCCATTTTATGAGTTCACACACCTCCATTTTGACTTCACACACCTCCATTCTGTGACTTCACACACCTTCATTCTACTTCAGAAACATCCATTCTATGACTTCACACACCTCCAATCTATGACTTCACAAACCTCCATTCTTTGACTTCACACACCTACATTCTGAGTTCACACACCTAAATTCGGTGACTTCACACACCTCAATTCTGGCTTCACACACCTCCATTCTATGACTTCACACACTTCCATTCTTTGACTTCACACACCTCCATTGTGAGTTCACACACCTCCATTCTATGACTTCACACACGACATTCTGTGACTTCACAAACCTCCATTCTGTGACTTCACACACCTCCATTCTGGGACTTCACACACCTCCATTCTGAGTTCACACACCTCCATTCTGTGAGTTAACACACATTCATTCTGTGACTTCACACACCTTCATTCTATGACTTCACACACCTCCAATGTATGACTTCACACACCTCCAATCTTTGACTTCGCACACCTCCATTCTTTGACTTCACACACCTCCATTGTATGATTTCACACAGCTAAATTCTGACTTCACATCTCCATTTGTGACTTCACACTCCACACTTTTGACTTCAGACACCTCCATTAAGTGACTTCACACACCTCCATTCTGTGACTTCACACACATCCATTTTGACTTCACATACTTCCATTCTGTGACTTCACACACCTCCATTCTGTGACTTCACACACCTCCATTGTTTGACATCACACACCTCCATTCTTTGACTTCACACACCTCCATTCCATGACTTCACACACCTCCACTCTATCAGTTCACAAACATCCATTCTATGAGTTCACACACCACCATTTTGACTTCACAGATCTCCATTCTATGACTTCACACACCTATATTCTTACTTCAGAAACATCCATTCTATGACTTCACACACCTCCATTCTATGACTTCGCAAACCTCCAGTCTATGACTTCACACACCTCCATTCTACGACTTCACACACCTCCATTCTGTGACTTCACACATCTCCATTCTATGAGTTCACACACCTGCATTGTGACTTCACACTCCTCCATTCTATGACTTCGCACACCTCCATTCTGACTTCACACACCTCCATTCTTACTTCACAAACATCAATTCTGTCACTTCACACACCTCCATTCTCTAACTTCACACACCTCCATTGTGAGCTCACACACCTCCATTCTTACTTCACAAACATCAATTCTGTGACTTCACAAACCTCCATTCTATGACTTCACACACCTCCATTCTATGTCTTCACACACCTCCATTCTGAGTTCACACACCTCCATTCTAACTTCACAAACATCAATTCTGTGACTTCACACACCTCCATTCTATGACTTCACACACCTCCATTCTATGAATTCACACACCTCCATTCTATGACTTCACACACTTCCATTCTTTGACTTCACACACCTCCATTCTTTGACTTCACACACCTCCATTGTGAGTTCACACACCTCCATTCTGTGACTTCACACACCTCCATTCTGTGACTTCACACACCTCCATTCTGTGACTTCACACACCACCATTCTGTGACTTCACACAACTCCATTCTGTGACTTCACACACCTCCATTCTATGACTCATCACACCTCCATTCTGGGACTTCACACACCTCCATTCTGAGTTTACACACCTCCATTCTGTGACTTAACACACCTTCATTCTGTGACTTCACACACCTTCATTCGATGACTTCACACACCTCCATTCTATGACTTCACACACCTCCATTCTATGACTTCACACACCTCCATTCTTTGACTTCGCACACCTCCCTTCTATGATTTCACACAACTCCATTCTATTACTTCACACACCTCCATTCTATGACTCCCCACACCTCCATTCTGGGACTTCACACACCTCCATTCTGAGTTTACACACCTCCATTCTGTGACTTAACACACCTTCATTCTGTGACTTCACACACCTTCATTCTATGACTTCACACACCTCCATTCTATGACTTCACACACCTCCATTCTATGACTTCACACACCTCCATTCTTTGACTTCGCACACCTCCCTTCTATGATTTCACACACCTTCATTCTATGACTTCACACACCTCCATTCTATGACTTCACACACCTCCATTCTGGGACTTCACACTCCTCCTTTCTATGACTTAACACACCTTCATTCTTACTTCAAAAACATCCATTCTATGACTTCACACACCTCCATTCTATGATTTCACACACCTCCATTCTATGACTTCAAACACCTCAATTCTGTTACTTCACACACCTGAATTCTGTGACTTCACACACCTACATTATGACTTTACACACCTCCATTCTTTGACTTCACACACCTCCATTCTATGACTTCACACTCCTCCATTCTATGACTTAACACACCTTCATTCTTACTTCACAAACATCCATTCTATGACTTCACACACTTCCATTCTATGACTACACACACCTCCATTCTATGACTTCAAACACCCCCATTCTGTTATTTCACACACCTCAATTCTGTGACTTCACACACCTACATTATGACTTTACACACCTCCATTCTATGACTTCACACACCTCCATTCTATGACTTCACACACCTCCATTTTGTGACTTCACACACCTCCATTCTGAGTTCACACACGTCAATTCTGTGACTTCACACACCTCCAATCTGACTTCACACAGCTCCATTCTATGACTTCACACACCTCCATTCTCTGACTTCACACACCTCCATTCTATGACTTCACACACCTCCATTGTGACTTCACACACCTCCATTCTATGAGTTCACACACCTCCATTCTGACTTCACACTCATCCATTCTATTACTTCACACACCTCCATTCTGACTTCACACACCTCCATTCTATGACTACACACATCTCCATCCTGACTTCACACACCTCCATTCTGTGACTTCACACACCTCCATTCCATGACTTCCCACAACTCCATTCGATGACTTCACACACCTCCATTCTTTGACTTCACACACCTCCATGCTATGAGTTCACACACATCCATTTGTGATTCTACACACCACTTTTTGACTTCACAATCCTCCATTCTGTGATTTCACATACCTCCATTCTGTGACTTCAGACACCGTTATTGTTTGACTTCACACACCTCCATTCTCTGAGTTCACACACCTCCATTCTATGAGTTGACACACCTCCATTTTGACTTCACACAACTCCATTCTATGACTTCACACACCTTCATTCTTTCTTCAGAAACATCCATTCTATGACTTCACGCACCTCCATTCTATGACTTCACAAATCTCCGTTCTGTGACTTCACGCACCTCCATTCTGAGTTCACATACCTCCATTCTCTGACTTCACACACCTCCATTCTGTGACTTAACACACCTCCATTCTATGACTTCACAGACCTCCATTCTGTGCCTGCACACTACTTTATTGTTTGACTTCACACACCTCCATTCTGTGACTTCACACACCTCCATTGTGAGTTCATACACCTCCATTCTGTAACTTCACGCACCTCCATTCTGTGACTTCACACACCTCCATTCTGTGACTTCACACACCTCCATTCTATGACTTCACACACCTCCATTCTGTGACTTCACCCACCTCCATTCTGTGACTTCACACACCTCCATTTTGACTTCACACACTTCCATTCTTTGACTTCACACACCTCCATTCTGTGACTTCACACA